>CM076581.1:512474299-513001799 GCA_034641835.2 Pinus albicaulis
ATTTTCATTATTGGTGGTTTTTCTTGCACCTGTTAACAGATTTCATCATTGGCTGTTAATCAGGTGATTTTCTTGCATGTTCGACATCAGTTCATATATTTGCATTCTTAAATTTTGTACTTGTACGGGTCGAGATGGAGCGCAAGACCCTGGATTTTGTATGATAAAATCCAGGCTGTGGGATATTATGATTTATCATGACTTTATTACATGACTCTTTTGATTGGATGGCTGCGACCATATCTGAGTCTATTTGTTGATCCCTATTGTTAGATGGCTGCATCCATGCCATGGATCTTAGTTCATATATACTCTATTATGGATGGTTGTGCCCATGCCACATGTTCATGTCTTAGAGATATCAATTGTACTTGTAATTTTAGGTCTTCCAACAGTGGTGTTTGGTTCGAATGCATTCTCGTAAAGCATTTCAACCCTTCGTCTCTCTCGGACTTCATGCTTTTGGGGGAATCTGTTACACAAAATTTTGTCACTATCCCTGCAATCCCCATGTTATGTATAATTTATTAATTATTATTTAAATATAGTTGTCTTAGGTTTATTAAGTGAAAGGGCATGATCAAAGATCATGCCTCTTCACCAAGGGACACCGTGAGGCTGTATTTAAAGCCTTGGTGATTCCCCATTGTAATAATCTCATCTTTTATCAATAATAATATATACTTATTCAAGTTTACCAGAGTTTTTATACTCCATTGGTATCAGAGCAGTCTTTCTTCAGGATCTGTGTGGGCAATTCGCGGTTTGTCCACACAACTATCAATTTTTTCCCTCTCATCAAATTCCCTCACCGAAATTTTTTTTCCTCTCGTCGTCTCCATCGCTGCCTTCAGTTTCCCATCTCCTCGCCATCTCTTTCCCCTATCCCTATTGTTTTATTTTCCCCACTAACCCCCCACTCCCCTGTTGCTGCTTCCTTTTTCCGCTGTTGCGTTGACTACAACCTGCCCCATCTGCCGCCGCCACCAGCCACTGTCACTCCTGCTTCCTTCCACCATCTTTCCCCTCCCCATTGTCTTCTCGGGCCCTCTTCCCGCTGCCCCCTCTCCCCACTTCACTGTCCCCTCCCCGTTATCTCCCCCGCCTGCCCTGCCATCCCCCACCTCCCCTGCCCACCTCTCCTCCCCACTTCCCCCGCCCACCTCTCTTGCCCCCACCTCCCCTGCCCACCTCTCCTCCCCACACTCAACCACGTCCCTTCCGCCTACAATTCTCCGTTTTCCACTACTCCGCCGTTTGTCGCCCCCACTTTCCCTATCATCTCCCACGCTACCTATCATCGCAACTATCCACCTTCCATTATCTATTGTCACACCCTCGAACCACCGTTCAAACATTGTCTCCGTTGACCCTTCAACCACTGTTGTTTTTTGGAATCGGAAATTGTCTTAGTTTTTGTGAAAATTAAAACGTGAAGTTATATATATAGTAATATATATATATATTTATAATAATTATATATATAACCATATAAACGATAATTATAATATAAATGAAATTTAATTAATTTTTATATAAAATTTAATTAATTTAAATTAACTTTTATATAGGATTTAATTTAATTTTTTTTAAATGGAAAATAAATATTCACCACCGCATACGCGTTCAATGTCTTCATCAATGTCGATGGTCGAATTCCAAAAAAAATTGTTGGATCTCGAGAAACAAATCAATAATAATTCCGATGACTTCGGCAAAAGATTAGTCGATCTCGAGGGTACAGTTGCAGGACATTCCAACGACATCAAAAAGCTTCAAGATATGACAAATCGAATAGAAAGAAAAATTTGGTTAAATCATAGCGAGGCCATAGAAAATCATAGCCAAGCAATGAAAAAGCTAACAGAACTTTGCGACAAGATAAATCAGACACAACGACAAATATTCCCCAATATGGAACATAATCAACAGAACAATTCAGAAGATTCAGGGAATTCACAAGAGCATCATGAAAAAACTGATTCCCCACATCATCACAAAGATAGTAATGCAGATTCTCAAAATAAGCAACTCTGGAATGCATTTGCTAATCAAAACCCCCTCCTCGTTCCACCGTTAGCATATCATCAAAGAGCAAAAATCGAGCTACCCAAGTTTGACGGCAATGAAAAAAATAGCGTTGCATGGCTTAATAAAGCCAAAGAATATTTTGAGATTTACGACATTAATAGTGATGATGAAAAAATTAAGCACGCTTCCATGAAA
This sequence comes from Pinus albicaulis, assembly GCA_034641835.2. Lineage (NCBI taxonomy): Eukaryota > Viridiplantae > Streptophyta > Pinopsida > Pinales > Pinaceae > Pinus > Pinus albicaulis. The sequence continues at coordinate 512,476,526 of CM076581.1, forward strand.
ATGGAAGGAGAAGCATATAATTGGTATATGTGGTGGAAAAAGACGACGCTTGCTATTAGTTGGACGAAATTTAAGGATGATTTCTTTAAAATATTTCAAGGTATAAAAGAAGAAGAAAAAATTCAACATTCATCAAATTACGCCAAAAAGGAGATGTGGATGAGTACACTCGAGAATGGGAGACCTTAGCAACACGAGTACCTGGATTGTCAGAATCTCGTTTAATCTAGTATTTCATCTTAGGACTTAAAATCCATATACAAGAAGAGCTCGAACTTCATGACATTACATCAGTAGAACTAGCAAGGCAAAAAGAAAAAGCGGCTAAAAAGAAATTTGAAAGGTTATCTTGGTCAAAACCAAAAAGAGTATATTCGAGAATAAGGTTTCCTCAATCTACAAATGTAGATAACATAAAATATGTTCCACCACGCCTTCGTGAAGGATACAAATCTAACATGGAAATACAAAGGATGAGAGAGGGAAAGTGCAAACGTTGTGGTGAAAAGTGGGACCCTAAGGACAGATGTGCTAATGGAAAAGAAAAAAATCTGTATAATTGTGAAGCAACTAATGACTCTAATAATGATGATTTAGATGTAGAAGGAATAGAAGACACCCCAGAGTTCTCTCCAGAAGTAGATTATGAAAGCATTTCGTGAGTGTCATTATCAACCATGACAGGTATATCACAACCTCAGACACTAAAATTAAGAGGACATATTAAGAAAAACAACGTAATGGTTCTCATCGACACTGGCAGCACCCACAATTTTCTAGATTCAACCATGGCCAAAAGACTCAACATCTTTACTTTTTCCATGCCTAATATGAAGGTAATGGTGGCCGATGGTAAGAAGATTGAGCAAGTAGGGAAATTCCATAAGGTCAAATTACAGATTAAGGACTTTAGTTTAGAATCTCCATTCTATTCCGTACCACTAGGAGGAGTAAATATGGTCTTAGGATTTCAATGGCTACAAACCTTAGGTACTTATTCTTCCAACCATCAGAAGCATTTTATAAGCTTTAAGTGGGAAGGGTAGAAGCACAAGTTATATGGATTCCAAGCACCAGAAAATCAAATCGTATCATCATCCCAGATGATGAAGATGATTCGAAAAGGATCGCCAGCCTATATAGTACAATGTCATCAGTTAGAAATGTTATATACAAAAATGATTTGCGAAGAGTCACCAGAAGTACAAGGACTAGTTTAGAAACACGAAAAAGTATTCCAAGACCTACCAATGAAAATGCCTCCTAATAGAGAAATCGAACATACAATAGAAGTCAAGGCAGGATCAGACCCTGTCAACATCAAGCCCTATAGCTACCCGCATCACCAAAAGACTAAAATTGAGAAGATAATCCAAGACCTTTTAAAATGTGGGGTCATCTCAAAAATTAAGAGTCTATATGTCGCCTCAGTTATATTAGTAAGAAAAAAATATGGATCATTCCGGCTATGCATTGACTACAGAGGATTAAATAAGATAACAATTAAAAATAAGTTTCCAATTCCCTTTATTGATGAAATGCTAGATGAGCTACATGGTGCAAAATACTTCTCTAAGTTAGACTTAAGGTTAGGCTATTACTAGATCAGAATCAGATTGGAAGATATACCAAAAAATTAAGTGTTTCGTCAACAACACTCGTCGTTACGTATGCTTTGAGGACAAAGCATCTTTAAGAGAGGGGCAATGTTATGTATAATTTATTAATTATTATTTAAATATAGTTTTCTTAGGTTTATTAAGTGAAAGGGCATGATCAAAGATCATGCCTCTTCACCAAGGGACACCGTGAGGCTGTATTTAAAGCCTTGGTGATTCCCCATTCTAATCATCTCATCTTTTATCAATAATAATATATACTTATTCAAGTTTACCAGAGTTCTTATACTCCACCCCATAACCACACATTGGAGGCTCATTTCAATGGTCAAAATAAAGTGTCATGCCTTGCAAATACCATTATTGCATCCCTTATCATGAGTCTAGCATTCCTTCTGTTGACTATTTCCTGAATAGACCACCAAAAACCCTTGTTTTTTCCTTACCGCTGGTAGCCATTTATGCCCTCACACCAATGAGACAAACTAACCCTGGCCCCCATGCCAGCTGGTGCTCTGTCTCAGTTAACCACCCACACCAATCTGTTTATGGATTTTTTTTTAAAAATAGAGGTGAAGTTTCGATCACAACAACTTCGTGGATGAGTCATGGGGAGTGGTTCGACTGAATAACCACAGCCTTCCTCCTTTGGCCTCTTGTTTCCACCTTTTGGGGAAACCTCCCAAGGGATAAGGCCTCCCTTACACTATATTAGGGATCCTAACCTCCTCTTCTCCCTCTATAAATATAGCCATCCTCCATTGATGAAGTTACCTGAACTGAAGATAATATAGCAGAAACGTTGGAGAGATAGAACGAAAGAGTTCCTCATTGAGAGAGCTTAGGCTTGTGCCTTCATCCCATATGAATTCCCTGACATTCATCGAGACGTGCTCCAATCAAAACCCGCTAAAGGAGGCTGCGACATCAAGGCTTGGTTGTAACTCTTTCTTCTATTTAATACAGATGTATAACTATTGTCTGGTTCCCATTTTGCGTTGATGTGTTCTATTTGATGAAATATGCTTAACCCTCCTTGACTGGTTAGTAATTATGAATGAGTTCATTGTTTCATATGCTGCTCTTGTTTGTTGATCTTGTGCAGTTATCCAAGCATTGTTGCGAATGGATCGTGATTTTCCGAGGCAAGAATCGAGAGGCCACCATTACAACAGCGTTGGACTCTAGGTAGGTCGATCTACTACGTCTATTTCATTCAGTAATTAGAAACCTACACTCTAGTTTGTCCTATTTTTTCTAGACCCACTCTTTGGCTAGAGGGATCGTCTCTGTTCGTAGAGAGGATTTACCTTCATAACAACCATCTGGTAGAATCAAGTCTGGGTCTCTGCGGAAATCTACGCTTGCATATGGATACTCATCTATGGTGATCATCTGTCGTCTGAACCAAGAAAAGAATGCAGTAGAGAAAATGATGGCCGATTGACCTGCATATATAGACATGAATTCAACCCATCTCTGCATCCGAGGATCTTTAGGACAAGATATACTCAGTGTAACATGCTATGGCTGCATTAATGGAACCCGCTCTAGAATGAAGGAAATCAGGATCGAGCCATAGTTGAAATTATTCTTCCTGCCACCCTTTTCTTTAGTCAGTTGTTCTTTCATCTGAAAGAGTATTGCTTCAGACTAGTTAAATAGTCTTGGTTCTAAACACTCAAGAGCATACTGCATGTATGATCGGTTTGCAACATGTATTTTCATGGAACCAACAAGCTTTGCGATAGTAAAAAGCATGGTTCTAAAAGGTAGATCATGCACATCACAAATATTTATGTTCCCATATTTACTTGGTTCGGTAGCTGGATGAAAATGTTGGCGTATGCAATCCCTCATTGTCTCTCCTCCAAGGGAAGATCCTACAAGGGAAATGGGAGAACCTCGTCTCGATAATCCAATGAGAAAGTAAATATCTTCAACCAATATTGAGAGCACTTTATCCCCAATGTGAAAAACTTGCAATATTGGATCCCATGAATGAACTAGCAACTCCAATAGTTCCATATGCTACCTCATCCCTAACAATCTGAAGTATTTAAGAAACCAGCAATCCATGAGGGCTCTTACTGTACCCGTATCATTTAGGGAAATCATATCTTTTTCTTCATGTTCTCTTTCTCACCACGTAATCGTCATTTTGATCCAATGAATACCTAAAATACAATCATAAGCTTCATTAGGATCCATTTCATGCAAAAAACTTGGGAAATTTTGGGCACAAAACAAGAAACAAAAATGATAAATGCACCCAATGCACCCCAAATCAAGGGACAGAGCATTGCAGTGCATTTGGCCTTCAATTTCAGTGCATTTAAATGCACCTTTCAACATTCAAGGGTGTGTTGCCCTCAGAACATAATATCTTTACCCTAAGGGGCTCAAAACCCTAAAAATTGACCATGAAATGAAACATAAAATATACTGAAAGAAACAAAAGGTTCGTAGCTCCAACCTGGATCAAACGGCAATATAAATCGTCCACTGAAAATGTCGCAATCAACCGCTGAATTTCGAGGGAAAAACTGGTTCAGAACTTCTAATTTTTAAATGGTAACTGTAGAATGGTAAAGACTCTCTTATTAGTAATTTTGATTATTTTAAACCACATTTAATGTTGTGACTTTGGTTTTTATTCGTTTTTACTATGAAACAAGTATTTTTAATCCATTTGATGGTTCTATGAACAGGATTTACAGTTGATACAATGAGTTGAGCATGCACAACTATTCAAGAATGATTTGACCAGAAAGCATAATTTTATCCTCTTTTTCCAAGCTTTGATAAAAATGAAAAAGGAAGTAAAGAGCACTTTTATCTCTTTTTCGAGCTTTGATCAATGCGAAAAAGGAACCCCCTGGAGTCTTCTTTTAGCTCTTTTCGGACATCGATAATGTGAAAATATTTCCGAGCACTTGACTTCTCGAGCTTGTAAAATTAAATGAAACAACATCTACTCAGTATAAGTTTAACCCTTTTCCGAATTGAGATAGATTATTTACGAAAAAGAAAAACCTTAGTCGAACATGGCTAAGAGGTTTTCTTGGGTATCATTTTACACTTTTTCAGACCTGAACGACAAATTTACGAAAAAAGGACTCATGGAGTTTTCTTTTTGTCTCTTTTCAAACTCTCTAAACATGAAAAAGGATCGGGTTTTCACTCTCGTTAGACTTGTTAAAACATAAAATAGCGACAGACTTGTCGATCATGGCAGGATAAATTTTAATTATCGCTAGACTCGTTAAATCATTAAATAGTGATGGATTCACCTGAAGGGTTGAATTATAGATCAAGCATATGTTACCCTCAATCTTGTTAAAAAATAAATACGTTCTAGTCAGCAAAGACTGGGGAAAATTTGGGAAAAAGGAAAAGAACACTTTATGGTAGAAAGTCACTCTTGAACATGACACTTTCACTCCATCACCGTGATTTTTGGGTTGGGTAAACTTCTTGACGGTTCATCATATCATCATTTGGTTTTTGGTCAATGCTGCCAACTCATTTCAATGTCACTGATATGTTAAAGATAAGTCATACAGTAATTCCTCATCTTCTGCAATACTCATAAACCTTCATTTGCATGACAATTATTGTGGTGGATTTGATGCACGGGTGTACAAAATCGCACCAGTTTAAGGGGTGTGTTCTACCCCTATAAACTATTGGTAACAGCCAGAAAGTGGTGGAGCTCAAAAGCATATAATCTAGAGGGAAAAATATGAAAATGTATGTTCAAAGTAAACTAAAAACTAAAACACAAATATACAGAAGTTATTGAAGAGAATCAAAACGATAATAATGCAAACGATGGCTCAAGGCCTCTTCTTATTAAATGTTTGACATGGAGAAGAAATTTTACCCACTTGCCAAAGGGCCCCTAGACAATGGTTTTAGGTCTCGATGCAAGGATGTTGTTTTTCCAAGTTCTGCCTCTGATGCAGTCTCCCTCTCTCTCCGCTGTGATGGACTAGGATTGTTGGGTGGCCAACAATCAAGTCCCCTCTATCTCCAGCTCCGGGTCGCACACTGCTGGTATTTCTTGGGAAATTCTGGCCAACATAACAATGTGATCACCCTTTCTTCATCTCTTGTTGGCTTTATATAGGGGATTTCAAATCCTCCTTCCCTCCCTTGGTACATGGTGGATGGTGACCCAAGGGAGAGGTAAGATTCCATTGTGTGCTCCAAATATTCCTTTGTGTGCTCACATAGTGTCTACGGAGGCGCTGGTGGCTATCCTTAGGCAGCTTCATATAAGGAGTAACCGTCCTTTGCTTTGTGTGGTCCCGGAAAGTGACATTTTTCCACTTTCAGGAATGTGCGCTTATCAGGAAAAAAGGCGCGTAGACTCAAAGGATTAAGTGCACAATTTAGCATTTAAGACTAGTTCAAATCTGATTTTCTCAAAACCTTAGAGATTTTAAATACTTTCTTGATTCCATAATGTGTTCCTGCCCTGTAAATCCTTTGGCTTGACATTAATTAATGTCATATTCTATTGTATGATTTTCCAGTGTTAACAGTTCCCCCCTAATGTGTGAGGTCTAGGAAGAGCTGTATAGCCTAAATACATTATAGTTTATTTTCTGTATCGTGCGCAGAGAGAGAGAGAGGTCTGCATGAATCTTGGAATTGACAACACCTTGCACCATTTTTGAGATGACCATGGCCTAAGGGACCCCTGTAAGCAAACAAAATATAAAACATATATACAAAATTTAAACGAGGTGGGTATGTCCCATGCTCATGATGCTATGGCTAGTTAAACAAAATTGACAGATACATGTGATGTCTGCGTCACTACTGTGGTAGTGATGCCGGCGGTTGTTGACGACGACTTTTGATGCCCTCAGGGGCGTTTTGTCTTTGACGATAGGTGGAATGTGGTACCCATATGCGTAAACTTAGTATGGCATATAGCTATGCAATGTACGCATATGTACTAGCTAGGACCTTCCCGTGTAAGAAATTGTTGACAGAGACGCTTATGGAGGGACGGGTCTTCGACGGATCTAATCAAAGTGCAATGGTTGTGAGGTACGATACCATCGTGACATGAAAGCTTTTGCTGTAGTTGAATTTCAGGAGGATCAATGACATCTATGGACAATGATGTCTCCCACAGTGCCACCCGAGGATACCCCTTTGCATGGGGAGGGGTAATCCAAGGTACCGCTTCCTTTTTGGAAAAGAGGTGTCGAAGTCGACAAAAAGGAAGCCTTAACCGAACCATGGGTCGCTGATCTGAGGGGTCGGGGACCTGGATGTGATGCGTTTAACATAGGCATGTTGGTGAGAGGTGACTGAAAACGGATGATGGGGATTTAGTGGCCCGAGGTCAGAGTATACTTTAGCAACTCGGCGACAGTCATAGTTATTTCTAAAGGAAAAATCCCTGGAGTCGGTAGGACTTCCAAGGTGGGTGTGAACCGGCTATGAATGTTGTGATGCTACGTGTGTGGGGGTGAAATACTCTGACCAAGGGAATGAGGGACTGCTGCCATGGGGGAAAAGATGAAATATGAGGGTGAAGGGGCGAAGTGCATCATTTGAGGCCTTTGTACACTTACCAAAAGAATAAAATAATAAGGTTTGGTTTGTACAAAACACAGAGATGGGTACCCCAAAACATGAAAGGGTTCATTCACTAAAGGTGTGAGGACAGTGTTTTGCTGGGGGTGGGGGTCCCATTGGTTGGTCTCGTGTGCAGGGTTGATGAAGCAAATGAAGGAGTGTCGTAGATGGGATTATGCTAATGGAGGTATGGTGGGCCAAATCCAATGCGTGGAGGTGCGCTTTCAATCGACTTGTACAACCTGGTCGTCCGGGAAGAGGGTGTCAGCTTATATGGTGAACTTGACCTTGTGCATTATGAATGGATGGGCACGAGGGGCTTCCCGGACTGAAGTGGTATGGCCATGGCGTCACTTGCTGTGATTTATGGTCTACTTTGGGTGACAAGCACCATGGAGGGGAGGCTCTACTGACCAACACAGATGTTTATCATATGCAGGATGAGGTGATGATAGACGCGGTCGAGTATGAGGGCCCTATGGTTTATTTTTAATGGATAAATGATGTCAGGATATGCAAATTTTTCTGGGACTCTATCATATTGAGGGTAGAATGATACCTGTGCGGAACCTTCAGTGGATGGTGTTGTAAACGGTTTGCGGGTTCTTCCTGAAAAAACAACTACCTCAAGTGAAAGCATCTTCTTTTCATCAAATATTATTAAAAGGCATGAGCTTTTAAAAAGGAAGTTGGGAGAGGGCATACCTGCCGGCACTGAAAATTTATTTTTCCTGGAAAGCGAATGTATGGCATCGCTTTCGTTCGTCATGGCATACTGATGATGGTGCAACTTACGGTTTGCAGAACAGACCTTCTGATCTCCTGTTATGGACCTCCGAAGTTCTTGAAAAGGGTGATAAATATGGGATTATGGCCCTAATCCTATTCATTTGTACTTGATGAGTTTTGGGAGATCAGAGGAGCTTGCAGAGCCTTTCTTGTCGTTGCGGTCAGCCCGTGTACTAGGGACTAACGATATTATCCCGAGGTAACTTTCATGACATCATGCATTGTAATTTATTCAGTTTGATGGTGCCGGGGGCCGTACAAGTTAGGTTTGTACGACCTTTGAGTGAATTTTGCCCTAAATTTCATGGGCGATATAGGAAAAAGAGTGCCTCCTTTACACGCAAACCTGAGGGATAGGCACGTGAGGGCCCACTGTTCCCTCCCTTTTGCACGCAAAGGCGCGCATGTGAAGAATAGAATGCGCGCAAGGGCGCGCCTGTCTGAGGGACAGGCGCGCAAAGGCCATGATGACAAAATTTTTCGATTTTTTTCTATTTTTGATGTTTCTCTGTATACTGTTGGGTGCGTTGCTGGCAGGTTGGTGTGGAGAGATCATGATTGGCCCGAGATCCGGACCGCTCTAGTTGCTGATGCTAGGGCGCATCATCAGCTGGTCGCATGGGGCCTTCTGAAATTTGTTGAGAATGAGTTCCTGCGGTCGCAAGACCATTTATTACGTTACATTATAAAACATTGGTGCAGGAGGCGCAACATGTTCGTGTTGTGGGGGAAGAACCTGGTGATCCGTCCTGAGACGGATATCTATTTCGTGACCGAGTTACTGCCTCAAGGAGAGGATTTGAGATACCCACTCTCCTCTCAGAGAGTGAATATAGATAGATTCCGGAGGCGCCACTGTGGAGGGGCGCCTCTCACCAAGGGATGCATCAGCATTGCATCAGTGACAAATGTGGCAGAGCGATGTGCTCTGGCACTGATCGTATGACTAGCGGGGTCATTTGCTCCGCATCGGGCATCTGGCCCATAGGTTGGAATTTTGTGCTGGTTGAGGTCCGGGCATTTCTTTGACTTCACTTGATTCTGTTTTGATGGTATGGTGTCGCAATTGAACAAGGTCCAACGTGGATCGAAGTATTTTGTGTATGCCAATATCTTATGCAACATCATGTATGAGCGGGTGGTGTTGCTGAGGTCGGTGGTGGCGGTGCCCATTGGGGGGCCACAGGAGCCACGGATGAGGAGGTGGGCTCCGATGATGCCGCGGGGCAGTGGTGGCATGGTGGGGCATTATTGGAATGCCACAATAGAGGCCTGGTTTGAGGCCAACCCCCATATTTTCTTGCCATACCCGTATGTGGGGATGGACTTCCAAGGTGACCCAGACATGGGTCCCCCTTTTGGTTATGTTTGGGGACCTCCAGGTATGTGTTACTATTTTTCTGCATTTTCTTAAGTATTTATGTACTTATGTGTTTTGCTATTGACACTGACATTATTTTGGTTACTTGTGCAGATGTTGGTGAGGTAGGTCGCCCCGTGGCCCGACTAGTGGGTCACGATCCTCCGCTACAACCTTGAGGTGGTCAGGGAGGAGGTGATGCAGGTGGACCAGGCGGTGGTGTCGGTGGACCTGATGGGGATGGTGTTGGCCCCTCTGGTGAGGGTAGCATCTCGGCTGCTGCAGAGGTTACGGCTGAGCGAGCTCGTGCTGATTCGGCTGAGGCTTTCAATGCAGTACTGACAGCTCAGGTGGCTGCTCTTGAGGACTTCCGGGGTCGAGTGGACCGGTCGAGTGGACCACTTGAACCAGAGTATTCCTGCTTGAGGTTTCATGGATGACCTCGAGGAGGTTTGGTTAGAGACTGTGATGGCCCACGAGAGGGATTATCGGCCCACTCTACGTCGGGTGATGATCGCAATGGCGACAACGACTCCAGTGGTGGTACCAGGAGCAGTGGTGGGTCCAGGTGCCCCTCTTGAGGGGGCGCCCCCCTAGAGAATTTTTGTACACAGTGAAAGCACCCGTTATGAGGATGCTTCCCTTATTTTTGAAGACTTTTGTATCTTTGGGCTGGCTACTGGGCCAGCAACTCTATTTTTGTACCCAGATACACATATTATATATATATATATATATATATATATATATATATGAGAGATGTTTTTGCGGCTCTACATGATGTGTCACTTGTTTCGATTTATGTGTAATGTTATGTTGATGGATGCCTATATTTTTGGTTTTTATGTATGATGGTTTATTCGATATGCATTCCAGTTTAGGATATTGTTAGCTATGCGATCAACTGTTTGGTTTTGATTCCTTGGTACATGTGAAAATGTAATGTAATAAAATTTTATGCTTAATATTTTGGCGCAAAAATATTTTCTAAACAAATGTGTGTCTCTGGTCTCAAATGTTTGGTTTAGTTGTGATACTACTAACTGGGAATCGAGGTAGATATGCATACGACGAATGCCCCGATGGAGGGCGTCGCACATAAGTCCAATGAAAACGTCATATTCTGCCTGATTGTTTGTTGTTGAACTGATACACATACCATTTGAACATAGTGATGATCGGTCAGGGCGGTAAATGACCCAGGCAGAGACGGCTAAATTTTGGGACCATCTTGATGCTCCATCAGCAAATCCGAAATAGGGTTCGTTTTGGTGATCCATGGTGATACTTTGAGCACTTTTAACTAAGTCTTTGGGTCAAAAATTTTGAGTGGGTGGGTTTTTTATGTACTCTCACTCTAGGGGAAGGGCCGTCGAGGCCCTTATGGGTAGAAATTATTGAGGTAAAGGCCGTTGATGGGGTTAGTGAGGCAAGTCCAATCCAATTCCGTCAAGATGTATGCCCCCTGTCAGAGGCAATGTTTGATGATGTAGGGTCCTTTCCATAAGGTTTCGAACTTTCCTAGCCCTAAGGCCTCTTTTGTGACATCATAGCAGAGGACTAATTCTCCCTCGGTGAATGAGCGAGGGGTGATGTGACGGTCGAATGACGCTTTAACCTTTTTCTTGTGGGCCTCGTTATGCTAGAGGGACTGTCATCGATTTTCGTCAACAAGCTCTAGTTGTACTAGGCGCTGCTCTAGAGGTTGAGTGTCATTAAGGAGTTCGATGGCAGCATGTACATTCGGGTTTTTGTGGAAATCAATGCAAAAGTGCGAGGTACGTTGGTTTTTTGTGAAAGGAATATGGTGGAACTCCTAGGATGGGGGTGAGGCAGTCATCCTATCACCAATATGGGAGGGTAAAAACCGAATATGGTGGATTGTGTCATCGGCATTTGGTGGGGGCAGAATCTTTGAAATGGAATTTTGTATGGGCTCAAGGTTGGGTTCCCCGCAAGGATGGTAAATTTCGGGTAGGTGGAAATTGTGCCTACCGCAGAGGTGCCTAAATGTTTTCGTAAGTGGGCATGACTCTGGTGCATGATTTTGGCCAGTGCAGATGGTGCACGGTGTCACTACGCCAATGCAGTAGATGTTGTGGGGTTCTATGCTACTCGTTGTTCCTGACATGGATGCTTGAAAATGGTCGGTTGTAGAAGAGGTTTTCTTCTGTCTCCATTTCCGTGTCATTGGCTTAGACGTGTCTTCCTCTTTGGTGGAGTGTAGACGTAATGCAGCTCATGCTGCTCTCAGATTGGCGAGATGTACACACTTAAACGTATGATGAAAGTGTGAGAAAATTTGAAAATAAGTGCGTGTGATCTTCTCTTGATTGGAGAGAAGTTGCTGAGGAAGAGAAGAGACTATGCGAATACTATTCGCAAGGGGCTTGAGTTATCTGCATTGGTTGACTCAGTGATCATTGTGATCACATAGGCTACATTTTATCCTAGGCTTGACCGAGGTTATGCTTTGGTGGTGTGTTGTCTTATCAGGCTTGATACACCATTGTGGAGGTGAGGACATTGAATCGGCGATGTACTTTTTATGCCATTCTCGTAGGTCATCCTTTCTCTTCTCTATAGCATTAATCATGTCGATAGTGGGACAAATTTGCAAGGCATAAGTACAATGTCTCTCATAAATATTACCCTGACATATCAAGCAAAATATCCTTTATATGAAGGTTCCATCGAGTTCAGTTTGAGGTCTGATGGGGAACCAATGTTGGAAGGTTGCTAAATCAAGGCAATGAATGACTGCATGGTCTGTCTTTTTGCATAACGTACATGTTGGTCGTTGCTGCGAAGTGTGGTTGGGGATAACTAGGGGTTCCTCGGGGGGCCGTTCTTTGACTTTCAAGAACATGATGGATCCACTCATCTCATTTGCTTGGGTCATGGTGTTGCATGTAGACTCGACATCCATATTGTCTTCTTGGGAAAGGCAGACTATGGCTTAGCAGAGGCTAGCAAGGGCTAGCCAGAAGCGAGGTATGTAGTGACAATCCTCTAAAAGGCGATTGTCGGTGCATAGCGGGCATGTGAATTGTGCTGCTTGTAGCCCTACATAATAAACCCTTTCAATTGGATACCATCTGTGAATGAGCTCCGAGGCTGCGCATTCTTCGAGGTAGTGGCCACGTTCGTCGCATAGCGTACAACTTATAATGGGCATTACCGAGGGTCTTTCTACAATCCTATGCTCCTCTTGTAAGTATAGGATCGTATGAGGTTCGTCGTTGACAGACTGGATGGAGGGTTCCTCTTGATAGGATCGCTCGATCGCATGTAAGGCGTCCCTATATTGTGGTATCTCTGGACAATGGTGGGTATAGTTTCCATAGTTGCCACAGAGAGCACATGCGTGATTGGTTCACAGCGGTTTGCCTATACCTTTGGTGGTAGGTTCCTTTTTACGAGAACATGACATCGAGAGGTCTGCTTTGGAGCCGAGGAGTGGTTTTAAATCGTCCAACTCCGAACATATATGGGTAGGATGGCCTATATCATTGCATATGGCGCAGACTGATGGTTCCCCTTGAATAGTGGGGGTCACCATCTTCTTTCCTCTGTTTGCAGTTTTCTTGGTTGTGATTACTGGTTCCACAATGGGAAATTCCTTTGCGGGGGTGGTTTCAACCATTTCTTGGGTAGGTTGGGGCTCCTCGGGATTGAGGGGCTTTAACCCTATGGCAGTAACGTTGGTGGCTCTTGTTCCGGAAGGGGGAACAAGGTACCAAACTGGGCATTCCAATGATATGTTGGGTAACACCAGTGTTTCCAAAACCTGCTGGGAGACGAAGCCACCTGGGGGGTAGAGAAAAGGGGTCTGGGAGGCGGCGTAGGCTAGAGAGGCTACCATGGTTGATGCCTCAATGTCGTTATTGCTTGAGTCTGTATCCTGACTAACCTCGGTTCTTGATGTGGACATCATACACATCGGGGCCCTTGTGACATCAGGCGATGCCTCAGGGATGATGAGAGGATCTCCTAGGAATGACCCTAGAACGGACGACGGTTTGAACTGGCCAGGGCCATATTCTTGGTATCGTGAAAGACTATCCGAGGTTGTATCTACATAGGGTAGAATTACATCCATGTTGGTTATGGGACGCTTCTTGCTATGTGTCAGCTAGTCTACAATAATGATGTGATCCTCGTGAGGGAACATCATAATTCGGAAGATGGAGGATGCTATAGCCAACATGGAATACATGTAACTCCACCCGAGGAGTATATTGTAATCCAAGTGAGAGTCCAAGACTTCAATGTCTATGTGCACCATCTTTCTGGCTAAGCAGACCGGGACATTTTGGTAGCGGCCAATGGGAGTCGAGGGACGATTGTTGTATGCTCAAAGCATTATGACCGAGGGTTTTAGTTCAGGAGAACCCAACTTCCGCCAAACACTTTTTGACATATCGAAGCACCCTTGTCAATGACACATCGGTGAATAGTGATATTCTGGACTGAAATGGTATCTGGAAGGTGAGCATAGAAGGAAGCCTAGGGGTGGCTTTGTCTAAGTCAAAATCCATCATGTGCGTATCGGCAGGGTCAATAGCGCCTAACGTGGAAAGTAGGGCTTTCCATTGCTTTGGGCATGACTGCAGTACTTCCAGTGCAGACATAGCAGTGGGTGATTGAGATAAATCGTCCACGATGTTATAATTATGGGCCGCTTTTGAGTAGTTACCAACTCTCCTATTAGGTCCCTTTGTGATCTTTGGCAATGACTCGATAAGCGTCTTTGAAATGGTCAAAGGTGCGTTCGGTGCACTGGTACTAGCCCCGATGTAGTGGTGTCTAGTGGGGTGTCGTAACTACAGTTCCGTGTTTGGAAAAAAAATTCTTCCCCAGTGATGTAAATTTCATGGCTGCTTTTCCCGAAATCGTTTGGGTTTTGTTGCTGAGTGCTAACCGTCCCTTGGTTGGGGGAAGGTTCTTGCATAACAGCGGGTTGCTGGGAAGATCCTCCTTGTCCTCGGTTACTCTGCAACTTTTTTTTCTCAGGGAGATCGGGACAGTGGTGAGTATAGTGCCCGTACTCACCACATATTGAACAAGAGTGGTTTTTTCGTAGAGGTGGCCTTTTGCCTTGCTGTTGGGCATTGCTTGGCTCCTGGTTCTGATTCCTGTTGGAGTTGCCTCCAGCTTGGGATCGTGGTGGGCATTGTTGGTTGCTGCCCCCCTGTCCAGGGTTCCATTTGGGCTTTTTTTTTTACTTATTCTTAACCACATTAGAATAGTAATTCTCCTGGTTATACTAGTGTGGTTGATTTTGGGACGGCTGCACAGAGTTCACCTGTGCATTGGTTTGCGTAGGTGAGTCGTATGCTTGGGACTGAGCATAACGCTATCCCTTTTTTGCACCTAACTGTTGGAGGGGAGCTCTTCTGTCAGTGTTTCTTTCTGTGTACTCGGTCCCTTCAACCAGAGGATAGGGTCCTCCTTGGTGATATGCTTGCACCCTATTATTCAAATATTGCTGAGGCATATGATGACTTTGAAATCTGGGTTGATGCATGTTCTGAGTAGAATTATATGCGTAATCGGGATTTTGACTACTGTTGCCTAGGTAACCTTGGGTCATTGATCCTATTAAACCATCTGGAGAGTTTGACACGCCTAGAAATTCTTGATAATTTTGCAGGCGCGGGGCATTAGGAAGGATGTTGTAAATGTTGACTGCGTATAAATCAGTTCGAGCTTCTGGGATTTAATGATTTCATCCTCTTCGGATGTGGGGTATTTCTGTGCCACATCCTTTGAAATCTCCACTGTCAGAGTTTTCAGAAATAAATCTAAGAGGACTCAATCATCGAGTTTGGCTTTACATAAACTGCGGTGCCACCTCCATTCATGAAGATGGTCAGAGATATGGATGGTGAGGGTTTGTCTAAAATGAGTCAGTAACTCCATTCCCTAATCATGGTGAATGGGTAACTGAAAATATGTGAGGAATGTGATAGCGAGGGCGTTAAAGGTTCCATGTGAAGCAGGAGGTTTCTCCACGTACCACTTTGTGGCTACTCCCGTAAGAGTGTGCTGAAATAGCCTCAATCGAATAGTGTCGTCAATGATACTATTCGATGAGGACCATGTTGGAAATACTGAGAAGGGGGGGGGAGTGAATCAGTATTCCTTTCAATTAAAGCATTAGTTAATCTTCAATTATTATCAGTGTTTGTACAATGATAGCAGTAAACAAGAGGAACACAAATGTACACATTTTTTAAGGTGGAAACTCGCTCTGAGACAAAAACCACCTAATGCTTTTCTAATAATTCTTTAATATTCAACTCCAATTGAAAGTGAAGCTCCAACTTCCTAGAATTAGAAAAGAATTCTTCTCCAGCTCCCACTGGATGGACACTCCAACACCCGAGATTCTTCAGTAGTCAACTGAACAGATGCCCCAACACCCAATGAGCTACAACTCACCCTAGCACCACCCTACCACCCTATAGAAGAATAAAAGAAGAGTGGACTCCCATACCAGGGAAAATGGTCCACTTTACAATGATATAGAATGATGTAGAAGAATAATATATACTAGACCATAACCCCAACTTGATACAACCACCTAATGATGATCCTAGACCTCCCAACACTGCCTCTTCAACCCTTGGCAGATTGACACTAGTACAATTTGTACAATAATGTATTTACAATGACTAAGTACAATGATACCTTTACAATGATTGTATGCAGTGCTTCCCACTTGAAGACTTCATATGATGAAATTCTTGTTGCTGTTATGCACCTTTGTTGTTGCTCTTGTCATGCTACCCTCTGCTGCACCTTGCTTTGTTTTTCTGCTATAGAAAGTCTGGTCCTTTACAACCCTTGACAACACATGATCTATCTTTTTCTTGCCTTCTAGGAGCTCGATATTTAATCTAGTGTATCTCTGTAATTTCAGATCTTAAATATCTGATTTTTGGTCATATAGTAGTCCTCTGAGTCATCTTTCCCATTCCACAGGTATGACCCAATTCGGATTCTTGAAGAGAGAGTTATACCAAATCTCTCACAATGCCCTAATTATGGATAGTTTCAGCAGAGCGCACTTGTACGACGTGAAACATGTCACTGTTTCTTCATTTGTTTTTGAAATTGATAGAGAGAAAATTAAATATTGTGCACTATCTGTTACTTTTTACAGAATTCCAATCTGATACTTAGAGAGAGAGTTATGACGAATTTACCAAGGTCACTTCTTTGAGATGAATTTCAGGAGCCTGCAAAAACCCTGACTTACATAGATCATATCTCCAAAAATATTGCACACCTTGATATTAAATTTTTACTGAAGCTTCCTTAGGATTTTGGCTTCACCTCTTAAAAAATTCATCTTCTGAACCTTTGTAGAAAAAGGTTAGAGCGAAAATTCCAGGATGACCTTTTTCAGATGGTCGAATCCCTTCATAAGGAGGAAATGAAGATCGCAATTTATATGAATGCTTAAGTTGAGAGGGGCTTCAACAAGTGAACGTGGGAGGGATTTTAGGAGCATAAAAAATATTAATAATGAATTTTCAATGATCCATGCCCCAACCCCATGGGGTTTTAGCCCACTAACTGGGGGTACAAACTTCAAAAATGAGTATCTCTCAAACCGTGAAGAATTACATGGCGTGCCATATATCAACGGAAACATATCGACAAGTAGAAACCATAAAAATCATTATTGACCCAGAATATATTAATTTGGTAGGTCAAAATTCCCATTCAATATTGGGTTATCCCCTGGTGCTGCTTGGGTTGACATCAATGACAACTGCTGATCAACAATCTCCCCCTTTGGCATTGATGGAAACACAAGTACTCCCCCTGCGATCATGACACCCCTTCCTACAACATTCTCTCCCCATTTTACATCAATGCCAAAGGGTAACTCCCCCTGAAACACAACCATCCTGCGGACCTATACACAGTTCCACTCCCGCTGACACACAATCGTCCTGCAGACCTATACACACTTCCACTCCCGCTTTATATTCTTGAAAAGGGAAAATCTAATGAGAACTTGGGAGAATCCCAAGCTTTTGATGAAGATATTCAAATGCTTCACGAGGTAAAAAATTAGTTAAGATATCAACAATTTGTTCTTTTGTACAAACATACTCAATTTTGATATTCTTTTCAGCGACTTGTTCTCTAACAAAATGATGTTTGATCGGAATGTGTTTTGTTTTTGAATGCATGACAGGATTATTGGAGATGCTGATGGCACTAGTGTTGTCACAGAATATGGGAATAGGCTCACTGAAATGTACTTGAAGATCTTGCAAAGTTTGTTTCATCCAAAGAACTTGAGTACAACATGATGCTGCTACAATGTATTCTGATTCGACTATAGATAACGAGATTGAAGTTTGCTTTTAGCTCAACCATGATACAAGACAACCACCTAGATAGAATGCTGCTCCACTAGTACTCTTATGATCATCAACGCTTCCTACCCAATCCGCATCTGTAAAGGCTTGAATAATGAGATTGCTACCCTTGGGATACCACAAACCATATTCTTTTGTGCCCTTTAGATATCAAATAATTCTTTTGATGGAAATAATATGTGATTCTTTTGGTGCTGCTTGGAATCTTGCTACTTGTCCAATTGCTTGCATAACATCTGGCCGAGAGGCTGTTACATATAGAAGACTACCAATCATAGATCTGTACAACTTCTGATCCACATCCTTAGATGAGTTGTCTATGCTCAATTTGCAACCTGTTACCATTGGAGTAAGGACGGGTTTGCAATCTTCCATTTTGAATATCTTGAGAATTTCCTTGATGTACTTCTCTTGACATATAAATATTCCTTTCTCTTGCTGAGATATTTGAAGCCCTAAGAAGTATGTCAACTCACCAAGTAAAGACATCTCAAACTCACTTTGCATATTTGTAGAAAAGTTCTTACTTAGTCGATCATCATTGCTACCAAATATTATATCATACACATATACCTCAACAATTGTTAAATTATATTTATCTATTTGTACATAAATATTGCTATCAACAATACCTTTCCTGAACCCTTGTTGACGTAGATATCCATCAAGACAAGCATACCATGCTCTGGGAGCCTGCTTGAGACCATATAGAGCCTTCTTTAACCTGTAGACATAGTCTTATTTTTGTGATAGTAGAAAACCTTGAGGTTGTTCGATGTAAAATTCTTCTTCTAATTCTCCATTCAAAAATGCTGACTTAACATCCATTTGATAGACTTTGATTTTTCCTGAACATGCATAGGCGAGAAACATTTGGATGGCTTCCATTCTGGCAACTGGTGCAAATTTTTCATCGAAATCAATTCCTTCCACTTGTGCATAGCCTTTGCAAACCAATCTTGCTTTGTTTCTGGTAACCTGCCCATCTTCATTCAATTTGTTCCTAAACACCCATTTAGTCCCAATGACATTTTTATCTTTTCGTCGTGGAACTAATTCCCAGGTGTTATTCTTCTCAATTTGATCCAATTCTTCATTCATAGCTGTTACCCAATGTTCATTTTGGCTGGCTTCCTCAAAAGTACTAGGCTCAAAGGTTGCTAGAAAAGCAACGTGAGTTTGTTGTGATGAACGAAGCTGTCGACCTTCATTTATGTCACCAATGATTTGATTTGATGGATGGTTCTTTTGAATCCACTCTTTTGTTCTCCTTGGAGGAGCTTATTGTTGTTGTTATGGTATATCTTGATGATCATTGTTTACTTCTTCCTCGTTGATAGTTGCTTCTTGTTCTACAATTTTATCTGTGTCTTTTTCAGCCTCTGTCTCAAGTTTCAAAGATTCTAGATCTTCATCATTACTCACTAGAACATCATCTTCGTCAAATGTAACATTTATGCTCTCCACTATCTGTTTTCGTCTTAGATTATAACATTTATAGGCCTTTTTTTTGCGTGAGTAACCAACAAAGATACCTTCATCAACACGTGATTCAAAATTACCCAAATTTTGATCTTCTCTTTTGATATAACATTTGCTTCCGAAGATTCTGAAATATTTTACATTAGCTGGTTTTCCTTTCCATAATTCATATGGAGTCTTGTTGCAATTATTTCTGAGAAGACTTCGGTTGATAATGAAGACTGTCGTATCAAATGCTTGAACCCAGAATTTTTCATCCAATTTTGAGTCCTTCAACATTGTTCTACCCATTTCCTGTACAGTTCTATTCTTTCTTTCAGCAAGTCCATTTTGTTGAGGTGTTCGTGCTGTTGAAAATTGCCTTTTTATTCCATTTTCGTCACAGTATTGCTGAAATAATTTGGAAGTGAATTCTCCACCATTATCTGATCTTAAACACTTTATTTTCAAATTAGTTTAATTTTCAACCAACTCCTTGTAGATCTTAAAGCACTCAAATGCTTCAGATTTTTTCTTTAGGAAACTGACGGCTGTCATCCTGGTATAGTCATCTATCATTAACATGAAATACAATTCTCCATCTAAGCCTTTTGTTCTCACAGGACCACATAGATCAGTATGTATCAATTCCAATGGATGTGATGAAAAGTGTTCTTTTGTTTTAAATTGGACTTTTGTCTGCTTGCCATGCCGACATGCCTCACATAGTGTGTTGGAAGGTTTTGATATTTTCAGTATTTCTCGTATTGCTTCCTTTTTGCTTATCCTGACAATATTTTCAAAGTTTATGTGACCCATTCGTTTGTGCCATAACCAACTTTCATCTTCTTTAGCTAGTAGACATGCTTTAGTTGATTCATCCAGAACATATATGTCGTTTGGAGCTCGACTTGCTGTAGCCACAATTTTACCATACTTTCCTTTCCTAATTTCACATTTTGTGGAGTTGAATAGCATTGTGTGTCCTTGATCACACATTTTTCCAACACTGAGCAGATTGTGATTCATGTTTTCGACCAATAGAACATTCTTGGCTATAACATCTTTGCTTTCGAGAGTGACAGTACTTGATCCTATAACATTTGAAGATCCATCATTTCCAAAGGATATGGTTCCATCCTTCTTCTCTTTCAGAGATACGAATTTCCTTCTATCTCCAGTCATATGCGTTGAGCAATCGATGTCATCATACCACACATCTTTCCTTTTTTGAGCCTTGAGAGCGAGAGCACAATTATCACTCTTCTTCTTCTTCCATGTCCGTTCATTCTGTGGCTTCGAAGATTCTTCTGGAGGATTTTCAAGTCTGCAGTCTCTGGCTATGTGTCCAAAGTTCTGACATTTGTAACATTCCAAATTATTTCTTAGTTTTTCAAATCTATTGATGTTTCATTAAGCCCTGGGAGGTTCATATTTGAAGAATCTCTTGGAATTGTATTGGTTCATAGGGTACGTGCGACATTCTACAACTTTATGACCAAATTTTCCACATGAATAACAATAGCCATGAAAAATATGTTGGTACCTGGATGAAAATCTTCATCGAGGAAACGTATTCCAAGGATGTGCTTGCGAATCTTGTCCAATGAAGTCTTCATGTATGTCAGATCTCATAGGTTCATTGTATTTTGTTGTAGAAGCTCCTGCTTCTTCTTCTTTGTATTCGAGGCCAGTTCTGTCGTTGTAAGATCGTTGATTGTTGATGAGTTCTTCCAATTCCCTTGAGCTATTGGCATAGTTTTGGACAGTTTTTCCATTCTTCACTTCCTTACGCAGCGAGACTACTTCAGCTTCTAATGCTTCCCTTTCTTGGTTGCTTTCTTCCAACTTCTTTTGAAGTGACTCTTCAATACATTTTTGCTCTTCAACCTCAATTTTGAGACCTTGAACTTGTTCTTCAAGAGTGTTGGAACGGATCTTCTCAGCATTGAGCTCTTTTATAAGCTTGATTTCCTCCTCATAAAATTATTCTATGGTCAACCCTTCTTCTTCATTGTTTGATGCTTCTTGTTTATTGTGCTTGGCCATAAACAATACTTTCTCATTGGCTTCTTCTTTGCTGTCACTTTCTTCATTGGATGAGGAGCTATCTTCTTTAGAGAGAAAGTTCCTTTTGGATCCTTTATTTTTTCCTTGCTTGTTGAATTTCTTAAATCCTTTCTTTCCTTTTGAGTTGCCATCACTTTTGTTTGGACATTTTTCTACGAAATGCCCAACCTCACCAGCACCGAAACATATCAATGGAATTTTACCTTTGAATTTTCCCTTACCATGTTTTATTTTTCTCGTAAAGTAAGCATATTATTCATCTGAAAGACCTTCACCATCATCTCCCTTTTCTTCACACTTTCAGGTGCATGTCATTTCAATTGAAGGTTGTTTGTCCTTATTGGTTTGCTTAGATGCAACGAACGCAGTTTCTAGATTTGAAGTACTCTTTTCTTCATCAAGTCTCATTTCATATGCTATGACAACTCCATGTAATTCTTCCTTGCTGAGTTTTTCCATATTTGCACTATATTCTAAGACCAATACTTTTGGGTTGAATCTCCCTGGTAACGTTTTAAGAATCTTTCGTATAATAGTCTTCTCATCAACTGGCTCTCCCAATCCTTCCAAAGTATTGGTTATTTCATCAATGTATTGGAAGTATGCAGCAATGTTGCAATCTTCTTTCATTATGAGTTGCTCAAATTTTTCTTTATAGATTTGAAGCTTTGCTTCTTTGACATTTGAGTCACCTGCATATATATTCTCAAGCTTGTCCCATACATTTTTGGCAGTTTCACAACCCAACACCTTATGATAAGCAGATTCAATAAGTCCACTGATAATAATATTCTTTTCTTTTGCATCATTTACCAAATTCTTCTTACCTTGTTCATTCGTAGTTGATGTAAATCCATTTTGAACAGTGTCCCATACTTCGTAACCTTGTGCCAAGAGATATACCTCCATTCTTCCTTTCCAGAGTGCATAATTATTTTCATTGAATAGAGGTACACCATTCTTGGTATGCTCCATGACCTCCTTCCAACTGTTAAACTACTATTGAAGGCTGCAAGCTTCGGATACCAAATTGTTGGAAATATTGGGGGGGGGGGTGAATCAGTATTCATTTCAATTAGAGCATTAGTTAATCTTCAATTATTATCAGTGTTTGTACAATGATAGCAGAAAATAAGAGGAACACAAATGCACACAGTTTTTAAGGTGGAAACCCACTCCGGGACAAAAACCACCTAATGCTTTTCTAATAATTCTTTAATATTCAACTCCAATTGAAAATAAAGCTCCAACTTCCTAGAATCTAGAAAAGCATTCTTCTCCAGCTCCCACTGGATGGATGCTCCAACACCCGAGATTATTCAGTAGTCAACTGAACGGATGCCCCAACACCCAATGAGCTACAACTCACCCTAGCACCACCCTACCACCCTATAGAAGAATAAAAGAAGAATGGACTCCCATACCAGGGAAAATGGTCCACTTTACAATGATATAGAATGATGTAGACGAAGAATATATACTAGACCATAACCCCAACTTGATACAACCACCTAATGATGATCCTAGACCTCCCAACACTGCCTCTTCAACCCTTGGCAGATAGACACTAGTACAATTTGTACAATAATGTATTTACAATGACTAAGTACAATGATACTTTTACAATGATTGTAGACAGTGTTGCCCACTTGAAGACTTCATATGATGAACTTCTTTCTGCTGTTATGCACCTTGGTTTCTTCTCTTGTCATGCTACCCTCTGTTGCACCTTGCTTTGCTTTTCTACTGTAGAAAGTATGGTCCTTTGCAACCCTTGAAAACACATGATCTAGCTTTTTCTTGCCTTCTAGGAGCTCGATATTTAATCTGGTGTATCTCTGTAATTCCTCTGAGTCATCTTTCCAATGCCACAGGTCTGACCCAATTTGGATTCTTGAAGAGAGAGTTATACCCAATCTCTCACAATGCCCTAATTATGGACTGTTTCAGCAGAGTTCACTTGTATGGCGTGCCACGTGTCACGTTTTCTTCATTTTTTTCTAAAATTGATAGAGATAAAAGTACAGAATGTGAACTATATTTCGCTTTTTACAGAATTCCAATCCGATACTCAGAGAGAGAGTTATGACTAATTTACCAAGGTCACTTCTTTGAGATGAATTTCAAGAGCCTGCAAAAACCCTGACTTACACAGATCATATATCCAAAAATATTGTGCATATTGATCTGAAATTTTTACTACAGCTTCTTCAGGATTTCAACTTCACCTCATAAACATTTCAGCTTCTGAACCTTCGTAGAAAAAAATTTATAGCGAAAATTCCAGGATGACCTGTTTCAGATGGCCGAATCCCTTCATAAGGAGGAAATAAAGATCACAATTTATATGAATGCTTAAGTTGAGAGGGGCTTCAAAAAGTGAAAGTGGGAGGGATTTTAGGAGCATAAAAAATATTAATTATGACTTTTCAATGACCCATGCCCCAACCCCATGGGGTTTTAGCCCACTAATTGGGGGTACAAACTTCAAACATGAGTATCTCTCAAACGGTGAAGAATTACATGGGATGCCATATATCAACGGAAACATCTCGACAAGTAGAAACCATAAAAATAATTATTGACCTAGAATGTATTAATTTGGTAGGTCAAAATACCCATGCAATATTGGGTTATCCCCTGGTGCTACTTGGGTTGACATCAATGACAATTGCTGATCAACAATCTCCCCCTTTGGCATTGATGGAAACACAAGTACTCCTCCTGCGATCATGACACCTCTTCCTACAACATTCTCTCCCCCTTTGACATCAATGGCAAAGGGTAACTCCCCCTGAAATACAACCATCCTGCGGACATGTACACACTTCCACTCCCGCTAACACACAATCGTCCTGCAAACCTGTACACACTTCCACTCCCGCTTTATATTCTTGAAAAGGGAAAATCTAATGATAACTTCAGAGAATCCAAAGCTTTTGACAAAGATATTCTAATGCTTCACGAGGTAAAGGTTTAGTTGAGATATCATCAATTTTTTCTTTTATACAAACATACTCAAGTTTGATATTCTTTTCAGCGACTTGTTCTCTAAAAAAATAATATTTGATCGGAATGTGTTTTGTTTTTGAATGCATGACAAGATTCTTGGAGATGCTTATGGCACTAGTGTTGTCACAGAATATGGGAATAGGCTCACTGAATTGTACTTGAAGATCTTGCAAAGTTTTTTTCATCCAAAGAACTTGAGTACTACATGATGTTGCTGCAATGTATTCTGCTTCCGCTGTAGATAATGAGATTGAAGTTTTATTTTTGCTCAACCATGATACGAGACAACCACCTAGATAGAATGTTGCTCCACTAGTACTCTTACGATCATCAACGCTTCCTACCCAATCTGCATCTGTAAAGGCTTGAATAATGAGATTGTTACCCTTCGGATACCACAAGCCATATTCTTCTGTGCCCTTTAGATATCGAAGAATTATTTTGATGGCAATAATATGTGATTCTTTTGGTGCTTCTTGGAATCTTGCTACTTGTCCAACTGCTTGCATAACATCTGGCCGAGAGGCTATTACATATAGAAGACTACCAATCATATATCTGGACAACTTCTGATCCACATCCTTAGATGAGTTGTCTATGATCAATTTGCAACTTGTTACCATTGGAGTATGGACAGGTTTGCAATCTTCCATTTTGAATTTCTTGAGAATTTCCTTGATGTACTTTGCTTGACGTATAAATATTCCTTTCTCTTGCTGAGATATTTGAAGCCCTAAGAAGTATGTCAGCTCACCAAGTAAAGACATCTCAAACTCACTTTGCATCTTTGTAGAAAATTTCTTACTTAGTCGATCATCATTGCTACCAAATATTATATCATCCACATATACCTCAACAATTGTTAAATTATCTTTATCTATTTGCACATAAAGATTGCTATCAACAATACCTTTCCTGAACCCTTGTTGACGTAGATATCCATCAAGACAAGCATACCATGCTATGGGAGCCTGCTTGAGACCATATAGAGCCTTCTTTAACCTGCAGACATAGTCTTCTTTTTGTGATAGTAGAAAACCTTGAGGTTGTTCGATGTAAAATTCTTCTTCTAATTCTCCATTCAGAAATGCTGACTTAACATACATTTGGTAGACTTTGATTTTTCTTGAACATGCATAGGCGAGAAACATTCGGATGGCTTCCATTCTGGCAACTGGTGCAAATGTTTCATCGAAATCAATTCCTTCCACTTGTGCATAGCCTTTGCAAACCAATCTTGCTTTGTTTCTGGTAACTTGCCCATCTTCATTCAATTTGTTCCTGAACACCCATTTAGCCCCAATGACATTTTTATCTTTTCATCGTGGAACTATTTCCCAGGTGTTATTCTTCTCAATTTGATCCAATTCTTCATTCATAGTTGCTACCCAATGTTCATTTTGGCTGGCTTCCTCAAAACTACTAGGCTCAAAGGTTGCTAGAAAAGCAACGTGAGCTTGTTGTGATGAACAAAGTTGTCGACCTTCATTTATGTCACCAATGATTTGATTTGATGGATGGTTCTTTTGAATCCACTCTTTTGTTCTCCTTGGAGGAGCTTGTTGTTGTTTTTCTGGTATATCTTGATGATCATTGTTTACTTCTTCCTCGTTGATAGTTGCTTCTTATTCTACAATTTTATCTGTGTCTTTTTCAGCCTCTGTCTCAAGTTTCAAAGATTCTAGATCTTCATCATTACTCGCTAGAACATCATCTTTGTCAAATGTAACATTTATGCTCTCCACTATCTATTTTCATATTAGATTATAGCATTTATAGGCCTTTCTTTTGCGTGAGTAACCAACAAAGATACCTTCATCAACACGTGATTCAAACTTACCCAAATTTTGATCTTCTCTTTTGATATAACATTTGCTTCCGAAGATTCTAAAATATTTTACATTAGCTGGTTTTCCTTTCCATAATTCATATGGAGTCTTGTTGCAATTATTTCTGAGAAGACTTCGGTTGATAATGAAGACTGTCATTTAAATTGCTTGAACCCAGAATTTTTCATCCAATTTTGAGTCCTTCAACATTGTTCTACCCATTTCCTGTACAGTTCTATTCTTTCTTTCAGTAACTCCATTTTGCTGAGGTGTTCGTGCTGTTGAAAATTGTCTTTTTATTCCATTTTCGTCACAGTATTGCTGAAATAATTTGGAAGTGAATTCTCCACCATTATCTGATCTTAAACACTTTATTTTCAAATCAGTTTCATTTTCAACCAACTCCTGTAGATCTTAAAGCACTCAAATGCTTCAGATTTTTTCTTTAGGAAACTGACGGCTGTCATCCTGGTATAGTCATCTATCATTAACATGAAATATAATTCTCCATCTAAGCCTTTTGTTCTCATAGGACCACATAGATCAGTATGTATCAATTCCAATGGATGTGATGAAAAGTTTTCTTTTGTTTTAAATTGGACTTTTGTCTGCTTGCCATGCCGACATGCCTCGCATAGTGTGTTGGAAGGTTTTGATATTTTCGGCATTTCTCGTACTGCTTCCTTTTTTCTTATCCTGACAAGATTATCAAAGTTTATGTGACCCATTTGTTTGTTCCATAACCAAATTTCATCTTCTTTAGCTAGTAGACATGCTTTAGTTGCTTCATCCAGAACATATATGTCGTTTGGAGCTCGACTTGTTGTACCCATAATTTTACCATATCTGCCTTTCCTGATTTCACATTTTGTGGAGTTGAATAGCATTGTGTTTCCTTGATCACACATTTGTCCAACACTGAGCAGATTTTGATTCATGTTTTCGACCAATAGAACATTCTTGGCTATAACATCTTTTCTTCCGAGAGTGACGGTACCTGATCCTATAACATTTGAAGATCCATCATTTCCAAAGGATATGGTTCCATCCTTCTTCTCTTTCAGAGATACGAATTTCCTTCTATCTCCAATCATATGCGTTGAGCAAACGTTGTCATCATACCACACATCTTTCCCTTTTTGAGCCTTGAGAGCGAGACCACAATTATCACTCTTCTTCTTCTTCCATGTTCGTTGATTCTGTGGCTTCGAAGATTCTTCTAGAAGATTTTCAATTCTGCAGTCTCTGGCTATGTGTCCAAAGTTCTGACATTTGTAACATTCCAAATTATTTCTTAAATTTTCGAATCTATTGATGTTTCGTTGAGCCCTGGGAGGTTCATATTTGAAGAATCTCTTGGAATTGTATTGGTTCATAAGGTATGTGTGACATTCTACAGCTTTATGACCAAATTTTCCACATAAATAACAATAGCCATGAAAAATATGTTGGTACCTGGATGAAAATCTTCGTCGAGGAATCATCTTCCAAGGATGTGCTTGCGAATCTTGTCCAATGAAGTCTTCATGTATGTCAGATCTCATAGGTTCATTGTATTTTGTTGTAGAAGGTCCACCTTCTTCTTCTTTGTAACCAAGGCCAGTTCTGTCATTGTAAGATCGTTGATTGTTGATGAGTTCTTCCAATGCCCTTGAGTTGTTGGCATAGTTTTGGACAGTTTTTCCCTTCTTCACTTCCTTACACAGCGAGACTACTTCAACTTCTAATGCTTCCCTTTCTTGGTTGCTTTCTTCCAACTTCTTTTGAAGTCACTCTTCAATACATTTTTGTTCTTCAACCTTAATTTTGAGACCTTGAACTTGTTCTTCAAGAGTATTGGAACAGATCTTCTCAGCATTGAGCTCTTTTATAAGCTTGATTGCCTCCTCATAAAATTATTCTATTGTCAACCCTTCTTCATTGTTTCATACTTGTTTATTGTGCTTGGCCATAAACAATACTTTCTCATTGGCTTCTTCTTTGGTGTCACTTTCTTCATCGAATGATTAGTATCTTCTTTAGAGAGAAAGTTCCTTTTGGATTCTTTCTTTTTTCCTTGCTTGTTGAATTTCTTAAAGCCTTTCTTTCCTTTTGAGTTGCCATCACTTTTGCTCAGACATTTTGCTACGAAATGCCCAACCTCACCACAGCCGAAACATATTAATGGAATTTTACCTTTGAATTTTCCCTTACCAGTTTTTAGTTTTCTTGTAAATTAAGCATATTCTTCATCTGAAATACCTTCTCCATCATCTCCCTTTTCTTCACACTTGTAGGTGCATGTCATTTCAATTGAAGGTTGTTTGTCCCTTATTGAACACCTTAGATCCCAACTAATCTGGGTTCTAGATTTAGTACAATTTTCTTCATCAAGTCTCATTTCATATGCTATAGAACTCCATAATTATTCATGTAAGTTTTCGGTTACTTTGTATTATAAGATCAATACCCCACGAATTTGAATCTCCCTAATGTTACAGAATCTTGTATAATAGTCTTCTTGTCAACTGGCTCTCCCAATCCTTCTAGAGTATTGGTTATTTCATCAACGTATTGGAAGTATGCAGCAATGTTGCAATCTTCTTTCATTCTGAGTTGCTCGAATTTTTCTCTATAGATTTGAAGCTTTGCTTCTTTGACATTTGAGTCACCTGCATATATATTCTCAAGCTTGTCCCATACATTTTTGGTGGTTTTACAACCCAACACCTTATGATAAGCAGATTCAATAATTCCACTGATAATAATATTCTTTGCTTTTGCACCATTTACCAAATTCTTCTTACCTTGTTCATCCGCTGTTGATGTAAATCCATCTTGAACAGTGTCCCATACTTCGTAACCTTGCGCCAAGAGATAGACCTCAATTCTTCCTTTCCATAGTGCATAATTATTTTCATTGAATAGAGGTACACCATTCTTGGTATACTCCATGACCTCCTTCCAGCTGTTATACTGCTATTGAAGGAACCAAGCTCTGATACCAATTGTTGGAAATACTGAGAGGGGGGGGGTGAATCAATATTCCTTTCAATTAGAGCATTAGTTAATCTTCAATTATTATCATTGTTTGTACAAGGATAGCAGTAAACAAGAGGAACACAAATGTCAATTTTTAAGATGGAAACCCACTCCAGGACAAAAACCACCTAATTTTTTTCTAATAATTCTTTAATATTCAACTCCAATTGAAAATAAAGCTCCAACTTCCTAGAATCTAGAAAATAATTCTTCTCCAGCTGCCACTGGATGGACGCTCCAACGCTCGAGATTATTCATTAGTCAACTGAATGGATGCCCCAACACCCAATGAGCTACAACTCACCCTAGCACCACCCTACCACCCTATAAAAGAATAAAATAAGAATGGACTCCATTACCAGGGAAATTGGTCCACTTTAAAATGATATAGAATGATGTAGAAGAATAATATATACTAGACCATAACCCCAACTTGATACAACCACCTAATGATGATCCTAGACCTCCCAACACTGCCTCTTCAACCCTTGGCAGATAGACACTAGTACAATTTGTACAATAATGTATTTACAATGACTAAGTACAA
This sequence comes from Pinus albicaulis, assembly GCA_034641835.2. Taxonomy (NCBI): domain Eukaryota; kingdom Viridiplantae; phylum Streptophyta; class Pinopsida; order Pinales; family Pinaceae; genus Pinus; species Pinus albicaulis. Next base: position 512,506,240 of record CM076581.1, read on the forward strand.
TGATACTTTTACAATGATTGTAGGCAGTGTTGCCCACTTGAAGACTTCATATGATGAAATTCTTGCAGTTGTTATGCACCTTGGTTGCTACTCTTGTCATGATACCCTCTGCTGCACCTTGCTTTGCTTTTCTGTTGTAGAAAGTTTGGTCATTTGCAACCCTTGACAACACATGATCTAGATTTTTCTTGCCTTCTAGGAGCTTGATATTTAATCTGGTGTATCTCTGTAATTTCAGATCTTCAATATCTAATTTTCAATCCTATAGTAGTACTCTTAGTCATCTTTCCAATGCCACAGGTCTGACCCAATTTGGATTCTTGAAGAGAGAGTTATACCCAATATCTCACAATGCCCTAATTATGGATTGTTTCAGAAGAGTGCACTTGTACGACGTGCCACGTGTCACTGTTTATTCATTTGTTTCTTAAATTGATAGAGAGAAAATTAAATAATATGCACTATCTTTCACTTTTTACAGAATTCCAATCCGATACTCAGAGAGAGAGTTATGATGAATTTACCAAGGTCACTTCTTTGAGATGAATTTCATGCGCTTGCAAAAACCCTGACTTACACAGATCATATCTCCAAAAATTTTGTGCATCTTGATCTGAAATTTTTACTGCAACGTCCTCAAGATTTCAGCTTTGGCTCATAAAAATTTCAGATTCTGAACCTTCGTAGAAAAAAAGTTAGAGCGAAAATTCCAAGATGACCTGTTTGAGATGGCCGAATCCCTTCATAAGGAGGAAATGAAGATCACAATTTATATGAATGCTTAAGTTGAGAGGGGCTTCAACAAGTGAACGTGGAAGGGATTTTAGGAGCATAAAAAATATTAATTATGACTTTTCAATGACCCATGTCCCAACCCCATGGGGTTTTATCCCACTAACTGGGGGTACAAACTTCAAACATGAATATCTCTCAAACCGTGAAGAATTACATGGCGTGCCATATATCAACGGAAACATCTTGTGACCCAGAATATATGAATTTGGTAGGTCAAAATTCCCATGCAATATTGGGTTATCCCCTGGTGCTGCTTGGGTTGACATCAATTACAACTGCTGATCAACAGACCAAAGGTGAAATGTCATTACATGATTACCTGGGTCTTCCACTTGCTTGCCTTCGAACTTTGGTATTGTTGAAAATGTAGCAAGATGATGGAGCTTAGTGAAATGAAGTCGCCTTCACTAAGTGGGCCCGTAGGCAAATTCTGGCGCAAAGTCTATTTTTAGACTATGTCTATTTTTAGACATATGGAGCATGGTCCAGGGGTTGCAGTATGTTATTCTTGGAGTATTGGTCATGTTGGTAAAAATAGATGGACCTCTATTTTTGTGACCTATAGGTCTATAGGTCGATGTCTATTTTTAGACTGCCTATCCTAAAAATAGGGAAGTCAAATATTATTTACCCTTAATAATATTTGGACTCTAAACAGCAGTTTACTCTCTTGGAGCACTTCAATTCGAGCCTTGGAAGTGGCTCATGCATCTGACAGAGGAATTACGCTATTCCCAAGGGTTTGATGGCATCATGCATGGTTGACTTCAGTTAGGACTTCAGTGGCAGAAGTTTGGTGGAGTTAATGAGACAACTAGTGGAGTTGTGTTATGTTTATTTTAGTTGAACTAGTTGAGATTAGTTTAACTAGCTAATCAATTAGTTATGAGTGGAGTGAATTAAATATTATTTAATTCATTAATTAGTAACTCATTATTCAACTCAAGAACACATCAGTTCACTACAGTGCATGATCAGTTCAGTGGAGACCAGTAAAAGAGGTAGATGAAAGGGTGGAGTTAGGTATCAGTGACAACATCAGTTGTGCATGAGATTTGCACCACACTTGGAGGAATTGCCCATGATGATTGCGCTGTCAAACCAAGGAGATTCAAACCTTGGATCTCTATATAGACAGGCCTGGATTGCGCAATAGAGGCAAGGCAATTGGCGGTGAGTTTTGAACCAGTAACCTATTCAAAACTGAGCTAGTTTGTGTGTAACTTCATGAGGTAGTACTGAGTACTTGTGAGGAGTATTGTACTGAGTTTGTTACATGATTTATCCATTATAATATACACAATAACTGCGGGGTTTTCAGCTATAAGCTTTCCCCATACATACTGTGTTAATGTGTATGATGATTTGATGTGTTATCGCTTAATTTTATTTCCGCATGTGTGATGATCTGAGTGGAAGAGATTATGTGTTGCATATAAATTCAAATTGTATGTGATCAGGATAGTCTCGGTGGATAATTAATCATTATTCAGCAAATTTCTACATGGTATCGGAGCTATTGAAGCAGAGATTGATCATCACGGTGATTACAAACTTATTTCGGTAGACAGAGTCTGCATGCGGGCCAGGTAGCCTCCGGATTCATCTTTCTTCGGAAAGTGAAAGGTCTGGTAAATGCCCCTTGCATTCAATCTCTGTGCTAGAAATAATTTGTTCTCACAGATCTAGAGCGGTTGAGCTTTGAGGTGGAATTCGAAGTTTTGCAGCAGTTTTGTTTTCTTGGTGCCAGTGTTGAAAATGTCTTTCAACGGTTTGCGACTCGAATATGCTCTTGAAGGCAGTTCGAATTATGTTGCATGGAAGGATCGCATGGAGGCGGTATTAGAAGATAATGGTCTGAAGGAGTTCGTAGATACGGATGTCCAAAAGCCCACTGATCCTGCTGAAGTCGAAGCATGGCAAAAGAAGATGGCGAAGTGTCGAAGGATCCTGTTGGAGGGCGTCAAGGATCATATTGTATCCAGCCTGCATGGAAAGGCTACTTCATATTTAATGTGGAAAGCTTTGATGGATCTATTCCAGAGTAAGAGCGACCAAAGGAAGCTGGCGCTCAAAGATAAGCTCAGGAACATCAAGATGGAGAAGGGTGACAGTATCGCCAAATACCTCACGAAGTTCACTCAATGCAGAGATGAGCTGGGAAGTGTGGGGGTGATTGTCGAAGACGAGGACATGGTCGACCTGGCTCTCCTTGGTCTTCCGAAGACTTGGCACTCATACCAAGATAGTGTCAATGGTCGGGAGAAGCTGCCGGGATGGGAGCGCCTTTGGGCGGATCTCATGCAGGAGGAGATAAGGAGGACTACTCGAGATGGATCTTCATCAAAGGGAGCTGATGAAGAAAACTGCACTTTGGTTGCCAAAGCAAAGAAAGGGAAGGGTAAGAAAACCTCTCATTCTGGTGCAAAGGGCAAGAAGCAGGATATGGCGAAAGTGAAGTGTTTTCACTGCCATGATCACGGACATTATGCTACCAATTGTCCAAAGAAGAAGAACAAGCAAGCGGGAAGATCTGCAGATGGAGAAGCTTTGGCTTCACAGTTCGAGCTTGACTTTTCACTGATCGCATGCTTGGTTTCAAGTGTGTTGGGATCGGTGTGGTTCTTGGACAACGGTGCGTCATTTCATATGATGGGAGATCGGGATTTGTTCTCAGATCTGGAGGACAAAGATTTGGGTGTGCACATCGAGATGGGCGATGATGGTAGATACAGTGCGACTGGTATCGGTACCATATCCTTTCAGAGGGAGTCTGGTAAGCCCTTTGTATTGAAGGATGTCATGCATGTACCTAGATTGAAGAAGAACTTGATATCTGTGGCGATGTTGGAGGATAAAGGGTATGATGTGGTCTTCAGTGAAGGAAAAGCATTCCTGCGCAATAAGACTACTGGAGAGACCCGAAAGATAGGGGTTCAAACCAAGAACCTTTATCAGTTGCAGGTAGATGGCTGCGCAGCAATGGCATGCAAGGCGGGAGAAGTGGTGAGTCGAGATGATGAGGGTGAACTGTGGCACAGGAGATTGGGCCACCTTCACCATGGAGCTTTGAAGATCCTGCAGCAGATTTCTACTGGGCTTCCTAAGGGCACTCTTGCGCAGTCAGATCAGTGTAAGGGGTGTACCTTGGGGAAGTATGTGAAAGCCACCTTTCACGAGAAGGATAGTCGCGCCACGACGATCCTTGAGAGAGTTCACACAGACGTGTGTGGTCCTTTCTCAGTTGCTTCGACAACAAAGCACGGGTATTATGTGATCTTTGTTGATGATTTCTCTCGAAAGTGCTGGATCTTCTTCATGCAGAAGAAGAGCGATACATTCGCGAAGTTCTGTGAGTTTAAAGCACTGGTCGAGAAGGAGTCGGGGAAGAAGGTGATTGCTCTAAGGAGTGATAACGGTGGTGGATTCATCTCGGCTGAATTCAAGGAGTTCTGCAGCGCAGAAGGGATTCGGAGAGAGCTCATCGCACCCCATAACCCACAGCAGAACGGGGTGGCTGAGCGGAAGAACAGAACGATCGTGGGTGCTGCACGGGCGATGTTGCATGATCGGGGCCTACCCCTTCACTTGTGGGCTGAGGCATGCAATACAGCAGTGTATGTGCAGAACCGTTGTCCTCACAAGGTTCTTGGCATGAGTACACCAGAGGAGGCTTATTCTGGCAAGAGGCCTGATATTTCCCATTTGCGGATTTTCGGATCTCCTGTCTACATGCATGTGACGAAGGATGCGAGAAGGAAGGTGGATCCAACTGCTGAAGTTGGAATATTTGTGGGGTACACTGATACACCTCACAACTATCGGGTGTATGTGCCAGACAGTCGCAAGACTGTTGTGCGACGGGATATAAAATTTCGGGAGGAGAAAGCCATGCAGTGTTCGCTTGAGAGGGAGCTACACTTGCATGCAGATGAGGAGCTGTTAGTTCCTAAGGAGGAGCTTCCGGATGTGGATCAGCCACAAGAGGAGGTTCAGGAGGTGGAAGAAACCACCCAGGCAGCGCCAACCATCAGGGGGCGCATGCGCACTACAGAAGCTGAGCGACTGGCTCGGGATGCAGAGAAGGTTGTAGGACCACCTACAGCACAGCGCAGACAGAGACAGTCACCGGATCGGTACACTGGATACATGGCTCTTGTGAGTCAATGTGTTGTGACGGAGCCATCCTCTTTTGAGGAAGCTGTGGAGGAACCCGCATGGGTTGATGCCATGATCTAAGAATATGATTCGATCATCAGGAACAGTGCATGGGAGATTGTCCCAAGACCGGTTGGGAAATCAGTTGTAGGTTCGCGATGGATCTACAAGGTGAAGCAGGCGGCTGACGGGAGTGTGGAGAAGTACAAGGCGAGATTTGTCGCCCGTGGCTTCTCACGGATCGAGGGGATTGACTATGAGGAGACTTTTGCACCTGTCGCAAGGTACTCTTCCATACGGACGATCCTTGCTCTCTCAGCGCAGATGGGGTGGCACATTCATCGGATGGATGTGAAGACTGCGTTCCTCAATGGAGTTATTGAGGAAGAGGTGTACATAGAGCAGCCTGAAGGTTTTGAGATCTTCAGCAGTGAGTCGCATGTGTGCCGACTCAAGAAAGCACTGTACGGGCTGAAGCAAGCACCTCGTGCTTGGTACACTCGGATAGACAGCTACTTCACCGGGCTTGGATTCTCCAAGAGTGAGGCAGATCCTAACCTGTACCAGATTGTGGTGGAGGGGAAGCTGTTGATCATTGTACTGTATGTAGATGATCTGATTTTGACGGGTGATGAGCGGTTGATACTTTCATGCAAGGAGGATCTTGCACGAGAGTTTGAGATGAAGGACTTGGGCATCCTTCATTATTTCTTGGGATTGGAGATTTGGCAGCGCAACGGAGGACTGTTTGTTTCTCAGGGCAAGTATGCCCGGGAGATTCTGGAGAGGTTCAACATGCAAGGCTGCAAGCCTGTTGACACTCCTCTTCCTGGTGGTTGGAGGGAGGATGCTACTTCAGCGGAGGTAGTGGATGCCACTATCTATCGACAGTTTGTCTATCGACGATTGGTGGGGTCGCTTATGTATACGGGTTAATACATGACCGATATGTATCTGATTAACAGTTTTTGCAAGCTATGGTTAAGCCTACCAAGATCTTTGGAAATGACGAGCATGTGTGCGCTAAGGGAGAGCACATCGGGATATGGAGACTTTCACACGCAGACGGAGGTTGGAGCTCTTTATTCTTTCAGCGATGCAGTTGGGAGGGGGCCCAACGGACAGGAAGACACTTGGAGGAGTTTTGACATTGGATCGACGGCCGGTTTCTGAGTACGACGGGAAGCAGAGATCCGTGGCACTCTGTTCAGCAGAGGCCGAGTACATGGCAGCTAGCTTGGCTGCATGCGAGGCTATTTGGATGAGGAAGATCCTCGCAGGTTTGTTCAGGTTGCATTTGGAGCCTACAATGATCTACTGTGATAACCAGAGTTGCATTAAACTCTCGGCTAGTCCAGTATTTCATGATAGGTCCAAACACATCGACATCAGGTACCATCATATCAGAGATTGTGTTCAGCGGAGAATCATGATGCTTTCATATGTTCCCACGGAGGATCAGGATGCCGACATCCTGACGAAGGCGCTCACCAGGAGCAAGTTCGAATTCCACAGAGGCAGGATAGGGGTTGCAGATAATCCATATCTTGCTGAGAGGGAGTGTTGAAAATGCAGCAAAATGATGGAGCTTAGTGAAATGAAGTCGCCTTCACTAAGTGGGCCCGCAGGCGAATTCTGGCGCAAAGTCTATTTTTAGACATGGAGAATGAATCGGGGGATTTAAGTATTCTTGGAGTGTGTGGTCATGTTGGTAAAAATAGATGGACCTCTATTTTGTGACCTATAGGTCGATAGGTCGATGTCTATTTTTTGGAGGCGCATATCCTAAAAATAGGGAAGTCAAATATTATTTACCCTTAATAATATTTAGACAATAAACAACAGTTTATTCTCTTGGAGCACTTCAGTTCGAGCTACAGAAGTGGCTCATGCATCTGACAGAGGAATCACGTGGTTCCCAAGGGTTTGATGGCATCATGCATGGTTGACTTCGGTTGGACTTCAGTGGCAGAAGTTTGGAGGAGTTAATGAGACAGATAGTGGAGTTGTGTTCTGTTTATTTTAGTTGAACTGATTGAGATTAGTTTAACTAGGCATTGTGAGAAGGTGTCCAGAGCCAACGGTAGGGGATCTCAGGTAGAAAGTCCCAATTAGACCTTAAACCGTTTGGAGTGGGGATCCCGTCCGGGGTGTAGGTCCGGCTACCACTTAAGATGACTTCCCTTCGGTCGCAAAAGAACCTGTTTGAACCTGCGGTCATACACTTATTCACGTGGATATAGAATACAAGATTAATGTGTTAAACATGAATCAAACACTATGCGTAGCAAGATTATAGATAAAGCACATACACCTCAAGAGATGTCATTAGCAACACATCTTTTGTGGGGTAATGCTTGTACGGTAGTCTGATCACAAAAGAAATAGTTCTTTATGATAAGATACCTCTTCACTTCCTGAAAGATGAAACGAAATGCTAACAAAATAGTTCATTAACATTCATTAAGAGAACAGATAATAAAATGAACATCATTGATACAACACGGATAGCCATGACGCATAAACGATGACATGAATAGTGCAGCTTCATTAATCATAGGATATTCTGAAACTGTACAAGGAATACGCAAAGTGTTCATACAGCAAAACACATCATAACCATAGGGTATTTTAACAAGACTCTATATTCATATGCTCAAATGTAGGATCTTTCAATACAAATGCATGTAGCTCTTGAGTTTTCCTAAAAAAGAAAAGCCCTTTTACAATGTCCCGTAGGAGTATTTATAATGCCAAAATTGTCCGTTGGGTTTCCTTGACTGTTCGCCTTCTTGAACTTTGGGTTACCTTGCGACCCACTCCTTCTGCGACCTGGGTAGGTGATGCGACCTGCGACCTAGGTAGGAGATGCGACCTGCGACCTGTCCTGTTGGTGCGACTTGCGACCTGGCTTTACTTGTTGCTCAGGACTTGCTGCTGCCGGGCCGTGAAATATTAAGGTCAGGGACGTCAATCTGTTGCTCCTCAAGAAATCCTGCCATGTCCTGTATTCTGCTGCTATGGGGGCAACCAGAGGTACCTCCTCCTTCAGCCTATGCACACATTCCAAAGCATTTGGTACTAAGGTCTCTCTTTTCTGTCCGATCTGATTTGAAAGCGATGCAAGCTTGGTATAAATCTGCGCTGGAGTGGCGATGAATTTACTAAGATGCTCTTGAGATGCCGAGGGTTCTGGATCAGCTGCGGCTTGCTTGATAGGTTGCAAAAACGATTGGATGTCCTGGTCTACTTGTTCCCAGGTTTTCTCTTCTTCTAATGCCCCAAGTGATGGAATGTGATGCAACGTATGCATTGAGTCGATACCACTAATCAGGTGGTTATACGAGGACATTACTTTGTCCAGGTCTTTGGACAATTTGTCTCCAGATTGCATTGCCATGCGGAGTTGAACCTTTGCATCCTGCGTGTGAATCCAGTCCCTCTTAGGAAAATTTTCAGGTGCCTGAGGGTGCTGTATTATCCAACCCATCATCCGGTCTAAAGCCTGTGAAGCCTCTCTAAGCTGCTCTTGTCTTTGCCTGGTTTCCGTTCGTGCTCTTGCCAGAGGAGCGACTGTTTGTTTAATGGTGAACATTTCACCATATACCTGTCTCATAGTCACTTCCAACACCTCACACTCCTTGAAAATGGCAAGCGAGACTTCATTTGCTGGTAGAGCTTGGTTTCGAAGTTGCTGGACTTCTTCTTGCAATTCTGCTTTCTCCTGCTCTGCTATCTTTTCGCGTTGCTCAGCTGCGTGCAGTCTGTTTTGTAGAGATACTATTTCTCTACTCATCCGGGTTACATTCTCAACCCCACGTGCTTGCGGTAGCATTTCTTCGATGATATCATTGTTATTCACCGTATGATTAGTCACCGAATTGTCAAGGACTATATCTTTGCCTGTTGCCACTGCGGATGCGGCAGAAGGGCTTTGTGCCAGTGACCTCCTCTTCTCTTGCCGGATTTTGAATGAAAACTGATCAAATGTGAGCCTGGTCAAGTCAAACACATCTTCTTCCTGTACATGGGGCAATCTGACATCAGAGAGTTTTGTACGGCCCAGAGGTATATCGAGAGGAGTTACCTCAAGGTCGTCCAGCATGTCATCTTCCCTTTCCTCTGTGTTCTTTTCTTCTTCTTCCTTCCTCCGCCGTTCAGCTTCTGCTGCTGCTTCTATTTCGGCCCTCTTCTTCTGTTCAGCTGCAGCAGTCTGTTCGGCTTTCTCTTGGCGTTCAGCCTCTGCCTTGTCCAGTTCTGCCTTAAGTGCTCGTTCCGCTGCGGCTTGTGCCTCCTTGTCCTCCTTTTCTTTCCTGGCCTCTTTGGCCAGCTTCTTCTTTTGTGTTGCTGTTGCACTCTTTTGGCGCGCCTCCTCATCTTCTTTTAGCTTTTTCTCCCTTTCTTGCTAGGCTTTTGCCTCTGCTTCCTTTTGTTTGATGGATGGAATTGGCTCTGTGTTGGTTCGAGATTTCTTGAGTACGGATGAAGAGGCACCTCCTAACTGACGTCTTCTGTCTTCTAAGCTCTGATCATCTGGGTCTTCCTGAACCACGTCAATTTCCGGAGCAAGTTGTCTTTCGGCATTATACCAGTTCCTTCTCTCATCTTCCGCCGGGCGCTCAAGGTGCTGATAAGTCCACCTGAAATTGGCCCTCCGGCAGTGTTCAGGAACTATTCTCTCTGGGTCATATGTTCTGTTTTCAAGCGCCCCAAAGTGATAACCTCTCATTGCTTCTGCTTCTACTGTTACTTCCCTGAAGTCTTTAACTGTGAATGCACCAATGGTGAGGGGTAACGTGGGCCACGGCTTCTTTTTTCCTCTAGACAAGATGTTGGAGAATCCGTGTGACATTTGAAAGCATACTTCCTGGATAAGCATTTTGTCTGTGACGAAGTGCGGCATAGCAAGTGGCGCCTTGTAAGTTCCAAAAACTCGGATGAAGGTGTATCCTGGGAAAGGGAACCAGTGTCCCACTTTAACTAGAGTTTCCTTGGCCCGCCACGACATGCAAGGGGCGTCTTGGCCAAATAAATGTCTGTACAGAGAGGGAATAAATATTTGGGAAATCTGATCTATATCCTGCTTGTATTTGGACTCCCAAAATATCTTGAGTTGCAGATGAATTGCGCGTGATTGCTCGGGGTCCCAGTTGTGCGCCCATCCATCAAACTCTACTCGGGCGCAGACATCGTCTAGTAGGTAAGAGGCCATGTAAAATTCTGCGGGCATTCCTTCCTCCAGGGCCAATGCCGAGTTCAAGTTGGTCTGCATCGACGTCATCAGTATGTCGGCCCAGTTGAAACGAGTGCCCTATGTTGTCACATACTCCATGATAGTAGCCCAACTGCCGCTGAAGGTGGAGCAATTTGGGCGCCCGTAAAGTCTGCAGAGCATGGCAGCAACCAATTTGTAAACCTTTCTCAGGCTCGCCACTGGGTACTCTTGGTCTTTCTTGACCTTGAACTTCTCAGGCTCCTCCCACCATTGCCTAATAGTATCAACTACTGGAACGGCGTGAGTAACAGCCCATTCTGGAGAGAAATGCTCGTTTGGGCGAGGCAGTGAGTAATAAATGTGTGCATCCGAGCCTACCAGTGTAGCGAAAGCTCTACCTTGGTGATCCCTGATCACAAACTTCTCGGGGTCTGTCTTTTGTATGATCCAGTCTATGATCTCTGGACATGGGAATATGGCTGGATGCGCCCCTGCCAGATGTAGTTTGGACCTCTTTACCGCCAAGTATACTTCCCGATCTGGGAGGTCTTCTGGAAATTCTTCTTCCGGGGTGGCGAACTCATGATAAATTTGGTACCATCTCATGCTGTCGTCTTTTGCGAAAGTACATAGTGTATCTCGGTATATTGGGGGTGGGGACACCACCTCCAGCTCATCGATCTCTTCCACTACTTTCTTGTCCCTCCTCCGAGATAGCGGGGGTGCCATGTCACTAGAATCCGATAACACAGGTATGCACTCTATGTCTTCTTGAATTTCACCTGCCAAATTCATAAAGGAGTCCCACGATAAGAACGACATGGTGCTAAAAACCAGTTACAATTTAGTGATAAAATCTAGCTAGGTGTTAATGCAAAGTTTGGACTTTTTTCATTTGGGTCGCGGATCGCAAAAACAAGGTCGGACGCGACCTTGCGTATGCACGACCGGAGTCATTTGGGTAAGCTAGGTCGTAGATCACCGGAAAAGTGGAAAATGCGACTTAGCGACCTGCGTGAAATCGGCATTAGTCACTAAGGGTCCTTGAAATCCCAACCAAGTGGAGAGAGTGCGACTTTGCGACCTCGCGACTAGGTCGCTGGGTCGCAGGTCGCAAACTAGCTTGCCGGGGGTTTTCGCGCGCGCGGCCTTGAACTCCTTTTCTCCCTTCTGTTGGGAATTTACAAGATGGTTGGGCCCAGGGGGAGCTATGGCATGGTTTCAAAAGAAAGGGATGGTGCCATAAAGGTGAATCAAGAAAAGCAGTGAGGTTTGGGCAATTCATGCAACAAATAAACTCACAAAACCCCCAAAAACATCTAAGCTCAGTCAAAAGACCCTTTAAAGGCCTAAGGAGAGATGGGTTTAGTAAGAAAAGCATTAAAACGGAAACAGCAGGAAGAAATGGCAACTTACCCGGGAAAAACGCGTCAGTTGAGCTGTCAGAGGCGTTTTCTTACAAATCGCTGAATGTGAAAAATGCGACCTGCGACCTCCCTTTTATAGAAAATCGCACGTGCGAGCAATAAATGCAGGTCGCTGGGTCGCGGTTTATTCAAATTTTGAGTTTTGCGACCTTGCGACCTTGCGACCTAGCGACCTGGTCGCTGGGTCGCAAGGTCGCTAAGTCGCGCTTTTCCGAAAAACGACAACATTGCGACCTGGCGACCTGGGGTCGCTAGGTCGCTAGGTCGCATTTTTCATCAGTTTCGGGGATCTGCGACCTGGCGACCTGGCGACCTGAGGTCGCGGGGTCGCTAGGTCGCTAGGTCGCAAGGTTCACGGATTGTTTACTTTTGCGACTTAGTGACTTAGCAATTTCTCTTTGTTTCTAAGGGGCTCCGAAAATTTGAAATGGTGGTCAAAATTTTGGAGGGTGTTGTAGAGACTGCAACAAATGGCGATTCACTGGACGAACTCAGAGTCTCTGCTGATGGTTAGTCTTTGCGGGGGGAGGGAGGGGCTTATGCTAACTTTCCTCTTTTACCTTGTGGTTGCCATTTCCTAGCCTTCGACATCCAGCTGAGTTGCTCAACTTGCTGGTCTGGTTGGGCGCCATTCAAACAAATTCTTTCTTCAGGTCTCCGGACTGGAAGGGTTGGAGAACTCTAGGCGGCCACAGGGTCTGGTACGATTATTTTGTCCTCATCGTGTTGCTCCGCTGCCAGCGAACCTCTCGGTCCCGGCGGAGTCACTGCCTAGGAATCGTGAACGTTGCTCCGCTGCCAGCGAGCCTGGTCAGTACCCCGGCGGAGTCGTTACATCACCTCTCTGCGCAGGAAGCCTTTCTCAGTCCTTTACCCTTTATTTGTGTGCTATTGCACTTATTTTGAATGTGCCTGAGGCACTTATTTAGATGTGCTTATGGCACTTATTTGAAATGGCAATTTAGCCTGGGCGGATGAGGGATCCCGACTTATTTTGCTTGCAGAGAGGTTGTTCCTGGTCTGGTATGAGGACTTTGGTTTTTCCCAGGCACCCTATCGTAGCATAGAGTATCTCTCTTCCCTTCTGGTCCGGTTACCATTTACACTGCATTTTCTTTTGTGGACACCCTCTCAGACTGGCGAGGTAAGTTCTCCTGCTTGATGACTTGGGCCTGGTAATGTGCTACCTTTAGGTGCGGAGGACAAGCAAGCTTTCGCCGCCTTTGAGTCTATCGGGAAAGGCTTTCCATCAGCGGAGAACCTGCTGCAGTATGCCAATCTGCGTAGCTCTAACAAATCCTTCCTTAGGTTTTTATTTCATTTTATTTATATATATATATATTTTATTTTATTTTATTTATTATTATTTTTTTTTTTAATTAACAAATAAAAGACAAGGAACTATGGTACAAAACCAGACAGCCCTCGAAGGGCTGTTAAGTGAAATAGTGTTTGAGGTCATGCCCGTTTACCGGGAGGACCTCAACTCGTCCATCAAGGGTTTGTAATCTGAATGTGTGTGATCCTATCTTTTCATTAATTTGGAACGGGCCTGTCCAAAGTGCTTGGAACTTAGCATGCTTCCCCTTTTCCTCATGGGCTCTATCCCACTTAAGGACCAGGTCTCCTACTTCAAAAATTTTATTTCCCGCGGACTTTTTATCAAACCATCTTTTGATTCGGCTCTGATGGATGGCAAAATTTTCCCGGGTCTTTTGCCTTTCTTCCTCCAATTTCAGCAAGGTGTCGATTCGGTTCTGCAAGGTGGGACACGGGGTGCCATGACATTCTTGGGACAGTTGGAGGGCCGGGAGAGACAGATGAGAAGGGAGGACAGCTTCTTTTCCATACACGAGGAAAAATGGAGAGGTGCCTAAAGAGGATTTGGGAGTAATCCGGTCAGCCCATAGTGCATTGTGAAGGGCATTGTGCCAGTTGCGCTGGTGGGATAGCAGAGTCTTCTTAATAATACGGATAAGGTTCTTGTTAGTGGACTCAGCCAATCCATTTCCCTGTGGGGTAGTAATTTGCAGAATGTTTCAGAATAATTCCATTTTCCAGCGCAAAATCATATAACTTAAAAGATGAGAAATAAGTCGCATTATCAAAAACTAAAGAAGTCAGAACGCCAAACCTGGTCATGATGGAATGCGTGAGGAATTCTATTACCTCTTGATCGTTGATTCGGCGTAACGGTGTTGCCTCGACCCACCTGGTGAAGTAGTCAGTGGCCGTAAGGATATACCGATGTTGTTTAGAAGAGTGAGGTACGATTTCCCCAATTACATCCAAACCCCATTGTTGGAAAGGTTCCTCCACTGCTACTGAGAGTAGCGGTGCGGCTGGCCGTGCTTCTCGGTTGGCGAACTTCTGGCACTGAATGCATTTCCGAACATATGCATGCGCGTCTCTGAAAAGAGTAGGCCAATAGTATCCTGCACGCATTATCTTATGGGCAGTGGTATCTCCGGAAAAATGACCTCCAGCTGGTCCGTCATGCAACTCAGTTAAGATTTTCAGTGCTTCGTCAGTTTCCAAGCAGCGTAACAGGACCCCATCGTGGTGTTTCTTGAACAACTTACCTTGGATCAGTTGGTGAGATGCGGCTTTTAGTCTTATTGCGCGTTTCTGTCGGGCAGTTAGAGCAGGGTCCATTGTGCCTTGAGCCAGATATCTTGAAATGTCAGAATACCAGGAAGGGCTATTTTGCTGAGGCACATGGTCGCTCTGATACATGTCGATCTCTTGTTCCCAACATTCTTCCTCAATCTCACGAGCACTTGCAGCCTCTGCGGCCATTTGACATAAGCCCTGTCCTTTAACGGTACGTGCTGGTCTGAACTCTAAATCGTATTCTTGTAAACATGCCATCCAGTTGCCCCGCCTTTCGCCTAGCTCTTGCTGTACGAAAAGTGAGCAGACTGCTGGGTGCGGTACAAAAACCGTGACGTGATTTTTCAAGATGTAGGGCCTAAAATGTTTTACGGCCTTGTAAACCGCATAGGCTTGCTTGTCAATTTCCGGATAGTTTAATTCAGCTCCCTGTAGACCGGTGCTCATAAAATAAATGAGCCGTTCATCGTTGTTATTATCTTTCTGCGTGAGGACAGCCGCAAGCGAGGAGTCTGAAGCGAAAGTGTATAGGATGAAACCTTTATCAAAATCTGGACTTTGGAGGGAAGGAGTTTCAGCTATAGCCTTTTTTATCTTATCGAAGGCCTCTTTCTCTGGGGGATTCCATTGGAATACAGCATTCTTTTTAATCATTCCCTGCAGTGGTCTGACTATCTGCGCGAAATCTGAAATGAATTTACGGACAAAATTAATCTTCCCCAGGAAGGATTGCATTGCTTTCTTGTTGCATGGGGGAAGAATCTGAGCGATGGCTTTAGCCCGTTCCGGATCAACCACAATGCCCTGTTTAGTGATAATGTGGCCTAGCAAGTTTCCCTCTGCCACAGCGAAAACGCTCTTTTTAGGATTGAGCGATATTCCGTACCTCCTGCACCTCTCGAATATTTGCTTGAGGTGGCGTAAATGATCGCCCTTGCGTTTTGAAAATACAGTAACATCGTCCAAATAAACCACCACGCTCTGCCCTATTAAACCGCGGAAGGCTATGTCCAGGGCTCGTTGGAAAGTTGCCCCTGCATTGATCAAGCCAAAGGGCATGCGTCTGAAAGCGAAGGTTCCCCATTTTGTCCGGAATGTGGTTTTCAGTCTGTCCGGTTCAGCTACCATCACCTGGTTATAGCCGGAGAAACCGTCCAATAGGGAGAACATCTCAGATCCAAACACAGCTTGTAATATCTGTTCCATGGGGGGCACCGGGTAGTTGTCTTTGTTTGAGGACCAATTCAGATTGCGGAAATCTACACACAAGCGGATCTCACCAGACTTCTTTCGCACAGGTACCAGATTCGACACCCACGTGGAGTGACGAACTTTGAAAATAATGCGCGCATCCAAGAGCTTCTTAAGTTCTTTTAGAATCATTGGCTCCAAAGCTGGATGCACTTTTCTAAGTTTCTGTTGGAAGGGTTTAATGCCTTCCCTCATGGGTATTACATGCTGAATGATACGAGTATCGTATGTACGTAGATCTTCATATGTCCAAGCAAATACATCACGATACTTCCGGAATAACTGGGTGAAAGCCCGTGCCTCTTCATCACTACAGTCTTTGCCAAGGTTAACGAACTTAGGGTTCTCATCTGACCCCAAGTTTACTTGCCGATGTGCCAATATGGAACTTTGCACTTTGGTGTTCGGAGGCCTGCGGAATCGGTTTTGCAGATCAAACATCTTTTCTAGTGATACCACCCCCTTGGGCATAATGTTCTCTTTGCGTTCATCATTCTCTTTCCGTAACGCATGCTCATGTTCTTCCTCATCTATCGCCGCGTCCTTGAACACTTCAGTATTGCACATAAAGTCCAAAATCTGTTGATCATCGTTAAAAACGCGTAAATTAGAAATATTGTCTGGCACAGAGGGCCTATATACAATTTCAATAGAAAAACTGTCCCTCAAAGGGGTGAATCTAGCAGCAGCATTGGCCAGAGTATCTGCTGCTGCATTGTGCATCCTAAGGACAGATTTAATTCCAAATGCATCAAAACCAGAAATCAAGCGCCATACCTCTTGTTGATACGCCTTTAAATGTGGAGATAAACAGTGAATAGTGTTGCGTACCTGGCGGGTGATAATCTCGGAATCTCCAATGACCTGCAAACATTTTACCTTCAAATCCAGTGCTTTTTTAAGTCCGAGGATTAACGCCTCATACTCAGCGGAATTGTTGGTGCACTGGAACTCTAGCCGGCATGAGATTAAGTATTTATTTTTGCGCGGGTCAAGCAATATGCAACCAGCACCGGCTCCATCATGGGTCTTGGAACCGTCATAATACAAGGTCCACATGTCACTTTCCGGCTCCTTCGGGGCACTAGGTTTTGGAGGGGTCCCTGTTGGTGGTAAGTCAGGGATAACTTGTTCTTCTGTGACAAAGGCTAATTCAGATTGAACCTCGGGGCCTATAGGAGATTGCGGGGGTTGGTAGCATCCAAATATTTCTTCCAGAAAGCACATGCCGAGCTCTTCTTGTGCAAAGCTGATGGGTTCAT
Organism: Pinus albicaulis; assembly: GCA_034641835.2. NCBI lineage: Eukaryota > Viridiplantae > Streptophyta > Pinopsida > Pinales > Pinaceae > Pinus > Pinus albicaulis. The sequence continues at coordinate 512,522,961 of CM076581.1, forward strand.
TAACGGCATCCAGATCAGTGACGGTGTGTTTCATATAGGGTTCACTCTCTACTCGGATCTGATTATTCCGCCCCTTGTAAGGAAGCCACAAGTGGGACCAATCGGTGGCGAAGTAGCCTTGTAATTTGCTGGACCAATCTCTACTGAGCAATAGGCCATATGCTTCCGGGATATCGACAACCACAATGTCAATGCACTGATGGACCCTAGAGTCTGATGACAAGCGGATGATGACATTGTTCAATTCTCCTATGGCGGGTACTTGTGATCTATCGAGTTGTATGATTTTTGCATCAGTCTTCTCCGGGTGAATGTTAAGTTTCTTACAGACAGATAAAGGCATGACGTTTGTAGAGGCACCGGAGTCGACTAGACAATTGTGGACATTGAAGTTGAAAATCTCGAAGGACAAAAGGAAAGGGGGTGTGGATCCTCTAGAGTTGGTATTGATGGCGTTTACTATGGATTGTACATCTGGTCCGGCTTGCGCAGATGTTTTGCTCACAGTCTTCGTAGCTGAAGTATTTGTGAAAGCCTTAAGAATGAGCTCCTTTTGATTGGTAATGCGGGCCAGCTCATAGAGAGAAATGTTTGCTCTTGTTTTCTTCATATCTTTAACAATGTTATAGCTGGGCTCTGGTTGAGGGCTAGGCTCGGCGGAAGTCTTAGAGGATTCTGTCGGAAGTTTGCTCTTTTGACTCGCTCGGGTAGTGTTGTTGGGAAGTTTTTCCGGGACAGATTGTTTTCCGTTTCCAGGGGGCATGATTTTCCTTAGGAAAGCCCTTTTCTTGTCTTCATAAGACTGTTCGGGAACAGGTCCTTTGCTTCTGAGGCTATAATTCCGCACGGGCTGATCCTTGGGAGCATCTGCCATGTAAATATCGATAGGGGTAAGGTTTTCTCCACCTCGGATTATGTCAAAAGCAAGGATAGAGGATCCTGGTTCTTCATTTGAGGGCGGGTCTTCATCGTGATCTGAAACCTCATCCTCCGTCACATCCCCTGGAGTTTGATCATCTAAAAGCTGATTAACTACTGCTGTCATGCTGCCAATCCATTGAGGGCATGTTTTCTCGGAGTGGGCAGCTTGGTGGAAGGAACATAAATTATCTTTCCCTATCTCTTCCACATTGAGAGCAGTATTTGTGTTAGACGGAGGTCTGTTAGTATTGGGATTACTTTTTCTGAAAAAAGGTTTGGGTGGTCTACTACTAGTTGTGGCTTCTGCGCCCTTTCTCCTGAGGTCAGTGACTTCATTTGTTAGATGCTTGAGCGTTTTGGCCATGCTTTCAAAATCAAAAGCATCTCTATCCCTATCAGTAGTCTTAGGAGTGGAGGACTGACCTCTTTTTGTGTTAGGCTTGTGATCATCTCTCCCTTCATGATCGATGGCTCCTATCGAAAGCATGTCTTTTTCCACAGCGAGAGCAGCCTCATAATTAGCCGTAAGGTTAGCGCGGGCTTCACGTTTCACGAAAACTGCAATATCTCTAGGTAGGGCTTTGGTGTAGTAGTCAATGGTGATTGAGTCATCCAACGCCAAGTTTGGAGGAAATTTCTGCAGTATGGTAGCAAAGCGTTGGTTGAAGTCCTTAACCTTTTCCTTTTTATGACACTTGATGGTGCTCAGTTCAGTTAGAAGCATGGAAGGAGTTTTATCTTCTGAAAACTTATGCAGGAAAGTGCGACGGAATTGTTCCCATGAAGTGATAGAGGCACTGGGGAGAGAGCGGTACCAAGTGGCTGCCTTGTTTTCGAGGGTATGGGGAAACAATCGACATGCGACATCATCGGACTGGACTCTCATGATTTGCAGAGACAAATAGAAGCTGTTGATATGATCTTCAGCTAAGGTGCCCTTCTCAGGGTCAAACTTAGGGAGATGTTTCTCTGGATGTCTAGGCAGATCTTGGAGCGGGCCTAGAAGGTTTAATGGGGATTGAGCCATCCAGGCTAGGGGTTGCACTCTTCTCGCCCGCTGGTGTTGCCTAAACTGATGTTCAGATTCACCTTCCGAACCTGAGACCGATGCTTCTGATTCGTGACGGGAGTGTTCGTCCTGTTGTCTCCCACGGTGCAGAAAATCTCTAAGATATCCCAAGTTGTTTACAGGAGGCCTCATTGGGTTTGGGTGACGATTGCGAGCTGGGTTTCCTTGACCTCGGCCTCTATCCCCTCTACCTCCGGCCCCTCGACCTCTATTTCTTTCTTCTTCATTTCTACGGGCCCTATTCCCCCCGTCTACATTTCCTCGGCCTCTGCCTCCCTCACCATCCCCGGGTGGGGGGTGTGCCTGGTTGTTGTTTTGTCGAGTCTGGTTAGGCTGGGAGTCGGGGAAAGGCTCAGTATCAGCAAACTCTTCGCCCTCTTGGAGGATAGGATCGTTTTCTTCAACGGCATTTGCGAGGTCTTCCAACATGAGATTTACTAGCTCGGGTATGGTACTCGCAATAGCACTGTTACGGGTGATATTCTCGGGCGGAGTTCTAGTATGGGCAAGGTATTCCATGATTGGAGTGTACCGTAAATGGTTGATAAGATCTCGGGCAGCTGGGCGCAAGGCTCTCAGCTGCTCCCTAGTGATTTCAAAATATCGAAGCTCCCTCCCTGGAATATCTTCTAGAGGAGGAGGGATAGTTTCATTGTTTATGACCTCCCCTTGGGGAGTTTGTGATGGGATGTTTGTTGTGTGCTGGGAGGCTGCCATCAGGCCGTCCTTCTAGCGCCAATTCTGTTGACGGGAAAATTTGTCCGGCCAACAGTAGGGGATCTCCCCGGTAGAAAGTCCCAATTAGACCTTAAACCGTTTGGAGTAGGGATCCCGTCCGGGGTGTGGGTCCGGCTACCACTTAAGATGACTTCCCTTAGGTCTCAAAAGAACCTGCTTGAACCTGCGGACATACACTTATTCACAGGATACAGAATACAAGATTAATGTGTTAAACACGAATCAAACACTATGCGTAGCAAGATTGTAGATAAAGCACGTACACCTCAAGAGATGTCATTAGCAACACATCTTTTGTGGGGTAATGCTTGTACGGTAGTCTGATCACAAAAAGAAATAGTTCTTTATGATAAGATACCTCTCCACTTCCTGAAAGATGAAACGAAATGCTAACAAAATAGTTCATTAACATTCATTAATAGAACAGATAATAAAATGAACAGCATTGATACAACATGGATAGCCATGACGCATAAACGATGACATGAATAGTGCAGCTTCATTAATCATAGGATATTCTGAAACTGTACAAGAAATACGCAAAGTGTTCATACAGCAAAACACATCATAACCATAGGGTATTTTAACAAGACTCTATATTCATATGCTCAAGTGTAGAATCTTTCAATACAATTGCATGTAGCTCTTGAGTTTTCCCAAGAAAGAAAAAGCCCTTTACAAGTTCCCGAAGGAAGTATTTATAATGCCAAAACTGTCCGTTGGGTTCCCTTGACTGTTCGCCTTCTTGACCATTGGGTTACCTTGCGACCCACTCATTCTCCGACCTGGGTAGGTGATGCGACCTGCGACCTAGGTAGGAGATGCGACCTGCGACCTAGGTAGGAGATGCGACCTGCGACCTGTCCTGTTGGTGCGACTTGCGACCTGGCTTTACTTGTTGCTCAGGACTTGCTGCTGCCGGGCCGTGAAATATTAAGGTCAGGGACGTCAATATGTTGCTCCTTCAGGAAATCCTGCCATGTCCTGTATTCTGCTGCTATGGGGGCAACCAGAGGTACCTCCTCCTTCAGCCTATGCACACATTCCAAAGCGTTTGGTACTAAGGTCTCTCTTTTCTGTTCGATCTGATTTGAAAGCGATGCAAGCTTGGTATAAATCCGCGCTGGAGTGGCGATGAATTTACTAAGATGCTCTTGAGATGCCGAGGGCTCTGGATCAGCTGCGGCTTGCTTGATAGGTTGCAAAAACGATTGGATGTCCTGGTCTACTTGTTCCCAGGTTTTCTCTTCTTCTAATGCCCCAAGTGATGGAATGTGATGCAACGTATGCATTGAGTCGATACCACTAATCAGGTGGTTGTACGAGGACATTACTTTGTCCAGGTCTTTGGACAATTTGTCTCCAGATTGCATCGCCATGCGGAGTTGAACCTTTGCATCCTGCGTGTGAATCCAGTCCCTCTTAGGCAAATTTTCAGGTGCCTGAGGGTACTGTATTATCCAACCCATCATCCTGTCTAAAGCCTGTGAAGCCTCTCTGAGCTGCTCTTGTCTTTGCCTGGTTTCCGTTCGTGCTCTTGCCAGAGGAGCGACTGTTTGTTTAATGGTGAACATTTCACCATATACCTGTCTCATAGTCACTTCCAACACCTCACACTCCTTGAAAATGGCAAGCGAGACTTCATTTACTGGTAGAGCCTGGTTTCGAAGTTGCTGGACTTCTGCTTGCAATTCTGTTTTCTCTTGCTCTACTATCTTCTCGCGTTGCTCAGCTGCGTGTAGTCTGTTTTGTAGAGATACTATTTCTCTGCTCATTCGGGTTACATTCTCTTCAGTAGCCGCAGCGAAAGCAGTACCTGCTGATGCTATCATTACCGGATTAGTCCTGGTGTCAAGGACTATATCTTTGCCTGTTGCCACTATGGATGCGGCAGAAGGGCTTTGTGCCAGTGACCTCCTCTTCTCTTGCCGGATTTTGAATGAAAACTGATCAAATGTGAGCCTGGTCAAGTCAAACACATCTTCTTCCTGTACATGGGGCGATCTGACATCAGAGAGTTTTGTACGGCCCAAAGGTATATCGAGAGGAGTTACCTCAAGGTCATCCAGCATGTCATCCTCCCTTTCCTCTGCGTTCTTTTCCTCTTCTTCCTTCATCCGCCGTTCAGCTTCTGCTGCTGCTTCTATTTCGGCCCTCTTCTGCTGTTCAGCTGCAGCAGCCTGTTCGGCTTTCTTTTGGCGTTCAGCCTCTGCCTTGTCCAGCTCTGCCTTAAGTGCTCGTTCCGCTGCGGCTTGTGCCTCCTTGTCCTCCTTTTCTTTCCTGGCCTCTTTGGCCAACTTCTTCTTTTGTGTTGCTGTTGCACTCTTTTGGCGCGCCTCCTCATCTTCTTTTAGTTTTTTCTCCCTTTCTTGCTGGGCTTTTGCCTCTGCTTCCTTTTGTTTGATGGATGGAATTGGCCCTGTGTTGGTTCGAGATTTCTTGAGTGCGGATGAAGAGGCACCTCCTAACTGACGTCTTCTGTCTTCTAAGCTTTGATCATCTGCGTCTTCCTGAACCACGTCAATTTCCGGAGCGAGTTGTCTTTCAGCATTATACCAGTTCCTTCTCTCATCTTCCGCCGGGCGCTCAAGGTGCTGATAAGTCCACCTGAAATTGGCCTTCCGGCAATGTTCAGGAACTATCCTCTCTGGGTCGTATGTTCTATTTTCAAGCGCCCCAAAGTGATAACCTCTCATTGCTTCTGCTTCTGCTATTACTTCCTTGAAGTCTTTAACTGTGAATGCACCAATGGTGAGGGGTAACGTGGGCCATGGCTTCTTTTTCCCTCTAGACAAGATGTTGGAGAATCCGTGTGACATTTGAAAACATACTTCCTGGATAAGCATTTTGTCTGTCACGAAGTGAGGCATAGCATGTGGCGCCTTGTAAGTTCCAAAAACTCGGATGAAGGTGTATCCTAGGAAAGGGAACCAATGTCCCACTTTAACTAGCGTTTCCTTGGCCCGCCACGACATGCAAGGGGCGTCTTGGCCAAATAAATGTCTGTACAGAGAGGGAATAAATATTTGGGAAATCTGATCTATATCCTGCTTGTATTTGGACTCCCAAAATACCTTGAGTTGCAGATGAATTGCGCGTGATTGCTCGGGGTCCCAGTTGTGCGGCCATCCATCAAACTCTACTCGGGCACAGACAGCGTCTAGTAGGTAAGAGGCCATGTAAAATTCTGCGGGCATTCCTTCCTCCGGGGCCAATGCCGAGTTCAAGTTGGTCTGCATCGACGTCATCAGTATGCCGGCCCAGTTGAAACGAGTGCCCTGTGTTGTTACATACTCCATGATAGTAGCCCAACTGCCGCTGAAGGTGGAGCAATCTGGGCGCCCGTAAAGTCTGCAGAGCATGGCGGCAACCAATTTGTAAACCTTTCTCAGGCTCGCCACTGGGTACTCTTGGTCTTTCTTGACCTTGAACTTCTCGGGCTCCTCCCACCATTGCCTAATAGTATCAACTACTGGAACGGCGTGAGTAACAGCCCATTCTGGAGAGAAATGCTCATTTGGGCGAGGCAGTGAGTAATAAATGTGTGCATCCGAGCCTACCAGTGTAGCGAAAGCTCTGCCTTGGTGATCCCTGATCACAAACTTCTCGGGGTCTGTCTTTTGTATGATCCAGTCTATGATCTCCGGACATGGGAATATGGCTGGATGCGCCCCTGCCAGATGTAGTTTGGACCTCTTTACCGCCAAGTATACTTCCCGGTCTGGGAGATCTTCTGGAAATTCTTCTTCCGGTGTGGCGAACTCATGATAAATCTGGTACCATCTCATGCTGTCGTCTTTTGAAAAAGTACATAGTGTATCTCGGGATATTGGGGGTGGGGACACCACCTCCAGCTCATCAATCTCTTCCACCTTTTTCTTGTCCTTCCTCCGAGATAGCGGGGGCGCCATGTCACTAGAATCTGAGAGCACAGGAATTCACTCTATGTCTTCTTGAGTTTCACCTGTCAAATTCAGAAAGGAGTCCCACGATAAGAACGACATGGTGATAAAAACCAGTTACAATTTAGTGATGAAATCTAGCTGCGTTAATGCAAAACTGGACTACTGAGTCGCTGGGTCGCGGATCGCAAGAACAAGGTCCGGGCGCGACCTTGCGACCTCGCGACCAGGTCGCTAGGTCGCAGATCCTCGGAAAAGTGGAAAATGCGACTTAGCGACCTCGCGACCAGGTCGCTGGGTCGCAAAGTCGCAAATCCCAAACAAGTGGAGAGAGTGCGACTCTGCGACCTCGCGACTAGGTCGCTGGGTCGCAGGTCGCAAACTAGCTTGCCGGGGGTTTTCGCGCGCGCGGCCTTGGACTCTTTTTCTCCCTTCTGTTGGGAATTTACAAGATGGCTGGGCCCAGGGGGAGCTATGGCATGGTTTCAAAAGCAAGGGATGGTGCCATAAAGGTGAATCAAGAAAAGCAGTGAGGTTTGGGCAATTCATGCAACAAATAAACTCACAAAACCCTCAAAAACATCTAAGCTCAGTCAAAAGACCATTTAAAGGCCTAAGGAGAGATGGGTTTAGCAAGAAAAGCATTAAAACGGAAACAGCAGGAAGAAATGGCAACTTACCCGGGAAAAACGCGTCAGTTGAGCTGTCAGAGGCGTTTTCTTACAAATCGCTGAATGTAAAAAATGCGACCTGCGACCTCCCTTTTATAGAAAGTCGCACGTGCGAGCAATAAATGCAGGTCGCTGGGTCGCGGATTTGTCAAATTTTGAGTTTTGCGACCTTGCGACCTTGCGACCTGGCGACCTGGTCGCTGGGTCGCAAGGTCGCTAAGTCGCGATTTTCTGAAAACTACAAAATTGCGACCTGGCGACCTGGCGACCTGGCGACCCGAGGTCGCTAGGTCGCAAGGTCGCATTTTTCATCAGTTTAGGGGATCTGCGACCTGGCGACCTGGCGACCTGAGGTCGCGGGGTCGCTAGGTCGCTAGGTCGCAGTTTTCATGAATTGTTTACTTTTGCGACTTAGTGACTTAGCAATTTCTCTTTGTTTCTAAGGGGCTCCGAAAATTTGAAATGGTGGTCAAAATTTTGGAGGGTGTTGTAGAGACTGCAACATGCGGAAAACTTGGACATTTCGCCAGCAATTGTCCTAAGAAGGAGGGTAAGGAAGCTTCTAGTTCCAAGGTTGTTGTAGCAGACGATGGCTCCGATGATGACATAGCCATCAACGCTCATGAACCACGAAAGTGGGGCAATCTTGATATGTAGAGAAGCTATAGAGTGGTGGCAGGATCCTTGATTAGCGCAACTCTTGGATCACATTCGTGCTACGGTAGCCTTAAGACAGTAGCAAGGAATGACTGGAGCAGTGAGTTGAAAAGATCACGGATGAAGCATAGGTTGATGCTGATGCGTTGAAGAGAGAGTTGTGCAGTTCACATACAGCAGCAACGCAGAAGCAACACAGAGAAGACTTGCCTATGCAGTGCAATGTTGTAGCAGCACAGAGGCTTCAGGAGTAGCGCAATGCAGATGCAGCAGCAGTGTAGAGGGCAGCAGCGTAGAGGAAGTTTGCTTATGCAGTGCAGGGTTACGACAGCGCAGTAGTCTCTAGAGGGCAGTGCAAAGCAGTAGCCTATGGAGCTTCAGTGATAGATTTACAGGCCAACTGACTTGTTTGTCATTTGGGCAGGGGTCCTTCAGTTGTTTACTCTCAACAATTGATTTGCAGTGTAGTAGTTAGTAGTGGCAGTGCTATGAGCAGCACGATGCAACAATTTGAGAAGGAGCTATAGTACGGATGTAGCAGTGGCGGTGGTGTGAAAATTTCTAAATGTTACTTTATGCATAAATTCTACTGTTAGATCTGGTTATACTTCTCCTACTTAAACAAGATATTAATGTTTAAATATTCAGATTAACATCGAAGTAAACACATAGTAGACTTTCACCGATTCAGATCTAAAAACAGAAGTACATGCACACATAGACAAAGTGACACGCGATATTTTCTAGACAACTGTCCCCGGAAAAACCCAATGCGGGAAAACTGGTCTTCTGGCTGCTAGAGGGTTTATATTATTAAGTAGTTTCTGAATACAGCAAATCTGGGAACCCTATTGGTTAACCCGACATAGAAAAAGATAGATCTACAACTAACCTGTTGTTCTGAGACCAAAAGACTGACTAATCCACACCCTCAAATAGGATTTACAAGACTCAGCCAATTTCTGGCCCTAGAAACCCCAACGCTGCCCCTGAAGCCCTTGCTTCAGCCTTTGTGTGCCTCTGCGCTGGCCTGGAGAGGGTTGTGTAACCCCAGAATGGGTGGCGCAAACCCTACGCTACCCTAGAAGGGTCTCTACGTAACCCTGGAGAGTTCCCTGCTGCCCAGCGCTACCCTACAAGGGCCGGTGTAGCACCTGCGTAGCTGAAGCTTCTCTCTGCACTACGCAGCTGCTGCGTAATCGCTGTTGTTGCCCCTACTTCTTTGTCCTTCCTCTGGTTGTTTCTCTCTGCCTCTTGTTTATTCTTAGCACTGGGATCAGACCATCGCCTTTGCCAATACTACCCCTCTCTGCAGCTGAAAAACTTCTGAAAATTCTTAGCAAACTCGCCCTAGAATTTCAGCTTAGTCTCAATGCTCTGCCTCCGCATGTGTGTTCTCCAACTGACCCCAAGCTTTTCTTTTATACTTTCTTGTTGGGAAACCAATGACCATGATCTAATCTTGAATCGATGGCTAATATCAAAAGAAAACTTGATTCGTGTGACTTGAGTCATTTCCATCACATGTTTTATTTAATTACCTTTAATATTTTAATTTTCCTAAGTTAGACTTAGGTTCTTCAATTAAAAATATTAATTAATTAATTATCTCCAAAACTGGATGGAATTTCCCAAATCCCTTTATGGGTCTTGGAGATATCATGTACTGTAGTCTCTCCACAAATTTTGGGAGCTAGAGCACATCTGATGCTATCCCAACACTCAAGAAAACTCAACACTCCCTCTTAGCGAGGAATCTGCTCTAGTACAACACTGCTTCACCCTGAAGCTTTGCACTGATCTCTGGTGTGGGTCTCTGCATTGATGCTTGGCTTGTTGCCCTTCATCACTGCGTTGTTGCTGCCATTTTGTACTACTACCCATGACGTTGCCACCGCCACTGCCACATCTATACTGCAGCTCCCTCTTAATATGTTGCACCGTGTTGCCAACTGTTGCATTGCAACTTCAGTTGCTGAGAGAAACAACTGAAGCTCCTACTCAATCTTTGACAGACAAGTCAGTTGAGATGCATCCTCGTCATTGAAGCTCCATCGGTTGTTGATATGTGATGACATCTGGAGACAGCTACAGCTCTGCACTGCATAAGCAGACCTCCACTGTGTTGTTAAAGTCACATCATCCCCTGTACTGAAATCTCCCACACTGTTGTTGTGATGTGTTGTCCTCCTGAAGCCTCTACACTGCTGCTACTCTGCTCTGTGCCGCTGAAGTCACATCGGCCCCTACGTTGTTGTTGCTGCATCTCCACTACGTTGATCCCTTCAGCCTTCAGTTATGCCTCTGCTTCATCTATGATTCTCTGCACCAACTGCTCCACTTGTCCTGCGACTATATTAAGGCTCCCGTAGCTCGGATGTGATCCAAGAGATGAGTTGCTCAAGGATCTCGCCCCCACTCTGTAGCTCCTTTATAGATTCATGTTGCCCCACTTTCGTGGTTCATGAGCGCTCATGGCTACGTCATCTTGTAACCCATCATCCGCCACAACAGCCTTGGAAGTAGAAGCTTCCTTGTCCTTCTTCTTCTGTGGACAATTGCTGGTGAAATGTCCTAGTTCGTCGCACTAGAAACACTTTATCTTGGATAGATCACGCTTCTTCTTCCCTTGTTGCCTCTTTGATGCCAGGGAAGCATCTTCGTCCTCTTCCTTCTTTACTTTACTAGATCATGTGTTGTATTGCCTCTTGGTGAATCAGCGGAGTTCTTCTTGACGAAGGATTACCCACATATTGTCCCAGTCGGGAAGGTCCACTCTGCCCAAGATAGTTTGGACAAAGGTTTCCCACTCTTTTGTGACCGCATTGAGTGCAGTCCTTACCATCACATCATCCTCCACCTTTGCTCCCATGATAGAAAATTGATCTCTGATTGCCTGTAGTCTGAAAAGGAAGGGCTCTATTTCTTCTCCCTTGGTCATCATGAATGACCGCAACTGATTCTCCAAAAGCATTCTCCTTTGGACGGACTTCCCTTCATATAGGGTTGTTAAGCCTTTCCACATCACATGAGTTGTTTTATTTTTAGCTATGTGTGGAAGTATATGATCCCTAAACCCATCCATTATGAAACATTCGGCATGTGCCGCAGTTTCCTCATGCTTCGTCAAGATATCCACAGCGGTCGGCATGGCCAGGACCAATGTTGCACGAAGCGGGGATGAAGTGGGGACGTTTTTGGAAGAAGGGACGCGGAAGCGTCATTTTCCCCATCCATTATGAAACATTCGGCATGTGCCGCAATTTCCTCATGCTTCGTCAGGATATCCACAGCGGTCGACGTGGCCACGACCAACGTTGCATGAAGCGAGGATGAAGTGGGGACATTTTTTGAAAGCAAGGACGCGGAAGCGTCATTTTCCAAAAATTTAGGAAGCAAAGCATTTCGGAACGTCTAATATATATATATATATTGCATTTATATTCAAAACAGCAATCCCAAATACCATATTAGTTGTAGAAGACATGAAAACATGCATATTTTTACATAAATCAAGATAGATATGACATCCATGATTCCATTGTACATCAATAATTAATTATTCGAGCATCAACCATCTAGAATCTAGATTCTAAATCCTAGCAATTACAAACATACATCAAATTTTTAAGCATGATAAAACATTTAAGCATACTATAAAACATAACACATTTAAGCATACTATAATAATAAAACATAAATGATAAACATAAAACATTTAAGCATACTATAAATTTTAAAACATAAAACATTTAAAAATTAAGCATACTATAAAACATAAATGATAAACATAAAACATTTAACCGTATTACAAAACATAAATCATATTTTAAGTGAGAAACTGTCAACATTAGCCATGTCCAAAATTCAAATAATAATGTTTACAAAATAGGCCACTTGGCCACCACCAAGACAAAAAAGTTCAAATTCACAACAAGCCTACAAGTCTAATGATAATCTATGACAAAAGCAGTAAAGATTGAACACTGAAAATATCTACTCATCTCTCCTCCTTCCACCACGAAGAGTATGTGACGGTGCACCTCCACGTGGTGGCAATGAAGAAGATGGTGGTTGTGGAAGTTGTGGCATTGGCACTGTAACTGATGAAGACGAAGCCCCTGCTGTTGGTGTTGAACCATGGAACCTAGGAAGCAAGGGACAATTGGGGGTTGGCATGTCAAGTCGATAATCATCATCATGGATAAGAGCATTCTCTAATTTCTCTAATCGCAACACTCCATCCTCCAAATTGGTCTCCTCTGGATACCTGTCCCAAAACTTAAGGTCTCTATTACTCTTTGCATCATCACAGTAATGGGACAACAATCTCAAGTTGTAATGAACATAAACCAAGCTCTCTGCCCGGTCTAAACACAACATGTTCCTTTTAACACTGTGGATGAAAGAATAAGAGCTCCAACACCTCTCTGCAGAATAACTGTTTACCACCTGTGATAGCACCTGTAATGCCAAAGTCTGTAGAAGTGGAGTAGCACTTCCATGCATGTTCCACCACTCAATAGAAGAAAAACTCTCTCGATCTCTAATAGCATGCATGCTCCCAAATGGACCAGTGGAAAGTGTATAGTTGCTCAACTATTTCCGTACTGAGTTTGACTCCTCGTAAGGGACTAATTTATCTAGTGCAATCATATATTTTTGTAGGACCTCTAGATCTAGGTGTGGTTTTCTCCTGCTCACCCCCCCAGGTGTTGTTGTTGAAATCCATGATGGACTATAATATTTAGGTGTCAATACATATGCTAATGCATGCAATGGAATATTTAGCATATCCCATCGTTTTACCACCTTTGCACGAATATATTTGTACAAGGTGGTATCTCTAGGCTCAACAATGTCTTTAATCTGCCCCAACATGTTATCCATTTGCTCATACACCTCCCCAATTATTGGCTTATCTGAATCCCCAAACTTGATCATGTAATAAATTGGTTTGGTGAATTGCAAAACATATTTAACCTGTGACCAAAATAACATGTCAAGAATAGTGTCTTTTGATGCATTAGTAACATCTTTATCAGTGTTAATCTCCTCCCATGATTTAGCGGTGACCATATTAGTTAGAGCTTGTCTCACCTTCACTAGCCGCCTAAAGGTGAGGTAATAACTTGCAAATCTGGTTTTTGCAAGTTTAAGCAACTGCAACTTGGAGTAAGTGCCATAGAAGTAGTTTACCCTTGTATGCCCTATGATAAATTTAATGAGCTTCTTCCCTCTCTTGTAAAGCTCATTAATCCACCCACATTCTTTATGCTTCACAATATCATGCATCAAAAGGTTCAATGTGTGCACCAAGCACCTAGACCAAAATATGTGTGGATAAGTACGCTCAATAATTTTACCTGCTCCCTTACAATTTGCTGCATTATCTGTGATCACTTGAACCACTTTGCTAGGACCAACATCTCTGATTGATTGCAATAGGAGATCTGCAATGTTTTGGGAAGTTGCACTAACAGAGGAGGAATCATGACATGCAATAAACACTGCACCAGTAGCAGAAACACCAAGAACATTTATCAAATGTTGGTTTCTGATATTTGTCCACCCATCTGATACAATGGATACCCCACTATCCACCCACTCATTTGTAAAACGTGTCAAAGTTGCTTGAACCTTTCCTTTTTCTCTTTCTAATAACACTGTTCTAGCTTTCTCATAGTTGGGGGACTTGTATCCTTTTGGGGCTTCATTGATGCCCTTTACCATTTCATGCCAATAGGGAGAGCGAAGCACATTGAATGGTACAGCGCAAGCACAAAGAAATCGGACTATCTTTCCATCCACATCATCCCTCCCAGCAACATCAAGGAAATCTGCTATTGTTTTTTTACCTCCAAAACTTGCAGAAACACTATGAGCAGATGAGCTACCAAATCTAGAGGTTGCACTTGATTCAGATTGAGTTTTTTGTTTTTTATTTTTTTGTTGTGCAGCCTCCTCTATTTGGATGTATTTTCTTCTTTGTTCAGCTGAAACCTTTGGGCAAATTGCTATGCCCACAACACCCTTTTTTCATCACTGTCCATCACCCCACAAAGATGCCTCCTCACACGGGTATATGAACCGCGATATGGTTTTCCTCCATGACAACCATGAGGGCACAAAAACTTGTAGCTTCCACCACCTTTTCCCCCTTCAAGTTTGGTCACATAGTTCCACAAGAGTGTCAACGCAACTTTCCCATCTTGTGATTCAATGTTTTCACCATCCCCTTCCTTTTCAAAGCCTTCCTCCTCATCATACATTGGGTCACTCATATGGGGACCACTTTCCTCTTCTTCTTCATGTTCTCGTCTTCTATTTGTACTCCCCCTTACCATCATCAAAACCAAGAGTGGAATGATACATAGAATCCAAAGAAACATCATCTTTGAGTATGAATATAGATGGTGGACAACTTGCAAATAAATGTACAAGAAGAAAGAATGGGAAAGTGTAGGAGAGGGAGGAGATAAAATGCAAAAACCAATGACAAAAAAAATGAGAGAGTTTGGGGATTGCACTTACCTCTTTAGCTCTTGTAGATGGAAGCCCTTCTTTACTCCTCCAAGATCCTCCTCCAAGCTCTCCTCAACTCTCTCTTCTCCAAGCTCTCTTTTCCTCTTTTTCTCTTTTCTTCTCCAAGGTCTCTTCTCCTCTCTTCTCCAAGCTCTCCAAAAACACAAGTGAGCAAATAAGAGATGAAATAGAGCTTATAAGCTTTACATCCTATCCCTAACCCAAGACTAACTCACTAACTAACCGAGATAAAACCAAAAATAAAAAATTATGTTTTATTTGAGTGCGCAAGTCGGATCCGTAAGGCGTTGTACGAAACCACTCGCGAACCATACGAATCCGTACATGAATCGCAGCACTTCCGTACGGCAATCCATTGTACGAAACGCGGATCTGTCGTATAGAAACGCGGATCCGACAATACAGATCCAAAATTCCAGGAACCACAAATTGTTTTCCGAAACGCGTTTCGGTGTACGGATCCCATACAGTTCCATGTGGACCGCGTTTCGGGGGTTGGAGCTGGGGTGGGGGGGATGTTTCCTACAACATTGGCCAGGAATTTTTCTGCATGGTCTCTTAGACTATATGCCTCCATGACTACCAGGATTCTAGCCTTCCAGACTGCAAATTTGGATAGGTTGTCCAACCTATCCTAATCACGTAGTCCGTGAGGTGCAATATGCTCAGATCTACTCTATCGGAAAAAATCTTCCTCTCCCCGCTTCTCTACTGAAGCTCGGATCTAGGGTCCTTGGCGAAAAAGGCACCATCTGCTCCCTTTGACAACTAACTTCCTCTCTTGGAAATCCGCCAAATCAACAACAAAACAGCTCTCTTTGATCCATTGATCGATCTGCAAATTTCTTTGGCTAGAAACCCTCTGAGAAACTGATCTCCTTCAACTCTTTGTCTCCTAGTGCTTAGGCTAAATTCTGAATCTTCATAAATTTAACCCCACCAGCAACTTCTGAAGTTCTGCAGCTCTTTTCTTACACTTCTGAATCAGCACGACTTCAAATCTGTGTCACCCTAGCTGGCCTCTGCGTGAGCAGACAGTCCCAGCATTGTCTCTGCGCTGCCTCTGCATAGTAAGTACATGGGCTTGCGTGGAGAATGCATAGGACTGCGTCACTCTGGCCTCTGCGTGGCTCTGCTCCCTCTGTTGTTGGGTTGTCCCTTCATATCTAGCTTTCTACGGCTTTTGATGCTCTCTCTGCTGCTTTCTGTAGCAAGATTCTTCAGTCTTCTGTTGGTGACCCTGCTAGATCTGCAATCGCTCTGATATCATGTGAAAATTTCTGAATGTTACTTTATGCAGAAATTCTACTGTTAGATCTGGTTATACTTCTCCTACTTAAACAAGTTATTAATGTTGAAATATTCATATTAACATTGAAGTAAACACATAACAAACTTTCACCGATTCAGATCTAAAAACATAAATACATGCACACATAGACAAAGTGACACACAAGACTTTCTAGATAACTGTCCCCGGAAAAACCCAATGCGGGAAAATCGGTCTTCTAGTTGCTAGACGGTTTATATTATTAAGTAGTTTCTGAATACAAAAAATCTAGGCACCCTACTGGTTAATCCAACAGAGAAAAAGATAGATCAGCAGCTAACATGTTGTTCTAATACCAAAAGACTGACTGATCCACACCCTCAAACGGGATTTACAAGACTCAGCCAATTTTTGGCCCTAGAAACCCGAGCGCTGCCCCTGAAGCCCCTACGTCATCCCCTATCAGCCTTTGCGTGCCTCTACGCTAGCTTGAAAAGGGCTACGTAATCCCAGAATGGGTGACGCAGACCCTACATTGCCCTAGAAGGGTCTCTATGTAACCCTGGAGGGTCCCCTGTTGCCCAGCATTGCCCTAGAAGGGCCTACGTAGCTAAAGTTGTTCTTTGCGTTGCGTAAATGTTGTTGTTGCCTCTACTTCTCTGTGCTGCCTCTGGTTGTTGCTCTATGCCTCTTGCTGATTCTTGGCACTGGGATCAAACCATCCCCTTTGTCAATACTAACCTTCTCTGCAGCTGAAACACTTCTGAAAATTCTTAGAAAACCCGCCCTAGAATTTCATCTTAGTCTTAGTGCTCTGCCTTCGTGTGTGCGTTCTTCAACTGACCCCAAGCCTTTCCTTTATACTTTCTCATTGGGAAACCAACGACCATGATCTAATCTTGAATCGATAGCTAAGATTAAAAGAAAGTTTGATCCGTGTGACTTGAGTCATTTCCATCACATGTTTTAATTAATTACCTTTAATATTTTAATTTTCCTAAGTTAGACTTAGGGTCAATTAAAAATATTAATTAATTAATTATCTCCCAAACTCGATGGAATTTCTCAAATCCCTTTCTGGGTCTTGGAGATCTCATGTACTCTAGTCCCTCCACAAATTTTGGGAGCTAGAGCACATCCGATGCTACCCCAACACTCAAGAAAACTCAACAAGTGGCAGTGTCATAGGCAATAGTATAGAAGAGCAGCAGCAGCGCAGTGATGAAGCGCAGCATGCCAAGCATGAGCGCAGGGACCCACACCAGAGATCAGTGCAAAACTTCGAGATAAAGTGTTTTGCTAGAGCACATTCCTCGCTAAGAGGGAGTGTTTAGATTTTGGGGTGTTGGGGTAGCATCGAATGTGCTTTAACTCCCAAAATTTGTGGAGGGATTAGAGTACATAAGATCTCCAAGACCCAGAAAGCGTTTTGGAAAATTCCATCCGGTTTAAGAGATATTTAATTAATTAATCTTCTTAATTACGGACCCTAAGTCTAACTCGGGAAAATTAAAAGATTAAAGGTAATTGAATAAAACATAAGATGATAATAACTTAAGTGATGCGGATCAAGCATCTTCTAATCTTAGCCATCAATTCAAGATTAGATCACGACCGTTGATGTTTCAACGAGAAAAGTATAAGAAGAGGGCTTGGGGTCAGTTGGAGAACACACATACTAGAAGAGCACTGAAACTAAGCTGGAATTCTAGGGCGTGGTTTGCTAAGAATTTCAGAAGTGTTTCAGCTACAGCGAGGGGCAGTATTGGCGAAGGGGATGGTATAGTCTCAGTCCAAGAGTACAACGAGGGCAAAGCCGCCGAGAGCCCAGCAGGGGCCGCGCAGAAGTAGCTACGCAGAGCAGCCGAGAGGCCAGCAGGGGCAGCGCAAAGGCAGCAGGAGACTAGGAGGGCTGACGCTGGCCCAACCAAGGCAGCGCAGGTGCAGCGTAACCCATTCTAGGGTGACGCAGGCCTTTCCTGAATAGCGCAGAGGCCAACGCAGGCTAGCAAGGCTGACCTAGAGGGCTTCAGAACAGCGTTGGGGTTTCTAGAGGCCGAAAAAGGCTAAGTTCTATATATCCCGTTTGAGGGTGCGAATCAGTCAGTTTTCATTAAGGGAATTTTGAGGTCTAAAATGGTCCTCCTAAGGAAATAATAAATAATAGAAAAACCAATACAATAATATTTATGAATTTGCAATTCATTTTTTGCACCAAAATCCATGTAACCACGGTTAAATTCAATTCAAAAGTTGTACCAAAATAAAATTAATAAAAAAATTGTATTGATGTGACTATAAATAGGAATGAGTTTTTCAAGAAAAAATCATTATCATTGAACAACTAATGCATTTGTCTTTTGTAGTTAAATAACTTAATATAAAATATAAATATAAATTCTTAAATTCTTAATTATATAATATATTATTAATTACAATTTATATTATGTAAATTATATAATAACATATAATTAATATACCATATAAAAATAATATAATATATGTAATATAGTGTTTTATGTATGAACTTTATATTACATAGTGAATTGATTTGATTTATAACATGAAATAACATATAATATAAAAATGAATCTAATAGATATTCTATAACATTTAGATTATTTTTCATAATATTATATATACTAATATATAATATTAATATAATCAAATCAAATCAAATGAATTGAGTTGAGTTGTATTTAAAATTAAAGAAAAAAAGTATCGAAATCAATTTAATTTATATTTATAAGTATAATATAAGATTTATATACATTGAAATTTAATTTTTTTTTGCCCCAAACTATGTTGAACTTAATAAACTTTTTTCCAACATACAAAATTATTATACATTTTTTCATCATACAAAACTAAATTGTATTTTTTTATTTAATTGTAATATGTTTGTATTGCTATTAATATTGCAATAAGATTATTTATAGATTTGATTTCTCTTAAAATTACAATGTTGCATTTTTATTTATTTAATATTGTAATAATATTATTTATAGATTTGATTTATTTTAAAATTACAATGTTGCGTTTTAATTTATTTTTATTTCATATGTATAATATATATGTATAGATATTAACTTATAATTAATTTGAAACTGTAATATTAATTAAAATGAGATGAATATATAATTTAAAATATATCAATATAAAATTCATTGAAAAGTGTGTAAATACATGAAGATTGTATAGGAATATGCATTGTTTCTTTCAAAAAATATGAAATGACAATTATTATGATTACTTTACTTTATGAGTTTAAAAGTACCTAGAACACTACCATGGTTAACCATGACTTTTTATCCACAATCGAAAATGTGACAAGTAAGTACCTTCAACTCGAGCAATGCCACCTCAACCATTAGGGATGATGTCATCCCCTAAAATTTGATCGGTTCTCATAAAGTGAATTTTGATTGTACATTTTCCTTGGGGGGCCCATTTTAGACTTCAAAATTCCCCTAATGTCTATCTCTGGAATAGAGGTATTACTGCAAATTTATTTCTCTGTCAGTTTAACCAGTTTGGTACCCAAATATGTTGTACTTAGAATCTGCTTAATAATAAAAACCCTTCAGAAACTAGCAGCACTGGTTTTCCATCATTGGGTTTTTTGGGGGACAGTGGTCCAGAAAATCCTTGTGTGTCACTTTGTCATTGAGCATGTTATTCAGTTCAAATATGCATGTGTAGGATGTTAAAGTATTTACTTCGATGTTAATGCTAAAGTTTTCAGATTAATAACTTATTTAAGTAGGAGAAGTAAATCAAAAATTTAGCAGTAGGGTTTCTGTTTAAGTAAATTCAGAAATTTTCACATTCATTAACTAGTTACTAATTAATCATTATTTACTAACATTATTGTTTTACATTATTTGTATTATTTTATATATAGTTTTATTCATAACATATCCATAGCCATCACCCTGGTTCCATAGGCCCTAGATGGACCTCATTTATCATTCAGGAACCCATGATTATCTCAACCCCTGGTGGGCAATGAATCTCCCTACCTTAAAGGGGGTATCCATTGTTATATCTTACACACCATGCTCTTATGCTTTGAGCCTTGTGTAGCTAATCAAAGAAAAATCATGAAAGGCAAAAGGCATATAAAGAAGGGTGAAAAAGAAAATCAAGGTCGAGGCACCTCATGTACCATGATTGCTCCCTTCTATACATTATATACCCAAGTGTGAACTTCCATTCTTCTAGCTACCCTTGAACCGTGATATGTGGCTCAAGATTGCCCCTTTCATTCCCTATTTCATTCACCTCTTTATCACATGCCATCACCATTTGAGAGATGTACCCTGGACATGTTATCCCCTCTAAAGGTAGAAACCACCTAATAAGGTACTTGGTTAACCCCTTTTGGAGCTTGGAGAAATTAGCACATGTCAAAGCCCACTATGGAAGGGCATGTCATTATGAAGTATCCACTTGTTTTCCATGGTTTGTAAACTCTTTTACCCGATTAATTTAATGACTTATTGTGCTGGAAGGCTAGGGGACACATTAAATCTTATGTAGAATTGCAGATAGTGTTCATTCTGAGTTTGGTCTCCCTATACGAGGTCCTAGCTCTCCATAGGGATACATTGGCACATGTAGTGTGTGTATAGAGAGTCATGGGCCTCCACAACAGTAGACAACACTCCATGGATCCCCATAGATGTTCAGAGATTGCTTGAGGTCCACCTATTGGATGAGGAAGATGCACCTGGTACACCATGCCTAGTCAGTGCCACAATTGCACCATACACTTAGCAAGTGTCTCAGGACTTGTACACTGATGTGGCATCATTTACTCCATCATCTAAGCCCTTACAAATGGTCTACAAGCATCTTTGACTTACTTGGAGACCCATGAGGTTATTTGCATGCCCCCACACCCACTAGGAGCACCATGGGTTTATTGTTTGGAAAACAAGGGGCCACCCCCTTGTCTATCACTTTTGAGAGTCATATTCATCATTATGGCACTTATGGACCTCATCAAGTCTCATGGAGGGCCCAACGACATGTATTGTTAATCATTTGACCTCTTAAGAGGCTTATTATTTTATTTATGAGCTAATTTGGTGGGTTTATCACCAAAAGTTAATTATTTTGCACATTATTTTATTTTAAGGGTTAATGTAGGCCTAATTAGGTAAATTGAGTTCCTAAAAAGTGTAGAAATAGAAGTGATCTAAATTCATTTTGAATTATCATTTGAATTGGATCATTCTCTCTCTTGAGATTTTCGTTATTCCTTCTTGGTGGGTAAAGTTGGAGCATGGATGAATTTCGATGTTTGGATTATATTTTTTTAACTTTGAACTTCTTGATTGGAAAATGTATTGATGGTTGGATATATTCTCTTACATGTAAGTACAAACTTAATGCTATTTTCTTTTACTTTGTCACATACATTGATAATGGGATTTTCGATATTTTATGGCTAATTGTTGTATGCATTTACTACTAAATTGTGGAATTGTGTTTCTATATAGCATATCTCTATGTATGGGCCATGTATGTTGAACGAATTTTTCTAGATATCGAATTCATCTTGATAAGCCATCTTGATTTTCAAACGAAGTATAAACGCTTTAAGGTCACTCTCCTTTTCCCTGATGTCAAACAAAGTTATCCTTAGAGCCTCCTTGAGCTAGAAACTAAATATATTCGCAATATTCTTCTTGACTCCAATATCCCCAAAGGAATTAGGCACTGGTCCACCATAAGGTGATCACCCTAAAACCATTTTTCTTCACCTTTTCCTCCTCTCTAGGTCTAGCCACGTTGGGCCACCTAGGGCATCATTTTCCCGACAAACTACCCATAGAAAAAGCTTGATATCATGGTCTCCACTGCACTGGTGTGTCCTCAAGGTCTCCTCTAAATTTGAAGAAATTACAACTATGGGATTGTGAGATATCCTAAGCCCTAGCCCTGAGACTGAACTTTGCCCTGGATTTGCCTAGGCTAGTACCTCATAGGATCATTTTGGCACTTTTAAGTGGAAATTATTTATTTGATCCTCTCCCCCTCCTTGTTTAGGTTAACATCATCATTGGGTGCACTTGGTCCCGTGTGGTCCCATTTCTCATTAAATTCAATTCTTGAAAAACAACTTGAGAATCCAAGTTTTGCAAAGATTTTAGGGATTGGGAAGCTCATCCACAAATCATACTCCCCTAACCTAGCCCTTAAATCTTCACCCCTATCCTAGAAAGCCTTGTACTTTTCTTAAGGAGCAAGCAAGTTACATTCTTAAGCCTCTCCTAGGAAAGGGTCATTGAGGTCACTTCATATCTATTTCGCTTGATCTATCCTTCATAAGTGACTCTGTATATATCAGGGCTCCTCCCATTGGTGAAAGTCCGTAAAGAGTAGGGAGCCTTCGCCGAGGTGACAGTGGGCTAAGTCTCCATAGTTGCCCTTGGCCTAGCAGTTGCCCCTTTAGGATTCCCCTTTAAGTCATCTGCTAGTTTGAGTGGTAACAACATACAAAGTACAATGACAGATCAAGAGGATGAGTAAGTTCACCCAAATCTGAACAAGTAGCAGCAGATGCACACATTGAATCAACCTTCCCTTCAACTGAATCAACAATAAAGCACTGAAGCATTGAATCAACCTTGGCTCACCAAGTTCTGCTCTTACTCTCCAAGTCTCTCTCTCACAATCTTCTTCAACTCTCTCAAAGTTTGTCTTAAGTTTGAATTCTTCTTTCACAATACACAAGTAGTGAGGGAAGAAAGAATGATGCACATATATATAGGAGGAGCAATGAATCCATGCCATAAATGACTAACTCGCATGCCAAGATGGAGAGTAACATATGCACATTTAGCAAATGTAATTCATGCCATTAAGGAGGTATGCATGCCTTTGTAACTTATGCTTTTAAGAGGGTAACATATGCATTAACGAGTGTGTAAAAGGAATCTTTTATGACATGCTTTAATGAGAATGTAAGAGAACTCTTTTATGACAAGCGTTAATTGAGTGTAAAAAGTGTAAGAGAAATATGCTATGCCAATAAAGAAAGTGTAAGAGAACATTATTGAGAGCCATGATTGAGTGACTTGAATTTCTTTTTAATAATAATATAATAGTATCATAAGAATAATTATATAATATTAATGATAATATTGATGATTAAGTCAAAATTGAACTATTAGGATTTATTGATGATCAAAGGGGATTTTTCATCAACAATACTTGATTACTAATTGATGCAAGGTGATTAACTATTTTTGGAAATTCATACTTGAGACTTTATATTTTTAGACATTCTATTTTTAGAAATTCTATTATTAGACTTTCTATTTTTAGAAATTCTATTATTAGACTTTCTATTTTTAGAAATTCATCCCTGAGCTGCCAAATTTTCAACAACTGGGCATCAATCATAAAATAGAACTAAATGTCAATAAAAAATATTTGAATTTAATAAAACAAAGTTCAGTAAACTCCTAAGAATTTTCTAAGAGATTATCTGATATTCTAACATTTATTGAGGTAGTTTTAATGTTCTTATGAATTATAAAGCAGCACTCCCACAGTTTAATGAATCCTTGACATTGTATTCAGATAATGAAAACTTTTAATAGTCCTTTGTTGCAATTCTTGAATACCTACATCCAGAGTGGTTTTTTCACAGTTAAAACTTGTTATTTGTTCTTGCCTCATTAATGTTGTGAGCTCTAGTATATATTTCTCAGTTTGAGTTCTTTGCTTCCACTACAGTGCTTCTGACCTACCCCAGTTCACTATCCTGAAAAAGAAAAGTCACATTAACACCACTGCAAACAGAGAGACAGATTTCACCTGTGCTAAAAGTCCTTAAAAACTGAGCCAGCATCCTTTAGGATAATCTTTCCATCAAAAAACCTAAGTCCCATTTCTCAAACCAATTTATTTATCAAATAAATAAATCTCATCTACAAAATCTTTTTACCTGACTTCATTAGTTATTGATTTTAACTTTTTCTTATGAGTGTTAAATGGCCAAACTAAAAGATTTATAAAAAGGTCAAAAGCATGTGAACTTAAGTCTCCATTTATCAAAGCAAACTAGAGATTCGGGATAAGTTTTATGTGTCAAAAGTATGTGGTCTTTAATAACTGTCCAACACTCACTGAGGACAAGTAGCTTAACGGGTTGACACTTGACAATGATATCAATGGCCCTTGCTTATTCATAAAATGACAAATAGTTTCTAGAAGCAATTTACCACTACATCATTATCAATAAAGAAAGGTTCAGTCTGTCACCTAATTTCACGTTTCTTTCAAAAGTTGTGGAGGTCAATTGGGTTGTGCTCTGGCAGTAGGGAGGAGGCAGTATCTCTCAATTATCTCAAGTTTCGATCCTTGTTGCATTCATGTTTGGGAGTCATCGAAATGACAAACCCACTCTGGTCAAATTGCTTCTTGAAACTCATGTCTTTTTATGAGTAAGCAAGAGCCATTGATATAACTGTCAACCCATTAGGCTACTTGACCTCAGTGAATGTTGGACAGTTATTAAACACCACATACTTTTGACACACAAACGTTATTCTGAA
The DNA here is from genome assembly GCA_034641835.2 of Pinus albicaulis. Taxonomy (NCBI): domain Eukaryota; kingdom Viridiplantae; phylum Streptophyta; class Pinopsida; order Pinales; family Pinaceae; genus Pinus; species Pinus albicaulis. The sequence goes on from CM076581.1 coordinate 512,547,308, forward strand.
TTTCTAGTTTGGTCATTTAACACAGGAAAATTCACATATTTTCTCTATAAAACTTATCTGAATTTCAACATTATTGTGGTAAATTACAGCTATCTATGGAAATTGACTCCAAAATTGTCCACTTTCTTGATATTGCATTTTCCAAAATCCGTGCTCAATGATACTGTAACAAGAAACAAACGATAAAACAAATATACTACAATGAAACAAGAAATTCAATCAATAAGGATTGAGAAAAAGAACAGCATAGTATACCAATGTGTAATCATTCATCTGTCTCCCGCAGAGAATGGAACGCAGAAAAAACAATCCCTTCCATAAGTTGCACATGTTTTCAACCAAGTAATATCGTTCAAGGAAACAACAGAAAAAATGCAGATTGTTGTCCATGCAACAGCTGAATTACTCCAACAATAAGACGCATGTGTATGCACCAGACATCACAGATAACAATTGACAGAACAAACATTCCATATACACTCAAACTCAACTTAAAAATCTCTTTAAACATTGAGAAGCTAGGATCTCAACTAAAATATGCAGATAGACATGTTGAATGAGGATATAAATTTTTCAACTAATACTTACTAACTTGAAACTAGATCCCTTGTTGACAATGCCATTCAAAATCCTAAAAAGCTATGGCACATAAACCCAGCAGTCAAACAATATAGAACGTCTATCAAATGCAAAGATAAAATTGTTTATTTATTAGCTGAAGGAGATTTCCAGACACACGTTGCCTAAATAAAACATAAATTTAGCTCCAGAAGGAGATTAATTGGTAATTATATCAACCAATTCTTACTACACTGGCATCAAGAAAATAACCATTATCCATAGAAAGGAGGCTGAATAATTCATATAAAAATGAATTCCTAGCAAAACTTTCTATGAGATAAATAAGAGGCCATAATTTAATCCCATTGCTTCTCTCTGTGAAAAGTAAATTCCGAAATATTGATGGTGCTCTTATTGTCAGATGCAACAACATCGTAAGCTGATGATTCACCAAATTCTGTTGGTATATTCTTCCAGTGCAAAGAAGGCTCCCATTCTGCTTCCTTTAAAACTTTCAAAATTTCCTCAACGACAATAATGCTACCCTCTGCTGAGAAGTGAATACCATCTCTGCAGGGACAATGTGTAAAATCATTTCCTTGATAATCCTTGACGCATATAAAAGTGAGGTGTAAAACATAAAGAAATGAGTATGATTCCCTATTTCTACCAATATCACTCGCAAAATCGCATAAATATAAGATGTTAGTAATTTATGCAAATTTAAATGATAAAGATGAAAAATGCCTATATGCAGACTTTCATTTTTAATTATGCTTCAGAATTTGTAAAAGAGGTCATCAGAGTCCCATCCCTACTTCCGACCAGATTCATCAAGGATGAATTGCATTCGGAAGTACGAGGGGTTTAGCAGGATGGTTTTCTAATAAATTTGATTTCCAATGTGTGTCTAGCATGTACCAAAGCCCCTGCACTCTAAAGAGATAAAATAAAAAAAGGCAACAGACATTTCATGAAACATAAGAAGCAAGGAAAATTGAGTTGATGCAGACCCAAAATCCAAATAAGTATTATTCCTTTTCGTTGTGCTAGGCTTTCTTTTTTCTGAAATCTTCCATTTTAAGTCAGATGTTTTTGCATGAGTAGGTCAAGACTGAAACATGGTTTGTTGGACTTGTATCCTCGATAAGTCTACCTCCCTTTGGCTATACAACTGAATTATTGCTGGCGATATCAGCTTAATCTTTGACAATAGTGAAGAAAAGGAGGTTGTTTTCTCTAAACCCACTGCCAAGAATTTGTTAAAGATCTTATTTCCTCTTATTCTTTTTTCTATTTAAGACCCATAAAAAAATAGGTCACTTTGACCAACAGGAGAAAAGGCAAAGTCTTCACCACCAAGAGATTCAATAGATTCCTTCTCAAGTAAACTGTATTCCTTTATTAAATGAAACTCTCTAGCTCAAATCTGGCATTATTTCCAATTCATGTTCATCACAGGACAATGTTTTTGGATATGTATACAATCACGATGGTGGATCTATGCCTTTCTGCTACAATCATGACCGGTAAAGAAAGTCTAGAGGTCTAGTTCATCTTTTCTTCTATGAATTCTCCTTTTCAATATTTTGGTCCCGTCTCCCATCATCAGGAAAAAAAATAAAGCAGCTTAAGTCTAACATAAGGCTATGATGCAATCCAAATATCAAAGACCAAGGGGAATAAAAGAAGCTACGGACTGATACACTAGAAAGGATTCAGGAGAAATATGAAGAAGTAAACCTGCAAAAAACCCTTTTTCCAAACCCAGTTGAATGAGGAAAATCACTAGACTGAAGTGAGGAATGGCTTGACTGGAAGCTGGAGACAAAAGTGTTGAGATTTTGTGTATTTGGGGTAGCATCAGTTGTGCTCTAGCTCCCAAATTTTGAGAAGGGACTAGAGTACACTTGATCTACAAGACCCAGAAATTGATTTGGGAAATTTCATCTGGCTTAGGAGATATTAAATTAATTAATTATTTTAATATATTTCCTAAGTTAAAACTTAGGGAACTTAAAGAATTAAAGTGAATTTAATTAAACATGTGATGAAATTTTTTTAAGTCACACGTATCAAGCTTTCTTTTAATCTTAGCCATTGATTCAAGATTTGATCATGTTCGTTGATTTGTCAACGAGAAAAGTATAAAGGAAAGGCTTGGGGTCATTTATAAAGACACACAGAGGTAGAGCACTGAAGCTAAGCTGAGATTCTAAGGCAGGGTTTGCTAAGAATACTTAGAAGCATTTCAGCTACAGAGGGGAATTTAGGCAAAGGGGATGCTCTGATCCCGGGGTCTAGAATACACAAGAGACAGAGATCAGCTCAAGGACAACGCAGAAGAAGAGAGTAGCAGCAACAGCAAGGACATCGTTATTTTCAGCAGGAAACCCTCAGAGGGTTACGCAGAGACCCTAAGGGGTAGCGTAGTGATTGCGTCAGCCAGTCTAAGGTAACGCAGTCTCTTCCGGAGCATCGTTGAGGGTTTGAGTGGCTTCAAAGGCTGATGCAGAGGCTTTCAGGGGCAGCACTAGGGTTTCTAGGCCCTAATCTTGGCTAAGTTCTATAAATCTCGTTTGAGGGTGTGGATCAGTCATTATTTTGGCCCTTCTGTAAATCTCATTTGAGAGTGTGGATCAGTGATTATTTTGGCCCTAGATCAACCAATGAGTTGTAGATCTAGTATATTCTCTGTCGGGATTTCCAGATCTGGAACCCAAATTTGTGTATTCAGAAAAATTCTTAATAATAAAACCCACCAACAGCCAGAGACCAGTTTTCCCGCATTGGGTTTTTCCGGGGACTATTTGTCCAGAAATAACTGTCACTTTGTCTATGTGTGCATGAACTTGTTCTATATCTGGATTGGTAGAGATCTGTTATGTGTTTTGCTTCGATTTTAACTTGAATTTATTCAGTTAACAACTTTTCTAAGTAGGAGGAGCATAACCAGATTAACAGTAATAATTTCTGCATGAAGTGTAAAGATTTAGAAATTTCTACATGGTATCGGAGCAATTGCAGATCTAGGAGGGTCACCAGCAGAAGAGACTGAAGGTTCTAGCTATAGAAAGCAGCTGGAAAAGCAGCAGAAACGCAGATCTGAAGGCACAGCGTAGTTTTCAGAGGCAGATCCACGTAGAGGGAAGGGTGACGTAGTCTAGCACTGTCTCCTAGCAAGCCCACGCAATTACTGCGCAGAGGCAGCTCAGAAACAGCGCTAGATTGGTTTGAAGCCAAACAATGTGACTCAGATCTGAATCTGTCAGATTCAAAAAAGACTACAAAAAAGCTGCAGAAATTCAGAAGGTGTTGGTGGGGTTAAATTTTTGAAGTTTTCAGATTTTTAGCCTTAGCAAGAGTGACAAAGAGCAGGAGGAGATCAGCTTCTCAAAGAGTTTCTTGCCAAAGGAAACTTGCAGTTTGATCAGAGGATCAAAGAAGAAGCTGAATCATAGTTGATTTGGTAGATTTCCAAGGAGGGAAATCAGCTGTCAGAGGGAGCAGAAGGTACCTGTTTCACCAAGGGCCTTAGATCCATTTCTCTAGAAAAGAGAAAAGGAAGTTCCGACAAATTCTGAACAGATGGCTCCTCATGGACTGCGTGATCAGGATAGGCTAGATGGCCTCTCAAACTTTTCAGTTCGGAAGGCAAGGATCCTGATAGTCCTTGAGGGATACAATCTAAGAGACCATGCAGAGCAAACTCTGGCCACACTGACAGATTCAGATCTCCTTCGGAAGCATAAGGAAGTTGTTGGGCATGCCAAGCGGCTGATTATGGATGGTATCAAGGACCATATTGTACCACACGTAGCTGAGAAGAAGACAGCTAACGAGATGTGGAAGGCCTTGACTTCCCTATATGAGGAAAAGTATGTCCAAAAAAAATGTTGTTGGAGACTCAGATGAGGCCATTCATGATGACCAAGGGAGAAGACATGGATCATTTTCTCTTCAGATTGCAGTCAATCAGAGATCAGCTGACTGCAACTGGTGCAAAAGTGGATGATGTTGTGATAGTCAGGACTGCCTTCAACGCAGTCACAGAAGAGTGGGAAACCTTTGTCCAAAGTATCTTGGGCAGAGCGGACCTCCCAAATTGGGACAGCTTGTGGTCAATTCTGTGTCAAGAAGAACTCCGCAGATTCACTAAGAGGCAGCACAGCCCTGGATTGAGCAAAGTGAAGAAGGAAGAGGAGGAAGATGCAGCCTTGGCATCAAAGAAGCAGCCAAAGAAGAAGAAGGATCTTTCAAAGATCAAGTGCTTCTAGTGTGGTGAAATGGGACATTTTGCCAGCAATTGTCCTGAGAAGAAAAGGGACAAGGAAGCATCTTCTTCCAAAGCAGTTATGGCAAATGATGGGTCAGGAGATGATGCAGCCATGAGCGCTCATGAACCACGGAGGTGGGGTGACATGTACATGTAGAGAAGCTACATAGAAGAAGGTGGGATCTTTGAGCAGCTCATCTCTTGGATCCCATGCGAGCTACGGCAGCCTTAAGACAGTAGCGAGAAAAGTGGAGAAGTGGGTGCATAGATCACAGATGAAGCAGGCAGAGGCAGATCTGAAGACTGGAAGGAGCAGTGCAGAGCAAGGCAGTAGCAGCGTAGAAGCAGTAGCAGCCCAGAGGCTGATGTGACTTCAGCAGCACAAAGCAGATCTTCTTACGGAGTGTAGAGCTGCAGCAACGCAGAAAGCTTCAGAGGGACAGCGCAGTGCGGCAGCAACGTGATAGACTTCAGCACAAGGGGCTGATGTGACTTCAGTAGTGCAGAGGGAGTCTGGTTACGTAGGCAGAGCTGTAGCTGTGCATCGTTCTTTAGATGCCAGCACAGATCTGTAGCCTATGGAGCTTCAGTGATGAGGATGCAACCCATCAGACTTGTTTGTCAAAGATTGGGCAGGAGATTCAGTTGTTTCTCTCAACAATTGAAGTTGCAGTGCAGCAGATCAGCAGTGGCAGTGCTATGAGCAGCACATATGCAACATATTAAGAGAAAGTTGCGATCTGAAGATACGATGTGATCGCGAGAGTCATAGACGCGGTGCAGAATAACGGCAATGATGCACGAGTTGAGTGGCGGCATACTGGCATCGACGCTCACGAACAGTGCCCAAAACCATGCCAATGCATAAGTGTGATGTATTGCTAGAGAGCACACCCTTGATGCTAAGAGAAGTGTTGAGATTTTGTGTATTTGGGGTAGCATGATTGTGCTCTGCTCCCAAATTTTGAGGAGAGTTTAAATTACACTTGATCTCTGAACCAGTGATTTGGGAAATTTCATCTGGATTTTAGGAGATATTAAATTAATTAATTATTTTAATGTATTTCCTAAGTTAAAACTTAGGGAACTTAAATAATTAAAGTGAATTTAATTAAACATGTGATGAAATTTTCTTAAGTCACACAGATCAAGCTTTCTTTTAATCTTAGCCATTGATTCAAGATCTGATCATGGTCGTTGATTTGTCAACGAGAAAAGTATAAAGGAAAGGCTTGGGGTCATTTGTAAAGACACACGGAGGCAAAGCACTGAAGCTAAGCTAAGATTCTAGGCAGGGTTTGCTAAGAATACTTAGAAGTGTTTCAGCTGCAGAGAGTGGAATTTAGGCCAAGGGGATGATCTGATCCCGGGGTCTAGAATACACAAGAGGCAGAGATCAACTCAAGGACAACGCAGAACAAGAGAGCAGCAGCAGTAGCAAGGACAGCATGATTTTCAGTAGGAAACCCTCAGTGGGTTACACAGAGACCCTAAGGGGCAACGTAGTGACTACGTCAGCCAGTCTGGGGTAACGCAATCTCTTCTGGAGCAGCGCTGAGGGTTTGAGGGGCTTCAGAGGCTGATGCAGAGGCTTTCAGGGGCAACGCTAGGATTTCTAGGCCCTAATCTTGCTTGAGTTCTGTAAATCTCGTTTGAGGGTGTGGATCAGTCATTATTTTGGCCCTAGATCAGCCAGTGAGCTGTAGATCTAGTATATTCTCTGTTAGGATTTCCAGATCTGGAACCCAGATTTGTGTATTCAGAAAAATTATTAATAATAAAACCTTCCAACAGCCAAAGACTGGTTTTCCCGCATTGGGTTTTTCCGGGGACTATTTGTCCAGAAATAATTGTGTCAAAAAGAGAATCCATACAGGTGAAATAGATTTATAGAAAAGAGGAATAACCTGTTTCTGATTTTTTTAATAACCCAACGTTCCGGACTTCCTAAGTGAGTCCAGAAATAATTGTGTCACTTTGTCTATGTGTGCATGAACTTGTTCTATATCTGGATTGGTAGAGATCTTTTATGTGTTTGGTTCGATTTTAACTTGAATTTATTCAGTTAATAACTTGTCTAAGTAGGAGGAGCATAATTAGATTAACAGTAATAATTTTTGCATGAAGTGTAAAGATTCAGAAATTTCTACATGTTATCAGAGCAATTGCAGATCTAGGAGGGTCACCAGCAGAAGAGACTGAAGGTTCTAGCTGCAGAAAGCAGCAGAAACGCAGATCTGAAGGGACAGTGCAGTTTTTAGAGGCAGATCCATGCAGAGGGAAGGGTGACGATGTCTAGCACTGTCTCCTAGCAAGCATAATGCAATTACTGTGCAAAGGCAACTCAGAACCAGTGCTAGATTGGTCTGAAGCCAACCAGTGTGACTCAGATCTGAATCTGTCAGATTCAGAAAAGACTACAGAAAAGCTGCAGAAATTCAGAAGGTGTTGGTGGGGTTAAATTTCTGAAGTTCTCATATTTTTAGCCTTAGCACAAGTGACAAAGAGCGGGAGGAGATCAGCTTCTCAAAGAGTCTTTTGCCAAAGGAAACTTGTAGTTTGATCAGAGGATCAAAGAAGAAGTTGAATCATAGTTGATTTGGAAGATTTCCAAGGAGGGAAATCAGCTGTCAAAGGGAGCAGAAGGTACTTGTTTCACCAAGGGCCTTAGATCCATTTCTCTAGCAAAGAGAAAAGGAATTTTCGACAAATTCTGAGCAGATGGCTCCTCATGGACTGCGTGATCAGGATAGGCTGGATGGCCTCTCAAACTTTTCAATTCGAAAGGCAAGGATCCTAATAGTCCTTGAGGCATACAATCTAAGAGACCATGTAGAGCAAACTCTGGCCACACCGACAAATCCGGATCTCCTTCGGAAGCATAAGGATGTTGTTGGGCATGCCAAGCGGCTGATTATGGATGGTATCAAGGACCATATTGTACCACACGTAGCTGAGAAGAAGATAGCTAACGAGATGTGGAAGGCCTTGACTTCCCTATATGAGGGAAAGTCTGTCCAAAGAAAAATGTTGTTAGACACTCAGATGAGGTCATTCATGATGACCAAGGGAGAAGACATGGATCATTTTCTCTTCAGATTGCAGTCAATCAGAGATCAGCTGACTGCAACTGGTGCAACAGTGGATGATGTTGTGATAGTCAGGACTGCCCTCAACGCAGTCACAGAAGAGTGGGAAACCTTTGTCCAAAGTATCTTGGGCAGAGCGGGCCTCCCAAATTGGGACAGCTTCTGGTCAATTCTGTGTCAAGAAGAACTTCGCAGATTCACTAAGAGGCAGCACAGCCCTGGATTGAGCAAAGTGAAGAAGGAAGATGAGGAAGATGCAGCCTTGGCATCAAAGAAGCAGCCAAAGAAGAAGAATGATCTTTCAATGATCAAGTGCTTCTAGTGTGGTGAAATGGGACATTTTTCCAGCAATTGTCCTGAGATGAAAAGGGACAAGGAAGCATCTTCTTCCAAAGCAGTTGTGGCAGATGATGGATCAAGATATGATGCAGCCATGAGTGCTCATGAACCACGGAGGTGGGGTGACATGGACATGTAGAGAAGCTACATAGAAGAAGGCGGGATCCTTGAGTAGCTCATCTCTTGGATCCCATGCGAGGTACGGCAACCTTAAGACAGTAGTGGGAAAAATAGAGTAGTGGGTGCATAGATCACAGATGAAGCAGGAAGAGGCAAATCTGAAGACGGGAAGGAGCAGCACTGAGCAAGGAAGCAATAGCGTAGAAGCAGTAGCAGCGCAGAGGTTGATGTGACTTCAGCAGCGCAGAGCAGAGCTGCAGCAGCACAGAAAACTTCAGAGGGACAGCGCAGTGCGGCAGCAGCGTGATAGACTTCAGCACAAGGGGTTGATGTGACTTCAGTACTGCAAAGGGATTCTATTTACGCAGGCAGAGTTGTAGCTGTGCATCGTTCTTTAGATGCCAGCACAGATCTGTAGCCTATGGAGCTTCAGTGATGCGGATGCAACCCATCAGACTTGTTTGTCAAAGATTGGGCAGGAGATTCAGTTGTTTCTCTCAATAACTGAAGTTGCAGTGCAACAAATCAGCAGTGGCAGTGCTATGAGCAGCACAAATGCAACATATTGAGAGGGAGCTGCAATACAAAAGTTGAAGTTGCAATGGCAGTGGCAGAGTCATGGGCAGCAGTACAGAATAGCAGCAGCGGTGCAGAGTTGAGTGGTAGCAGGCCAAGCATCAGCAGCACAGAACCAGTGCCCAAAATCATGTAATGCATAAGTGTGATGTACTACTAGAGCACACCCTTGATGCTAAGAGGGAGTGTTGAGATTTTGTGCATTTGGGGTAGCATCAGTTGTGCTTTAGCTCTCAAATTTTGAGGAGGGACTAGAGTACACTTGATCTACAAGACCCAAAAATTGATTTGGGAAATTTCATTTGGTTTAGGAGATATTAAATTAATTAATTATTTTAATGTATTTACTAAGTTAAAACTTAGGGAACTTAAATAATTAAAGTGAATTTAATTAAACATGTGATGAAATTGTCTTAAGTCACACAGATCAAGCTTTCTTTTAATATTAGCCATTGATTCAACATCTGATCATGGCCGTTGATTTGTCAACGAGAAAAGTATAAAGGAAAGGCTTGGGGTCATTTGTAAAGACACACAGAGGCAGAGCACTGAAGCTAAGCTGAGATTCTAGGGCAGGGTTTGCTAAGAATACTCAGAAGTGTTTCCGCTGCAGAGAGGGGAATTTAGGCCAAGGGGATGATCTGATCCTGGGGTCTAGAATACACAAAAGGCAGAGATCAGCTCAAGGACAGCGCAAAAGAAAAGAGCAGCAAGGACAGCGCAGTCCCTCCAAGGACAGCGTGATTTTCAGCAGGAAACCCTCAGAGGGTTACACAGAGACCTTAAGGGGCAGCGTAGTTACTGCGTCAGCCAGTCTGGGGTAACGCAGTCTCTTCTGGAGCAGCGCTGAGGGTTTGAGGGCCTTCAGAGGCTGACGGAGAGGCTTTCAAGGGCAGCGTTGGGATTTCTAGGCCCAATCTTGGCTGAGTCCTGTAAATCCCGTTTGATGGTGTGGATCAGTCATTATTTTGGCCCTAGATCAACCAGTGAGCTGTAGATCTAGTATATTCTCTGTTGGGATTTCCAGATCTGGAACCCAGATTTGTGTATTCAAAAAAATTCTTAATAATAAAACCCTCCAGCAACCAGAGACCAGTTTTCCCGCATTGGGTTTTTTCGGGGACTATTTGTCCAGAAATAACTGTCACTTTGTGTATGTGTGCATGAACTTGTTCTAGATCTGGTTTGGTAGAGATTTGTTATGTGTTTTGCTTCGATTTTAACTTGAATTTATTCAGTTAATAACTTGTCTAAGGAGGAGGAGCATAACCAAATTAACAATAATAATTTCTGCATGAAGTGTAAAGATTCAGAAATTTCTCCAAAAAGTACCAAAATACTTTCACTGCATCTCCAGCACCCAAAGGGTGAAAAACTACATCTCAGAGATAATCACAGAAATTGGCCAAGCAGAAGACCTACGAAGGATCATATAATTAGAGGAGAAGCACAAGAAATTTTGTTTATAAGTTGCATTATAATTCGCACGACACGAAGAAACGAGACATGGAGGACACTAAAATACAAGTACCTGACACTTGACAAGGCAACCCCTTGGCCTTGAACATGACACGGAGGACATGTTTTATATATATATATATATATATATAGTACACAAATTCTCATTCAATTTCGAAACTAAAACATGTACATGATGATGATACAAATTCAATCATACATTATGCATACAATCATGATTCATCAATGATACAATTAGTACTTACTACTACATCAATGATGATAAATTGACAAACACAAGAAATTAAAAATAAACTACATTTTTCACATTAAGTCATCAAAATCAAAATGTATTAAATAGATAATGGGTCTTGACTCACTGAGTCACAGATACTCTGTGTGGGAATGCCAAGGGCAATTAGCAAATACAAAAGAGGGTAGATACCAGAACCATAGATCAGGATGGAAGTTTCTCATAGGCTATAGCTCATCAACATCACTACCACCATTGCTCACTTCTGCATCCTCCTCCTCTATATCCAATGCAATCTCTGCATCTGTTGGTGTGGATGATGGCCCTCAAGAGTATCACCATCAGCAAAAGTGACAGGCTCTAGCACTGGCTCATTAAGATCCAAGTTGGCCAATGCCAACTCAACACTTTGTCCAAACCCATATCATCAAGAAACACATCCCACATCTTTGTTCTTCCCTTCAACCACTCCTCCCTTTGCCTATAAATAAAAAGAAGATCGGTGTGCACATACACCATTGTATTTTCCCTGGACTGTTCAAGCCAGTTGTTCTTCAAGCTATACAAATTCCCATATGTGTTCCAATTCCTCTCTCAACAAGAGGATGAACTAACCTAAGAGAGGAGCCTCATGGCTAACTGTTGTAGAGGAGGGCATATTTCCCCATGAGTTGTGCACCAAGCATAGGGCTTCTTAGCCCCCCTGTCTCTAATAACATCATAGCCTGCAAATCTCCCAAAACCTGTGGAAAGCTCTGCAAAGGCACCCTCCACCTCATCAAGGGATGCTCTATCCTGAAATATCCATCTCAATGCATCTTTCCACCCTTGTGAAATCTCACCATCCATGTGAGGAGAGAATCTATGTGAAATTCCACCATTGAGCCACTCATTGTTGTGGTATTTTGGATTCAATAAGTGAGCCAAGTAATGAAAAGGTGTGCAATTCTTGTCCCACATGCTGACAAGAATATCTTGTATGGTGGTCAAGAAGGCCTCTGTTGATGTCTCATACTCAAGGCACTCATTTTGAAAAATAATGGCCCTTGTTGCTACAAAATCTAGCAGGCCTTATGGAGGGGTACCCCACAAGGCAATCACTAGACCAAGTGACAACAATAAGTTAATAGCCCGCTATCACCATAGCTATTGCCCCCTGCTATTTATGGATTTTCACAAATGGGAGAAGTCCCAGTATGAGGTCACCTACACAAGATATTCAAGGTTTAGAGGTTCAAGGTAATAGAATAGCTTATTTAAGGATGGATCAGCTTAAGAACGAGGTTCAAACTATGAGAAAAGGAAATTTGCATCCCAGGTAGAGGCCAAATTGAGGCAATGCAAGAGTTAAGGTTTGATTGATATGTTGTGAGTTGAGTTGACCTAAGGTCAAGATGCCAAGAAAAGGTTTCCAATGATAAGTATTAGCAATGTGAAGGCGCTTGAAACCTTCAACAAGCCCTCAAGTTGAAGCTCCAACCAAACTAGGGTTTTATCCTAGGGAAAATAACCATGGCAAGAGAAATTACAGATGAAAATGGAAATATTGGCCACCAAGGGGAATGAATTTGAGGCAAACACTACAACCCTTGATTTCGATACCTTCCAAGACCAAAGATTCCTCTTCCTAGCTAATTCGCACTAAGCCCTAATTGGGTTGCTTTGCCATAAGAGGACCGAATTAGAGAAAGCGAGAGAAAATTAATTTTGTGGATAAATAGGACTTGATCACCAACAGGACATGGTTAGTGCCTAGTCCTTGTGTTGATGGAGTCTATGAAGGTTATAAATTAGCCAATTCTTGCAAAGGCATAAGGATGTTTGATACTTTTTACTACCCTTCTTCATCTCGACAAGACCAATAGCATCTACTTTTCCTTGTTGCTTAAAACAAGAGCATAATCAGATTATTTCCTACACAAGATCAATAAAAAAACTTGGGAAATCTAATATGTTCTCTCAAGCACAAACATCCTGAAGAAAATACATCTAGAAAGGAGTAACTCGTTATAAGACACAACCTCATGATCCTCCACCTTAGTTCCCATGGCTTCCAATTGATCCTTTGCTTCATTGATCCAGGTCAAGTACCTCACCGTAGTAATTGTCTTGCTCTTGTGAATGGATAAGAGTTGGTTTTGCAAGAGAATCTATTGATAAGCACAAGAATTTTGAAATAACTTAACCAAAGCATCAACATGCCCTTACTTGACCCCATATCTGATTTGTGTGTGATGAAATGATCCTTCATAGAATCAAGAATGATTCTCTTCAATGGGATTCTTTCTTTTGATGAGTTTCCAATTGTGCTGGATTGGTAGGTTCTGGATTTCCCTCTCAACATGCTCCCAAAGATCGGCCTCATACATAAGAATCTGAAACCTAAGCATACATAGAATAAAATTGGAAGCTCCGTCCACCTCATCGCACCAAGATTCATCTTACACATCCTGAAAAGTCTCAAGTGCACAAAAAATACCAATATATGAAGTATACCAAACCCTTTCTAGAGTGCAAATGCTTTTTCCAACCGAGGGTTTCACAGCCAACAACCTTAATTAGGTCAAGTACCTTTCCCAAGAAAACTCCAACCAAAACACAAATTCCCTCTTACTCGAGTGATCTCAACAATAACAAGTTCTTATACCATGTGCAAATTTCATGCACTCAAGCAATTAAAACAAATCTGAAATTTCACCTTCTTCCTAGAAGGTTTCCCAGATACTAGCCTTAAAATTTTCAGCATTTAGGTTGCGGTAAACTAGAGTTTAAAACAGCAGTGAAAAGATCACAATAATTCACTTCAAATAGCCCAAAACTTCCTAGCAATTCAAGGAGAAAAGATATCAAAGAAAGAGATAAGTTTCAGCCCCTTCTAAAGCAACTTATCAGCCAGTAATCAGATCTGAAAATGCACTTCTACAGCACTATAACAGCAGTAAAATCTGCCAAAAGAAAGGTTATAGAATCTAGGTTTTTTACAAAACAACTTATACTCATAAAAGATATTGGTGCCTCAAAAATGATAGAACTAATAACACATGAAGAGAGAATTTTGGTGGGAGAAGAAGCTCTATATACCATTATCTTTATGCCAATGGGATGTCTACAGTGGTAGTGGCTTTCCTACTAACATAATGCTTGACTATCTCTAGGATTATTATGTGTCCTCCCCCTTTTCTATGGGATATATTGTGTGGGTATCTAGGTGTGTGATAATGAACAGAATAATAAACAGTGGGATGTGTCATGCTTGGTGTGTTGTAATAGTTTCTATGACTTTAAAATCTCACACTCCTATCTCTATATCCTCTTCAAAAGAACCAGTATCATTCAGAGGATGGATAGGAAGAGGAATCGTAGAAAAGATCTAAGACATAATTATCTACAAAAACAAAGCTTGGACCAACATAATTCTCATTCTTTCAAAATGGAAAAGGTATAATGAGGTAGAAGGTAAAACCAAAATATAAGCTTCTTCTTGGGAAACCTTGATTTCGCCTTTCCTACTAGTAGAAAAGAAAAGTGTGTGTTCATCTTGTTAATTTTTAGGGCTAGATTGTTTTTGTTGTAGATAATTGCAATTTTAAACTTTTTCAACATTTTCATATTACAATCACCCCATAACATCATATCATCATTAACAATTCTGTAGAGAGAACAATAACATCAACAGTACAACAGAACAGTAAGGAACAACAAAAGAAAAGCATATACAAAAGAGACCCCGGGATTTTAATCGGAGACTATGGCAAAACCCCACAAGGGGGAAAACCCATAAATAGATTCTTCTTCTTTTATTAGATATTCATCAATGTTCAACTAAGATACAAAGTACAATATCATGAGACATAAGTCATCATCAATAACACTAGGCCACCTAAGGCCAATCCAGCAACAAAGAAGAATATTAGAGAGGCATGCACAGGCCTCCATATCACTGTCAGAAGGGCACAGTATGTTGATTTTTGCGTACCATCGGATGTGCTCTAGCTCTAAAATTTTGTGAAGGGGCTAGAATATGTGGGATCTCCAAGACCCAGAAATCGTTTGGAGAAATTCCACCTGGAGTGCATTATATGAAGATAATTAATTATTTTTAATGATTCCTAAGTTAAAACTTAGGAAATTAAAATAATTAAAGGGAATTAATATAAATATGGGTGAGAAGCTTCTAAGAGACGAGGATCAAGTATGTTTTAATCTTAGCCGTTGATTAGAGATTTGATCACGGTCGTTGATATCTCAACAGGAAAAGTATAAATGAATACTTGAGGGTCAATTGGAGATACACCGAGCAAATACTCAGTAACCCAAGGGAAGTCGATACTCCAGAAGCAAGAGTTTGATTTCAGAGGGAGAGTTGCAGGGTGAAGGAAGAGGAGTGTATCAACAGTAGTCAGAGACAAAGGAGGAGGGACGCTGAGCAACAGAGGGACAGTGCAGAGGGACAGCGCAGAGAGGCAGCGTATCAGAGGAGGCAGTCCTCTCAAGCTCTGCTTCCTCCAAGGTTTGGTATATTGATAGTGGGGCTTCTGCGCACATGACGGGAATACGAGAATGTTTCTCGAGCTACCATGAAGAACAGATGAACTTCCAAATCACCATGGGAAATAAGGCTAAATGTACCCCTGTTGGAAGAGGTACTATAGTTTTTCAAACAGAAGCAGGTGATCGGCTTCGAGCTACCAATGTGCTGCACGTGCTTGGATTGGGGATGAACTTGCTCTATGTATCTCAGTTACAAAACAAGGGCCATGATGTATACTTCATTGGAAAGAAAGTATATGTCAAACACCCGAGTTGGAAGAAGAAGGCTCAAATTAGAGTCAGAAGCAACTGACTGTATAAGTTATACAACTAGACTCTCCAATGGCACTGATAGGCAACGGTGGTGAAAAATATTTGAATGAACTATGGCACAGAAGGATGAGGAACTTACACCATGGGGCTCTAAGAATTCTCAGAGAAACCGTCACAGGAGTTCCAGAGTTAAGCACCAAACGAGATGATGTCTGCAGAGGGTGTGTACTAGGCAAGTACACCAAAGCGGCTTATTCCAGAAGTAACAATAGGGCAAAGAGTGTTTTGGGATTAATACACTCATATATCTGCGGACCAATGTCCACAAGAGCTCTTAGTGGTGTTGAACTTAATATTTCCACCCTTCTTTATATGCCTTTTGCCTTTTATGAATTTTCTTTAATTAACTGCTCCGGGCTCAAGGATAAGAGCATGATGTGTCAGATATAGCAGTAATTACCCCTTTTAAGGCAAGGCGGTTCATTTCCCTCCAGGGGGGTGGGACAATCATGGGTTCCTGTATGACAAAGGAGGCTCATCTAGGGCCTATGGAACCAGGGTGATGGCCATGGGTAAGGGGCATAGCTCATGCAATGCCTTTTGCCCAAGGGCTAATTATTTTTGTCCCGACCATCTTTTGCATTTTGTGGTACAAATTCCTGTTAAGTGTGGCCAATTATTCTTTTTCTTTTTCTTTTAGTTGCTTGAACCTCCAGGGCATCATTCCAAGCCTGACCCTAGGTGGGGGCAAGGGGATAGGGAGGTTGGCCTTATGTGAACCCATGGGGGTTATGTGGACCCAAGTGGGAGAAATGATGAATGGGAGTATAATGAGTAGAAAGGGAGTAATACATGCGGATAAAGGAGCGGGACCACTCACCCAAAGTCGGCGTTTCTCAAGTAGTACCACCCTAGAACCAAATGATCAATAAAGGAGATCCCACGAGGCTAAGATGCAGGGGTAACACCCAAAATAGATCAAGAGAACAGGAGCACAGACTAAGCCCACTCTTTCCGTCAAATCCCCCCATCAATCCATGCCCACAAGTATCCATGATAAGTAAACCCAATACTCAATTACCAAATAACAAGACATACCTTTAGATTCAGGAGGCCCACCTTCAAAAATACGATCAATACAGATGGGTGAGGTACCACATGGCTGGCTCAAGTGGTAGAGAAATGGCACAACGAGCTAGTAGGAAGGCCGCAAGGGGCTGTTGTCTATCGGCTGAGGTCCATCGTGGAGAAAAACTTTCTCCTAGGGATGTTATCCACAGAATGGTGGGTAACATCTGGCTCCAACTAGGACGTGATCTCTCGAAGAAGTGGGCAAGGCTACTCGAACGGGAAGTCATGAGAACTCCAACAATCTCTTGGTCACCGTAGACCTATTATTTGCACATGTCAAAGATCAAAGCCACGATGTCTTATGATCACCCATGCTTAATCTTGTTGAGAATTCAGTAGGGCAAAGATTAATTCAATTCTCTTACTTGATAATTGCTTGTGTTATTCTTTAGCTTCTTTATCTTTGTTTCTTGTTATTACGATGAGCAATACATCAAACAGTTACCAAAAACAATAAGAATAGTGACACAATATGTAGGTTGTAAGCCAAGGCCAAAACCACCCCTCTTGAAGGGAAAACCTGTAAATCTCTTCTTATAGATGCTTTAATTGACGAATACCAAGACCCTTGACAAACACACTAGACACAAGTATTCCTCCAAGACACTTGTCACTATCTCTTACTACTATTCTCAGCTTCCTAATTTTTTACCTCCTTTTTCCGCATTGTCCTGCACTGCAACCTAGAGAAGCTTGGTCTCTACTCCAACAACCCTTGACAAGATGCCACAAACTCCTAGAGTCCTCTTCTTCTTCGGCCTTCCTCCAGCACCCTTCTAACCTCTTGTTAGCCCAAGACCGAACTATATATATGTGTTGTAGTAACCCTCGGTCTTACTGAGATAAACAAGGTATATGTGCAAACCTAGTACCGAAACAAAAAGACCCTTATTCTTCACAGACTTGCCCTTATCCTCGCATACCTTGTAGCCTTCCGTTTGCGTTGTATTACCCTTTCCTTTACGCATTGCAATTTGCACTTCTATTGTAGACTGATCCGAATTGGTGAGGCTACAATGAGGTCAAGTCACTCTTATATATAGTGATTGTCTTCTTTATTTAGGCCGACCTGATCTATTGGAGGTAGGCCGATTTCTTCCAAGGAGGATTTTCATCATGCTTTAAGCCGACTTTAAGATGCCTAGTGACAAGGTCTTGAAGTGCAACTTTTACATAAACGATGTGTCTTTTACACGTGTAACATGACTCTAATTATCTTTATGACAAGATGACAAATTCCTAAAGACATCAAGAAGAAGTCTTTGACCTATAATAAAAACTTCTTGCTCATGAAACCCATGATGCAAGCAACATAATACGTTTTATTTTCTTTGTCTTCTTCATTACATAAAATCATAATTACAAGTCACTATGAAGACCGAACCTAGTTACACTTTTCAACAAATGTCAGCGCATAAAACCAACGAGTAATGAAATATGAAAATTTTAATCTAAATGCATCTAATCTATCATGAGAAATATCATATGCGGTTAGTTCTAAT
Organism: Pinus albicaulis; assembly: GCA_034641835.2. Taxonomy (NCBI): domain Eukaryota; kingdom Viridiplantae; phylum Streptophyta; class Pinopsida; order Pinales; family Pinaceae; genus Pinus; species Pinus albicaulis. The sequence goes on from CM076581.1 coordinate 512,565,416, forward strand.
GCAAAACTCAGCATGCAATGCATCCTACCCTAATATGCATATAATACATCACCAAGTATCAAGGAAAGGAGTGATGCGACTTATTTTGACCGGCCGAGGCCAAAGTTCGTCGTTAAGTTTGGCAATGTAGTAATAGTCATCCCCAACTTTCCCATGAATCTTGACGGGAACCAACTCTTTGTCCACTAAGACCAAGGCCCCTAATTTGTATTCTATCTTTGGTTTCCACCTTTTTCTTGGTTTGTCATTTAGCCTTTTAAGGATACAGACCTCTTGTGAAGGGAGAATGGGAGAAGCCTTCTCAATGTTATGTGCTTCATAATAGGGCCCAAGGTCAATCACATGAGATAGTTAGGTGGGTTCTCTATGAAGGATGAAAGGGGTCCCATCAGATTGAGGGATGGTAGCGTATGATAGGTCCATTTGAACATGACCCCCAATAGTGGCTCCCCATTTCCTAGATAGCAACATCCCCCATACATCAGGAACATCAATGACAACAATGTCCAGGAGAAGGGATGCGTCGAGGTTCCTAGCTAAAGAGACCTTAAGATCTTTAATGAGACCTTCCACTTCCACGAGTTTGGAGTTGAATCCACAAACCTTCTTGTATGGTCAGGTGATGCTGAGACCCAATTGCTTCATGAAAGTTAAAGGCATGATGTTCGCAGAATCCCCTTAGTCAAGCATACAATTATGGAGATAAAGGTCATTAATAGCCAAAGTGAGCATAAAAGGTTCGTGTCCAGGGTTACGATCAAGAATATGAATATTTTGCAAGTCTTTAGGTAATTCTTCCTCTTCAAAAGCTAAGGACTTCATAATTTGTTGTTGTTGTTTAGGAAGCTTAGCAATTTCCTTCAAAGGGACAGATACGGTCATCTTCCCAATAGCAGCATCCATGTCAATGTTAAGCCCAACATGTTTACCCTTTTCTTTCTTTTTGGCATTTTGCTCCTTTAGAGGGCCCTTTCTACGTTCAACTCTAGTTTGGGAGTCCTTTTTTGGAGGACCCCTTGAAAGGGCTTTCTCTTTAGGAGGTTCCTTGGAAGGAACACTTCTGGGAGGATCTTGCCTGGGAAGAGAGTCTTCTTTGTTAGGTTCCTTGGAGGTTGCGGGGTAATTGTTGTTGTCTCTTCGTGCTGAGATTTTGGGGTAGCATCAGATGTGCTCTAGCTCCGAAACTTTGTGGACGGGGTGGAACACACGAGATATCCAAGACCCAGAAAGTGTTTGGAGAAATTTCATCCGGTGTAAAAGTTATTCAAATAATTAAATTTTTAATGGGGACCCTAAGTCTAACTTAAGGAAATTAAAAAATTAAAGTGAATTAATTTACACATGTGATGAGAACATTCTAAGTGACGTGGATCAAGCTTCTTTTAATCTTAGTCGTTGATTAGTGATTAGATCACGGTCATTGACGTGTCAACGAGAAAAGTATAAAGGAAGGGCTTGGGGTCAGTTGGAGGAAACACACACAGAATCTAAGAGATTGAATTCTTCTAATGGAGCAGTGCTCGGACGAAGATTAGATCTGAGTGATTCAAAGAAGCAGTGACAGGCAAATGCAGTGATTGGTCAGGAGGACCAAAAGTACAACGCAGAGCAAGCACAGCAAAGATGCAGTGGAGGCAGCGTAGCCATAAGAGGGTGTGACGCAATCCCTAGACAGGGTGACGCAGGGCTCATGGAGAGGCAGCGCAAAGCCTCCACGGAAAGTCCGAAATTCCACTGGAGACTGGGGTTTTTGAGCCGACAGGGCTGAAACTAGACTCTGGGAGAAGCTGATCAATGCACAGCAAGGGTGACGCAATCCCTCAGTCAAGGCCACGCAGCCTTACACAATGGCAGCGTAGAAACTACGCAGAGCTAGCTTGGGTTTCACCAGTGGCTCATCCGGATCAGCCGGGACTTGCAGGAGTGAGGTAAAACTCACATTTTTCTCTGTAGCCGAGGTTTTCTCTCTTGGGTGAGCCGGTTTATGGCACGCTAGATGTACTCAGAATATTGTTGCTTAATAATAATAAACCCTTAGATTGTTGCACCGGTTTTCCCGCATTGGGTTTTTCCGGGGACATTTGTACGAAAAATCTGTGTCCTTTGTCATATGTGCGTCGTGATGTTCAGTAAATGATTTGTATTTGTGTAGGCTGCTAGTTGTGTTTACTTCGATGTTTTCTGAATATTTTCCAGTTAAATAACTTGTGCATAATGAAACAAGTAGGAGAATTAAATCAATACTTAGCAGTAGGATTTCTGTGCTCAGAAATTTTCACATGGTATCAGAGCATTGCAGATCAAGTTGAACCATCGACAAAGGGGATGAAGATATTTGTTGCAGGAAGGGCAGCTGAAGCAGCACAAATCCAGAAGAAGGCAGCGCAGCACCAGAGGGATAGCATAGACCCTGCAAGGGTGACGCAAAGTCAGTGTACTCAAGCAGAGGCTGACGCAGCACTAGAAGAGGGACGCTAAGACAGTCTGCTCACACAGAGGCTGACGTAGCACCAGGAGGGTGACGAAGTCTAAGAGGGAGTGACGATGTGCAGTTTTCCAGGGCTGGAAGTGTAGCTTCTGATCTTCAAAATTTGTTGGTGAGGCATTGGTTCTATCGATACAGAACAGTGCCTAGCAAAGGTGACAAAGTGAGGAGAAACAGTTCCTCAACAGACTTTTGCCAAGAAGTCTAAGAGGGTTTCTATCGCCAAGAAACCCAGATCGAGTCTTCTGTTGAGTGCAACAGCAGTAGAAGGGAGAAGAGTACTTGTTTCGACCGTTTGAGCAAATTTAACCCGTTACGAGCTGAGAGATCAGAATAGGTTGGACGGTGCGTCCAACTTTGCGATCTAGAAGGCCAAAATCCTGATAGTCCTAGAGGAGTACGATATCAGAGACCACGCGGAAAATGTCCTAGCTGTTGTAATATTCCCAATTAGCGATAGCTAATTGGAAATATTAATTTTGACCAATTTTGCCTTATTATAGTCGGAGCATGAATAAAGTGGGTGAAATATTAATAAACTCACTTAGGATAAAGTATTTCCCTAAGTCCACATCATAATTGAGGAAGTGGGGCCTAGTGGCCAAGTGGACAGCGCAGGGAGAGGGGGACGCAGACCACATGGACAGCGTGGGGCCTACCTCACGCAGTTGAGAGGGTCAGCGTGGGCCACGGAGCACGTAGGAGATGGTGGGGCCTAGGGTGAGAGAGGCCCATCGTTATAAAAGGGAGGAGAGCCTCCTCATTTGATCATTCATGTTTATGCATATTGAGCTTGTCATTTCGACTTGGCGCACGCTGGCTGTTTAGCTTGTCTGCAGTACTGTTCAGTACACCGGGTGTCTCCGTTCGGAGATCCCACCCTCAGCCCTAGGAGACTTCGAGTGCTTGCTCGGGTGAGGTATTCTACCATCATTTTTGCAGGAGGATTTGTGGTTGCCTTCGTTGTGGAGCAGTGCATCTAGGGACTGCGCAGTCTTGAGAGGGAGGACGCAGTTCATCTTGGGGGAGCTCCGGATTGGTGCCATTTTGGAGGATTCAGGCCAGAGGATTGAGCAAGGGGCCAGCCCTTGCTTATTGGAGACATTTGACAGAGTGGGAGACCATATTTTGGAGAGTAGCATTCAGCACCAGCGTGGCCCTTGGGAGGATAGTGTAGATCCTCAAGGGAGGCATTTTCGGGGGTCGACCATTTCAGAAACGCTCTCTGGGATTTTCTGGGTATTGTGAGTAGAGGTCGATTCCAGAGTATCAGATTTTTCCGAGTAGGGGAGCAGCCCCAAATACTCATTTTGTTCCAGCAGTAGCAGCAGCACGGCAGTATTTCAGCAGCTTGGAGTTACAGCAGAGAGCAGCCATTTCCATTAATATTCTGAGAGTATTCCTACACTTCCCTGGTGCAAGTCGAGGTGCCATCATTCTGATCACCTCTTGTACTTACTTCTATTTCTCAGTATAATAAAATGGCTTAGCATTCTCTCTATTTCATGTGTATCTGCTTCATGATCTGTTTCTAGCACTATATATCTTGTTGTATGCTTTGTATTACTGTCTATTTCCCCTTCGGGATATTACAGTGGGATCAGAGCTCATAGACCTGGCTCAGCCTATGGAGCAAGTTGTCTATGACACCAGAAGAGAAGCCGTATATTTGCTACAGAGGTAGGAAGCACCGTGACCGAGAGCGTAGGTTTCAAATCACCTACGGAGAGGGTGACTGCGTTCCAGTAGTGGACGCAGAGCAGGAGGAACCGATGGCAGATGATAGTGACGCGAAGAAGTTTGGGGAAATGCTCCTCAAGTCAGTACAGGATCTGTCAAGGCAGATTGAGGTGATGGGACAGAGATTCACTGCTATAGAGGCTAGGCAGCGTGAAACCCCAAGGGGTTTCCAGATTGGTGAGGGATCAGGCACATCCCAACATTTGCAGGAGCACGATGCCACTCAGCACATGGCATCTCATGCACCCACACGTTCCACTATGCCCACTTTTCTAGCTGCAGACACAGGGGCAGGAGCACAGCAAGAGCCGGAACCTGGCCACATGGGTGATTACTTTGTTGAGTACCAGGCATATGGGCAGGAGTTCAGGGATGCCCTTTCATTTCGTGATTTTGTCCAGCTTCAGTGGGACAACAGACCCCGCGACCATCATAGGGGACACCGGCATTATCACGAGGGAGACACTCAGTGTACGATGAGCAGATTCCATTTGCCTATGTTTGATGGGTCATCAAACAGTTCGACAAAGGCTTGGGTGGAGAAGCTGGATATATACTTCCAGCTCAACCAGATGGCAGAGACAGAGGCCATCAAGGTGGCAGTGCTGCATCTGGATGGTGAGGCCCAAGATTGGTGATTCCACGGGATGGTTACACTCGGGCACTCGACAATGACAGCTTATGCCGAGCTCACCCGGAGGCTGATAGAGAGGTTTGATCGGAGGGATCCGGAGGGATCCGGAGGAGCACTTTGTTGAGTTGACAAGGTTCAAGCAGACCGGGAGCCCAGATACATACATCTCAGATTTCCTGAGACTTTCGGTGATGGTACCAGATCTATCCGTGGCACGGATGATCTATATGTTCATTGATGGGCTAGCAGAGCCGCTTCAGGGATTAGTCAAATCCACTAGACCGACCACACTCCATGACACAGTTGGTAGGACACGGGACTTGCGGGATGCCTTACCCAGGACCAGGACACCTTACCCCCAGAGACAGGCCTTCCAGCCTAAGGGGAAGGATGTGAGGATTCTGCCTCCAAAGGGGAATCAGGGTAGAGGACAGTTGGATGATGATGCCAGGAGGGAGTTGAAGAAGAAGAGATTGTGTTTCACCTGTCAGGAGCCGTGGGCACCAAGACACAAATGTGCTGCTGGCAAAGCACATTATATCGAGGTCTTCTCCGAGAGCAGCGGGGAAGAAGATGAGTATGATGACGTGGGGGCAGGGGGCAGCCATGCAGCACAGGATCATTTGCCACCTCCACCACCAGGAGCAGGAGGTGCAGCCTTTGCACCTACCGGAGGGACCCTTGCCGCATTGCGAGGAGTTCCCAAGTATCTAACGCTGCGTGTCCGAGGTACAGTGCGGGAGCAGCGAGTATCAGTACTGGTGGACAGTGGGGCAACCCACAACTTCATCGATGCATAGATGGTAGAGCGGAGAGGCATACAAACAGAGAGCTTCGATGGGTTTTCAATATTGGTCCCAGGAGACCAGACTATGCAGTGTGCCAGATATGTCCCACTGCTGGCAGTGACGATGGGCACCTACACAGTGACCGACCACTTTTTCGTGGTTAACATACCGGATACCAATGTGGTATTAGGTGTACAGTGGCTGATCACTCTAGGGAAGGTCAGCACAGATTGGGAGGCTTTGGAGATGGAGTGGGATGACAAGAAGACCGAGAAGCACGAGAAGATACGGGGCATGCACACTTACCCCCCTCAGACAGTTTCAGCTCACCAGATGGAGGCAGACTTCCAGAAGGGAGACATAGAGTGGGTAGTAGAGCTGCGTGCATCAGAGGCAGGAACTGTCGGGCAGACAGTTCATCCAGAGATACAGACCATCCTTGACAGGTATGCCACGGTGTTTGGGGAGATACCACCAGGACAGCCATCGGACTGGGGATTTGAGCATACGATTGAGCTTGAGCAGAGCATACAGGCCATCATTAACACACCCTATAGGTACCCCAAGGCCTATCGGGACGAGATTGAGCGGGCTATCCGCAAGCTGTTAGCTCTTGGACACATTCGGCCTAGCACCAGTCCTTTCGCTTCTTCGGTAGTGTTGGTGAAGAAGAAGGACGGCACATTGAGGATGTGCATTGATTACAGGGCCCTGAACAAAAAGACCATGAAGAATAGGTACCATATTCCTCGGATTGACGAGCTGATGGATGAGTTGAGAGGGGCACAGTTCTTCTCAAAGATTGATTTGAGATATTGGTACCATCAGATTCGCGTGAGGGAACAGGACATTCCCAAGACCGCTTTCAGGTGCCACTATGGCCATTTTGAGTTCTTGGTGATGCCCTTCGGGCTAACCAACGCACCGGCCACCTTCCAGTCATGTATGAACCACATTTTCCGCAGTCACCTGAGGAAGTTTGTGTTGGTCTTCTTTGATGACATATTGATATATAGCAGGACATGGGAGGAGCATCTCCAGCACATAGAGGCAGTGTTGCGTATCTTGGAGGAGCAGCAGTTTTATGCTAAGCTCTCCAAGTGCGAGTTTGGGTTGACAGAGATGCTATACTTGGGACACATCATAGGGGTGGACGGAGTGAGGGTCCATGAAGAGAAGATCAAGGCCATCAAGGATTGGCCAGAGCCGAGAAACGTGACAGAACTTCGGGGGTTTGTGGGTATCTGTACCTACTACAGGAAGTTCGTCAAGAGTTTCTCTCAGCTTGCTGCACCCCTTACAGATCTGACGAAGAAGGGGGCATTCAGGTGGACAGACATCGCGCAGCGAGCCTTTGACAGGCTCAAGGAGGTGATGAGCAGTTGTCTAGTGCTAGCATTGCGAGACTTCATGTAGCCATTCGTTCTGGAGTGTGATGCATCAGGAGAGGGGATTGGCGCAGTGTTGATGCAAGGAGGCCACCCTATAGCTTTTGAGAGCCAGAAGCTCCTTCCACATGAGCAGTTGTATGCCATATACGACAAGGAGATGCTGACCATCATGCATGGATTGGCCAAATTCCGGCAGTACCTGGTAGGTAACAGGTTCAGGATGAGGACTGACCACAACAGCCTCAAGTTTTTCTTAGAGCAGAAACAGCTACAGGAGAGGCAGCAGAAGTGGGTCAGCAAGATCCAAGCCTACGACTTTGACATCGAGTATGTCAAAGGAAAGAACAACGTGGTGGCTGATGCACTTTCAGGCAGACCAGCCACGTTGTCTCTGATGAGTTTGGATGCAGATTGGAGGGCTCGACTATTAGTGGAGTACTCCAAGGACAGATTTGCTTGTGAGGTTTTGGATGGACAGGTGACAGATGACAGATATAGGGTGATGGATGAGATCATCTACTACAAGGACAAGATCTTCTTGACTGAGGGCTCTCAGCTCAAGAAGAATATATTGCAGGCTTCCCACGATTCACCATTGTCTGGCCATCAAGGGTTTACCAAAGCCTACAGGGCCATCAGAGAGAGGTTCTCATGGAAGGGCCTCAAGGAGAACGTACTCCAGCATGTCAGGGAGTGCGAGGTTTGTCAGCGCAACAAGGGGGAGATGAACCATTCGGCAGGGTTGTTGCAGCCTCTTCCCATTCCAGAAGGGAAATGGGAGAGTATCTCGATGGATTTCATCACCGGGTTGCCCATGGTGCAGGGCAAGGACTGTGTATTCGTCATCGTTGATCGACTGACGAAGTATGCACATTTTTTCGCCATATCCATACATTATACAACAGCACAGGTGGCGGAGCTGTTCTTCAGGGACATCTTCAAGTTACATGGTCTTCCCAAGACCATTGTCAGTGACAGGGACAGCCGCTTCATGGGCGGGTTTTGGCAGGAGCTTTTTCAGTTGGTGGGGACAGAGTTGACACCGAGCACTAGCTACCACCCACAGACAGATGGGCAGACAGAGATAGTTAACAAGTGGCTAGAGGGCTACTAGCGTAACTATGTCAGTGGGCAGTAGAGAGCATGGCTGAAGTGGCTGCACCTAGGAGAGTACTGCTACAACAACACACACCACATGTCCATCGATATGTCTCCGTTTTACGCATTATATGGTTATCATGCTTTATCTTTTGTTGATGTGATGTTTGGTGCCAGCAAGGCTTCGAGAGCCAAGGATTGGATCCAAGAGAGTTAGGACATCCTCCGAGCTCTCAAGGATAACATGGCTACAGCGCAGAACCAGCAGAAGTTGTATGCCGACAGGGGTCGGGTGGAGAGACATTTTGAGGTAGGGGACTTGGTCTACCAACGTTTGCAGCCATACCGACAGTCAACTCTGAAGCAGAAGGGAGCTGAGAAGCTGAAGCCCCGTTTTTATGGGCCTTACAGGGTGATACGCAGAGTTGGACAGGTTGCTTATGAGTTGGAGCTACCCCAGGGCAGCAAGATTCATAACATCTTTCACGTATCGTGCCTGAAAAAGGCACTGGGGCAGCAGGTGACAGTGACAGGGGAGCTTCTGCCTATGGATGATGAGGGGCACTTGGTGCTACAGCCGGAGGCCATTATTGATACTAGGGAGAGACAGTTGCGGAGCAGGACAGTCCGGGAATTCTTAGTGAGGTGGAAGAATTAGTCGGATGAGGATGCCACTTGGGAGAGTGGGAATATCTTGCAGCATCCATCACTACAGTTGCTTGGGGTCAAGAAACATTTTGCCGGGGGAGACTGTAATATTCCCAATTAGCGATAGCTAATTGGAAATATTAATTTTGACCAATTTTTCCTTATTAAGTCAGAGCATGAACAAAGTGGGTGAAATATTAATAAACTCACTTAGGATAAAGTATTTCCCTAAGTCCACATCGTAATTGAGGAAGTGGGGCCTAGTGGCCAAGTGGACAGCGCAGGGAGAGGGGGACGCAGACCACGTGGGCAGCGTGGGGCCTACCTCACGCAGTTGAGAGGGACAGCGTGGGCCAGGGAGCACGTAGGAGATGGTGGGGCCTAGGGTGAGAGAGGCCCATCGTTATAAAAGGGAGGAGAGCCTCCTCATTTGATCATTCATGTTTATGCATATTGAGCTTGTCATTTCGACTTGGAACACGTTAGCTGTTTAGCTTGTCTGCAGTACTGTTCAGTACACCAGGTGTCTCCATTCGGAGATCCCACCCTCAGCCCTGGGAGACTTCGAGTGCTTGCTCGGGTGAGGTATTCTACCATCATTTTTGCAGGAGGATTTGTGGTTGCCTTCATTGTGGAGCAGAGCATCTAGGGATTGCGTAGTCTTGAGAGGGAGGACGCAGTTCATCTTGGGGGAGCTCCGGATTGGTGTCACTTTGGAGGATTCAGTCAGGAGGATTGAGCAAGGGGGCAGCCCTTGCCTATTGGAGACATTTGAGAGAGTGGGAGACCATATTTTGGAGAGTAGCATTCAGCACCAACGTGGCCCTTGGGAGGATAGCGTAGATCCTCAAGGGAGGCATTTTCGAGGGTCGACCATTTCAGAAACGCTCTCTGGGCTTTTCTGGGTATTGTAAGTAGAGGTCGATTCCAGAGTATCAGATTTTTCTGAGTAGGGGAGCAACCCCAAATACTCATTTTGTTCCAGCAGTAGCAGCAGCACGGCAGTTTTTTAGCAGCTTGGAGTTATAGCAGAGAGCAGCCATTTCCATTGATATTCTAAGAGTATTCCTACACTTGCCTGGTGCAAGTCGAGGTGCCATCATTCTAATCACCTCTTGTACTTATTTCTATTTCTCAGTTTAATAAAATGGCTTAGCATTCTCTCTATTTCATGTGTATCTGCTTCATGATTTGTTTCTAGCACTATATATCTTGTTGTATGTTTTGTATTATTGTCTATTTCCCCTTCGGGATATTACAACTGTGTCGACCATTGTGGACGCTCTGAAGAAGTTCAACGAAAATCAGGCGCGAGCAAAGCGCATGACCATGGACAGGGTGAAGGATTATGTGGTCCCACACATTGCCAAGAAGAGGACTGCACATGAGATGTGGACAACTTTGACCACGTTGTATCAAGGCAACTCTGTCCAACGAAAGATGCTTCTAGAGAACCAGATGCGGATGTTCAAGATGCACCGGGGAGAGGAGATCGATCCCTTCCTCTTCAGATTGAAGACAATCCAAGATCAGCTAATTTCCATGGGGGAAACTCCGCATGAAGGGCTCATGGTGAGGACTGCCTTGAATGCAGCCACCGATGAGTGGGAGACCTTTGTCCAAAGCATCTTGGGCAGAGCATAACGCCCAAATTGGCGTGACATGTGGGCTATCCTTCGACAGAAGGAGATCCGGAGGGTCACCAAGAAGGAATTCAGCAGCGGAGGTGTCAAGGTGAAGAAGGAGGAGGAGGAGGATGTGGCCCTAGCATCAATGGGACAGCGACAGCAAGGGAAGAAGAAGAAGGACCTATCCAAGGTCTGGTGCTTCAGATGTGGCGAACTTGGATACTTCGCCAGCACTTGTCCTAAGAGGAAGGACAAGGAAGCTTCAAATTCCAAGGCAGCAGCAGCTAGAGGGGGCAGTGGTAGTGAGCATGATGTGGCCATGAGTGCTCATGTGCCTCAAGAGAAGTGGGGCAATATCAATCTGTAGAGCAGCTACAGATGGTGGAGGCGAGATTCTTGAGGTGCCCAAACTCTTGGATCACATACGAGCTACGGGAGCCTTAAGACACTAGCAGGATGACTGGAGCAGTGGGTGCAGAAGATCATGGAGAAGCAGATGCAGTTGGGACGCTGAAGTCTAGAGTAGCGCAGAGGAGAGGCAGCAGCAGCGTGGAAGCATCAACGCAGACACTGATGGGATTTCAGCAGCGCAAAGGCAATGCTTACACAGTGCAGCAGATAGTGCAAAGCTTTAGAGAGACAGCGCAGCGCAACCGCAGAAGGTGCTTTAGTGATGAGATTGTGAAAAATCCTAGATCCGGATTCCTACTGCAACAAATCTGAATTACTTCTTCTATTATGTTACATAATTATTTCAAAACTATGAAATATCAAAGTAATTTCTGAAGCAGTCTACACAAATAATGCTGTGGAAATAATCTTAGTGTTGAAACAATCTGAACAAAATATAATGAAAAACATCCACATGTGACACAGTTTCTTTTGGACTATGTCCCCGGAAAAACCCAACTTGGGAAAACCGGTGCAGCAAATCTGAGGGTTTGTATTATTAAGCAGCAGAATCTTGAATACAACTTGGGTGCCAACATCCGACAAACCCTTCAGAGAAATCTAGACAGCAAAAATAACTGTGAGATATACCTCACTTAGCAAGTCTTCGACTGATCAAAAACAGCATTGGTGAAGCCCTCACTGCCTCTGCGTGATTGCCTATGCTGGAGCTGCGTAAGCCTACGTGGGCAAGCTTGAGGAACTGCGTCACCCTTCTCTGCAACTGATCTGGCTGATCTGAAGTTGGATTTTGGCCCTCCTAGCTTAGAACCCCAGCCTCTAGCTTTCTCCGAACTGACTCCAAGAGACATTGCATTGGTTCTGCGTGATTCTCTGCAGGAACGGCGTCACCTCTGCAAAAAATTGTGCTGTCTCTCTTTTGCGTAAATGTTGTCTCACTCTGAAATGTATTCTTGGTCCACCTGACCAATCTCTGCTTCTGCCCCTCTCTAGATCTGATCACTGAATCACAATCACTTAGCAAACCCTGCCTTAGTGATTTGATCCTTGATCAAATGTTGTGTCTCCTCACACAAATCGAAAATGCTCAATGGCTCAAGTGTCACAATGTGTTTTCCATAGGCCCCTCACCCTCCTTATATTCTTCTGTTGAACCTTCAACGGCCAAGATTAAAACATAATCAAGGGCTAAGATTAACTTGGAGGTGATCCAAGACTTTATCTAGAAGATTCACACTTAGTTTAATTAATACCCTTTAATTAATCAGTTTCCCTAAGTTTAGACTTAGGAAAACATTAAAAAATGATTAATTATTTTAATTAAACCATCTCTAAGTGGAATTTTCCAAAACCATTTCTGGTTTTCATGAAATACATGTGTTCTAGCCTATATACAAAGTTACAAGGCTAGAGCACATCCGATGCTACCATAAATCAACACTCCCTCTTAGCGAGGAAAGTGCTCTAGAAAAACAACTCAATGTGTTGCTGATCTGACTTCTGTAACATCTGCTATTGTGTTGTTGATGCCGCTCACCAACATTTCACAAGAAAATGTTGCATCTGTACTGCTGCTGAATCTGCATGTTGCTGCCAACTGCCACTGTACTGCAACTCCCTCTGAATTCTGCAACCATGTTGATGTATTGCGTGACCACTGATCTGCACTGCGTAAGCACTACTCTGCACTGCACTGCACCAATTGTGCACTGCGTTGTTGCGGCTCAACTACTATCATTGCTGCACTGTTGCTACTTGCAACAGAAAAACATCCGAAATTGGACAAGTAAATTTGCAACTGAAGAATAACACTGACTGTTGCTAGTTTCTACACTAGCTCTCTGAAAATACTGCGTTGTTGTTGCTCTACACCAAAGTTAAAGGAACGCCCCCCGGCTCCAACCCCCGAAATGTGGTACGTAAGGAATCGTACGTGATCCGTACACCGAAACGTATTTCAAAAAAAAATTTGCGGTTCCTGGAATTTTGGATCCGCGTTTCCATACGGAGGATCTGTGTTTCGTACGGCGGATCGCCATAAGGAAGCATCGCGATTCCTGTACAGAGCCATACGGTTTGTGAGCGGTTCCGTACAGCATCGTACGGATCCGACTTGCGCACTCAAATAAAGCGCAATTTTTGAATTTTTTTTTTTTTGATTTTTGGTTTTAGCTCGATTAGTTAGTGAGTTAGTCTTGGGTTAGGGATAGGATGAAAAGCTTATAAGCTCTATTTCACCTCTTATTTGCTCACTTGTGTTTTTGGAAAGCTTGTAGAAGAGAAGAGAAAGAGAGGAGAAGAGAGAGTTGAGGAAAGCTTGGAGGAGTGAAGGAGGAGGAGCTTGGAGGAGTAAAGAAGGGCTTCCATCTACAAGAGCTAAAGAGGTAAATGCAAACCCCAAAATCTCATTTTTTTGTCATTGTTTTTTGTATTTTCTCTCCTCCCTCTCCTACACTTTCCCATTCTTTCTTCTTGTACATTTATTTGCAAGTTGTCCACCATCTATATTCATACTCAAAGATGATGTTTCGTTGGGTTCTATGTATCATTCTACTCTTGGTTTTGATTATGGTAAGGGGGAGTAGAAATAGAAGAGGAGAACATGAAGAAGAAGAGGAAAGTGGTCCCCATATGAGTGACCCAATGTATGATGAGGAGGAAGGCTTTGAAGAGGAAGGGGATGATGAAAACATTGAATCACAAGATGGGAAAGTTGCATTGACACCCTTGTGGAACTATGTGACCAAACTTGAATGGGGAAAAGGTGGTGGAAGCTACAAGTTTTTGTGCCCGCATGGTTGTCATGGAGGAAAACCATATAGCAGTTCATATACGTGTGTGAGGAGGCATCTTTGTGGGGTGATGGACAATGATGAAAGAAAGGGTGCTGTGGGGATAGCAATTTGCCCAAAGGTTCCAACTGAACAAAGAATAAAATACATCCAAATAGAGGAGGTTGCACAACAAAAAAATAAAAAACAAAAAACTCAATCTAAATCAAGTGCAACCTCTAGATTTGGTAGCTCATCTCCTCATGGTGTTTTTGCAAGTTCTGGAGGTAAAAAAACAATAGCAAATTTCCTTAATGTTGTTGGGAGAGATGATGTGGATGGAAATATAGTCCGATTTCTTTGTGCTTGCGGTGTACCATTCAATGTGCTTCGCTCTCCCTATTGGCATGAAATGGTAAAGGGCATCAATGAAGCCCCAAAAGGATACAAGTCCCCCAACTATGAGAAAGCTAGAATAGTGTTATTAGAAAGAGAAAAAGGAAAGGTTCAAGCAGCTTTGACACGTTTTACAAATGAGTGGGTGGATAGTGGGGTATCCATTGTATCAGATGGGTGGACAAATATCAGAAACCAACATTTGATAAATGTTCTTGGTGTTTCTGCTAGTGGTGCAGTGTTTATTGCATGTCATGATTCCTCCTTTGTCAGTGCAACTTCCCAAAACATTGCAGATCTCCCATTGCAATCAATCAAAGATGTTGGTCCTAGCAAAGTGGTTCAAGTGATCACAAATAATGTAGCAAATTGTAAGGGAGCAGGTAAAATTATTGAGCGTACTTATCCACACATATTTTGGTCTGGGTGCTTGGTGCACACATTGAACTTTTTAATGCATGATATTGTGAAGCATAAAGAATGTGGGTGGATTAATGAGCTTTACAAGAGAGGGACGAAGCTCATTAAATTTATCACAGGGCATACAAGGGTAAACTACTTTTATGGCACTTACTCCAAGTTGCAGTTGCTTAAACTTGCAAAAAACAGATTTGCAAGTTATTACCTCACCTTTAGGTGGCTAGTGAAGGTGAGACAAGCTCTAACTAATATGGTCACTGTTGAATCATGGGAGGAGAATAACACTGATAGAGATGGTGCTAATGCAGCAAAGGACATTATTCTTGACATGTTATTTTGGTCACAGGTTAAATATGTTTTGCAATTCACCAAACCAATTTATTACATGATCAAGTTTGGGGATTCAGATAAGCCAATAATTGGGAAGGTGTATGAGCAAATGGATAACATGTTGGGGCAGATTAAAGACATTGTTGAGCCTAGAGATACCACCTTGTACAAATATATTCGTGCATAGATGGTAAAACGATGGGATATGCTAAATATTCCATTGCATGCATTAGCATATGTATTGACACCTAAATATTATTGTCCATCATGGCTTTCAACAACAACACCTAGGGGGGCAAGCAGGAGAAAACCATACCTAGATCCAGAGAGGTCCTACAAAAATATATGATTGCACTTGATAAACTAGTCCCTAATAAGGAGGAGTCACAATCAGTACGGAAACAGATGAGTAACTATACATTTTCCACTGGTCCATTTGGTAGCATGCATGCTATTAGAGATCGAGAGAATTTTTCTTCTATTGAGTTGTGGAACATGCATAGAGGTGCTACTCCCACTTCTACAGACTTTGGCATTGCGGGTGCTATCATAGGTGGTAAACAGTTCTTCTGCAGAAAGGTGTTGGAGCTCTTATTCTTTCATCCACAGTGTTAAAAGGAACAGGTTGTGTTTAGACCGGGCAGAGAGCTTGGTTTATGTTCATTACAACTTGAGATTGTTTTCCCATTACTGTGATGATGCAAAGAGTAACAGAGACCTTAAGGTTTGGGACAGGTATCCAGAGGAGACCAATTTGGAGGATGGAGTGTTGCGATTAGAGCAATTAGAGGATGCTCTTATCCATGATGATGATGATCGACTTGACATGCCACCCCCCACTAGTCCCTTGCTTCCTAGGTTCCATGGTTCAACACCAACAACAGGGCCTTCATCTTCATCAGTTACAGTGCCAATGCCACAACTTCCACAGCCACCATCTTCTTCATTGCCACCACGTGGAGGCGCATCGTCATGTACTCTTCGTGGTGGAAGGAGGAGAGATGAGTAGATATTTTCAGTGTTCACACTTTACTGCTTTTGTCATAGATTATCATTAGACTTGTAGGCTTGTTGTGAATTTGAACTTTTTTGTCTTGGTGGTGGCCAAGTGGCCTATTTTGTAAATATTATTATTTGAATTTTGGACATGACTAATGTTGACAGTTGCTCACTTATAATATGCTTTATGTTTTATAATATGGTTAAATGTTTTATGTTTATCATTTATGTTTTATAGTATGCTTAATTTTTAAATGTTTTATGTTTTAAAATTTATAGTATGCTTAAATGTTTTATGTTTATCATTTATGTTTTATAGTATGCTTAAATGTGTTATGTTTTATAGTATGCTTAAATGTTTTATCATGCTTAAAAATTTGATGTATGTTTGTAATTGCTAGGATCTAGAATCTAGATTCTAGATGGTTGATGCTTGAATAATTAATTATTGATGTACAATGGAATCATGGATGTCATATCTATCTTGATTTATGTAAAAATATGCATGTTTTCATGTCTTCTACAACTAATATGGTATTTGGGATTGTTGTTTTGAATATAAATGCAAAAAAAAAAATATATATATATACTAGACGCTTCCAAAACGCTTCACTTCCTAAATTTTTGGAAAATGACGCTTCCGCGTCCCCGCTTCCAAAAAACGTCCCCACTTCGTGCAACGTTGCTCTGCATTGCGTGAGCACTGCACTGTTGTTGCTCAACTACTGATGCTACTGCTCCCTCTCTGCACTGATTAGGCTCTAGTACTACCAACCACTGCAATGTCTTCTCATCTTCCGCTGCAATTGTCCATCCTGCTACTGTCTTTAGGTTGTCGTAGCTCACATGTGATCCAAGAGTTCGAAAATACTCAAGGATCTCGCCTCCTTGTAGATTTTGGATCTACAAATCCAAGTAAGCGCATTTCTCTCCTTTCGAAATATGAGCTAACATGGCACAATATTTTTCTGCCTCAATCTTGGCAACTCCTACTAGGGGATCTTCCTTCTCCTCTTTATCCTTTTTCTTAAGAGGACACTGTGTGGCATAATGTCCCATTTCCCCACACCGAAAGCACTTGATATTGGACAGATCTTTCTTTTTTTGCTTCTGTTGCCCTTTTGATGCAAGGGCAGTGTTATCTTCTTCCTCCTCCTTGACCTTTGAACTGCTACTGCCATCCTCCAAGTGGATTTTTAGGAGATCTCTCCTCAACTCTTCTTGTTGTAAGGCTACCCACATTGCTTCCCATCCTGGAAGTCTTTCTCTGCCCAATATACTTTGGACAAAGACTTGATAATCCTCTGAAACAGCGTTCAGTGTGAGCCTTACTAGCTCCGAGTCTCTAGGAGCAGATCCTACTACAGACAGTTGATCTCTGTTTTCCTCCAAGGAAAGTCCAAAATTCAGCTGGAGACTGGGGTTTCTAAGCTGGCAGGGCTGAAACCCGACTCCGGGAGAAGCTGATCAGCACAGAGCAAGGGTGACGCAGTCCCTCAATCAGGGCCACGCACCCTTATGCAGTGGCAGCGTAGACACTACGCAGAGCCAGTTGGGGTTTCACCACTATTTAGCAGTAGGATTTCTATGCTCAGAATTTTTCAGACGTCGTGAATATTGCACCCCTTTGAATCTTCCACTACGCTCATCAGCATTTATAATAGGTTGCTTTTCCTCATGTTTGGTTATGACCTCATTTATGGGAAGATGAGTGTATGAACCCCCAAGCAGAATGTTGAATACATCAACTTCAACAAGATTGGTTTGCACATTTTCTCATCATCATCACTCTCATCACTCTCACTAGTCCCATCTTCGGATGATGAATCTTGGTCCATGCATTGGTAGGAGCCAAGGTATTTGGGACTTTAGATGAGCTAGGTTTATCTACCTCACTTTGCTTTCTTGGAAAAGGCTTCCCCTTCGAAATGTAGTTTGATTTTTGGGCCTTCTCCAAAGCAGTGATCTTGTTCATAACAATTCGATCTCATGAATGGACTTCCTCGATAAGCTTTTCCATCTTCTTGAGGATATCCAGAAGGGTTCCTCATGTTTGTCCTTTGATTTCTCCTTCTCGGTCTCGAATTTGGCTTTAGGGAGATCATCAACATTCATTTTTGAGATACGAAGGTTTTCTTCAACCTGCATTGCCATCTCTTTAGCTTCGGCCAATGTGGAAGGTTTCTTGTCCCTTAATGCATAGGTTAACTGACCCCCAATGGCCTTGACAAATTTATCAAGGATGTTGGCATCAGAGGGCTTTAGGTGATCGGGGATGTCCAGGATGACCCTATCAAACTTTTGAATGAATTCCTGGATGTCTTCCCTTCCCCTTGATATTTGATAAAACTTCTCAATGTTGAAGATTCCCTGGGCATTGCAAGACCACCTTTTCATGAATAGGTCCTCAAACTCATCAGATTCACTAATGCATCCAGGGGGAAGACTAAGGTACCATTCTCTAGCTTGTCCCTCAAGTGACAAAGCAAAAATCATCATGATTCTATCTTCATCAAAGATCATCCTATTGCCAATAAAATTCTTCAACGAAGTCGCGGGCATTGATAGTGGTATCTCCTTTGAATCTTGGTAACCATTGGTTGTACTTTTCAGGTAATGGTTTGGGGTCATCACTCACCTTCAAAGGAGCAAACACACTAACCAAATGTCTTTGACTTTTGGTCATCTTGTTTTCGCTAATGTCAAAAGTATCCGTCATTTTTGGGGTGGTATAATTGATTTTTTCAAACTCAAGAAAGAGAGTGGTTCCAACAGGTCACGCTTCCTTCTTGCAACAGCCCTAGTTAAAGGAGGAATGTCGTCGCAAATTAGGGGTTTTAATATATAATGGAGTCGCCAAAGGAATAATAAGAGTGTCATCAATGAATCAATTCCTCAATGATTCACTAGGGAGGCAGACCTGCTTCCTCCCCGGCAACAGCGCCAAAAATGTTACCGCTCAAACTAGCAGGGGGCCTAAAGGGGTTCCTAATAGGGCAACTACTAGACCAAGGGCAATGGTGGAGGCTTAGCCCACTATCACCATGGCTAAGACTCCCTACTCTTTATGGACTTTCACCGATGGGAGGAGTCTCGATGTTTTGAGAAGCCACTTATAAAGGATAAGTCAATGAATGGATATGAAGTGATCCCGGAAACGCTTTCCCAAGGAGGAGGTGAAGAATGGTAGTTGCTTGCTTTTTAAGCAAGGGACTTAGCTTCCAAGGGAGAGGGGGTGAGGATAAAGGAGAGGGGTGCAACTTGAAAAGGTACTTCTCGATCCCTAAAATCCTATATAAACTTTGTTTCCCAGGTAGCCCTTTATGATGTGTCTTTGGTAGGATACGGGACCATACGGGAACAAGTGGACACAGCCCAGGTTCGGGGATGGAATGTAGCAACCAATGATGCTCCTACCATGGACAAGGTGAGGGGAAAGGATCAAACAAGCAATTTTGCTTCAAAAAGTTATTAATCCTTCGAAGGTCTAGCCTTAGGAAAAATTTGGTCCTAGAGCTAGGGCTCGAGATTCCTGAAGATTCCATCGTAGGAATGGCTTGAAATTCGGAGGGGAGGGACGAGACCGACCAGCGCAATAGCCTCCAAGAGATCGAATTTTTTCTGTGGGTGGATTCTCAGGAAATTGATGCCCTAGGTGACCTATCAAGGTTAGACTTGGGGAAAAAGTGAAAAAGGAGGGGAAAATGACCACCTTTTTTAGGGACTAGTGCCTATTTCCCTTGGGGATATGGAGTCAAGGATGATAATGATTGAGAACTTGGCTTCTTGATCAAGGGGGCTCCGAAAATTAACTTGATCCAATCTTAAGGGAAAAAAGAAGAAAAGTGACCTTCAAGCATTTATACTTCATGCAAATAGTGCAAGTTTATCGAGACAAAACAATCTCTAGGATATTTCATTCATCTAGCAATGGACCATACATTAAACAAGCTAAATATACACTCAATTCCACATTCCAATGATGCAGCGACTAGCCCTAATTATAGCGAAGTTCAACAATATGCAGCAACGAGAATATATCATTAAAATTCACTTACAGTATTAGAGAGTATATCCAACCAGCATCACATTTGCCAAAAATGAAGCTCCAAGATAAAAATGGCCCAAATCCATACGTCAAAATTCATCTATTTATCCAAAATGATCCTCTAAGAAGAAATGTGAAATTATCTAAGAGTAGAGAGATCCCAAGTAAAGTGATGATACAAATGAATGTAGCTAACATCAATATATACCCTCCTAAGGAGTTCGAATTGTCCTATGGGTCTACATTAGCCCCTAATGATAAAATAATGTGCAAATAAAATCCCTATTGGTGACAAGCCCACCAAACTAGCTCACAAATGAAAAAATAAGCGTCGTAGGGGGCCAAATAATAATATGTACATGTCATGGGGCCCTCCAAAGGCCTAATAATGTCCTGAAGTGCCATAATGAAGAATAAATTTCTCGGAATATGATGGACAAGGGGTTGGCCCTTTGTTCTCCAAGTAGTAGACCTGTCGTGCTCCCAGTGGGTGTAGGGGCACACAAATGGCCCCATGGGTCTTCATATGAATCAGAGATGCTTGTAGATCCTCTACAAGGGCTCGACTGATGTTGAAAACACTAACATGACATCGTACACGTCCTGGGACACCTACAAAGAGTGTGGGACTCCTGTGGGACCTGATGGGCATAGTGTCCCAAGCACATCACATCATCCCAAAAGTGGATTGCTAGTAGTCCCTGATCATCAATGAGGATTCGTGGAGTGTTGTCCGCTACTGTGGAGGCCCATGGCTCTCTACGCACACCCTATATGTGTCAATGTAGCCCTCTACAGTTAGGATCACGTATAGGGAAAACAAACCCAAATGGAAACCACCTGCAAACCTGTATAAGATCCAATGTGTCCCCTAGTCTTCCAGTACAACCAATCATTAGAATAATCGTGTAAATAGGCTTACAAATCATGGATAACAAAGTGGACACTTCACAATGGCATGCCCCTCTGTATTGGGCTTTACCATGTGCTAGTGTCTCCATACTCCAAAGGGGGTTAGCCATGTACATCATTAAGTGGTTTCAGCCCTTAAAGGGGATAATAGGTCCAAGGTACATCCTTTGAATAGGGGTGGCAAGTGATAAATAAGTGAAACATAGTAGGGAATTAGAGGGGCAATCTTGGGCCACATATCGAGGCATAGGGGCAGCCAAATAAGGGGAATCCCACACCATGGTATATAATGTGTAGGAGGGAGCAATTGTGGTCCATGAGGTGTCCCGACCTTAATTTTTCCACCCTTCTTTCTATGCCTTTTGCCTTTTATGAATTTTCTTTAATTAATTTCTCGGGGCTCAAGGATGAGAGCATGATGTGATAAATAAGCAGTGATTACCCCTTTTAAGGTAGGGTGGTTCATTGCCCACCAGGGGGTGGGACAATCATGGGTTCCTGTATGATAAAGGAGGCTCATCTAGGGCCTATGGAACAAGGGTGATGGCCATGGGTAAGAGGCAGAGCTCATGCATTGGCTTTTGCCCATGGGCTAATTATTTTTATCCCGACCATCTTTTGCATTTTGTGGTACAATTTTCTGTTAAGTGTGGCCAATTATGATTTTTCTTTTTCTTTTAGATGCTTCAACCTCTGGGGCATCATTCCAGGCCTGACCCTAGGTGGGGCCAGGGGATAGGGAAGTTGGCTCTATGTGGACCCATGGGGACTATGTGGACCCAGGTGGGAGAAATAATGAATGGGAGTATAATGTAATATTCCTTTTTTTTGGTATCACCCATGACAGGGCTAGGAGGGACTTCCAGAGTTAGGAGCAGACAGGTCACATGTACAGATTGGTGCTATCAGTGGGCTCAGGAGCTTTTCGGAGGAGTTTTGAGGAGTTTTCATGGTATCCGGAGGCATTCGCTTGATATACTCCATCATCCGATCAGTTTGGCTTTCGTTCCGATGCATTTGTATAACTTTCGGAAATTTGAGTTATTTATGGGTTTAACTCAGCTAATTATGCTCAAGGTGGCATTCCGGAAGGAATACATGATGGAACACCTTAGTGTAATAGCTCATTGGAATTGGGACGAGAATACCTACATGGTGGGACAGTTAGATATAGATTTCAATGACCGGAGGAGGCGTGGTAGCCGATTTACCCTTTTCTGCATTAAAAAGGAATATTTTAATAAAAGGGAAAAGTGTTCCATGAATAAAATAATAATAAAATAATGCTCTAGAAGGCTCCAAGGGATCTATAAAAGAAAGGGAGGAGGCCATTGGGAGATATCTTTTGGAGTAGATCATTTTCTTGTGTATGGGAGGTTTGAGGACGTGTCTTCACTTCACTGAGGCCCCAGCACTAAACCCCTGGTGATTTAGAGTGTTGACTTAAACCCAATACTCTTGGAGGAGACTTCTGGGCTAGAAGTTTCACAGAGTTTCGTAGATTTGCGTGAGGATCATCCATCTCAACTTGGGCTTTATCATCTTCAATGGATTCAAGTGCAGTAGTTGTTGCCTGAGGGAGAGTAAAAAATAGTCAGCTTTTGTAGCTAATCACTGCAGCTGCTGGAGCATCATCTCCCTTTTCTATCTCACTTTCTCTCGGTCGCATCTATATAAACCCTTATTATTTATAAGTTTCTAGATTTCTCTTGTTCTGTGTGGTATTCGACTGCAGTATTTATGTGTTTAATTTTACATGGCAATCTTCTGTTGAATAGATGTTGATTTTTCGGTATAATTTGGGGTTTTAGTAAATTTTTGCAATTTTAGTTAAAATATCCCATTTGGGATATTACAGTGGTATCATAGCCTTGGTCTTGGCTCAGCCGTGGGTTTCAGTTTTGATTGAGGTTGTTCGAGGGTTTATTCTGAATGTGCCAAAGTTTAAGACAAGGCCACATTTGCAATCAATGTCTGAATTTCATTAGATCGAAATCAATTTATTGAAAGGGGTTCCATTAATTTTTTTTCAAAAATGGCATGAAGACATAAAATCTGGGTAGCAGGCAAGGAAGTGCAGCCCACCAAGGGACATTCTTTGAAGCAGATTCACGCTCCAGGATTATTATTTTTGACCTTAGTTCAATTCATAGTGAGAGACATCTACGCAGAGTTTCAGCTTCACTTTTATCTCATGGTTTACTAATTCCAAGACGTCTTAGTTATGAGCATGAAGGGCTCGTCTCTTGGCCTGACAAACAATATACAATAGGAGAACCTGCAAATAATGAATTTATGAAACGTGAACGGGGACTGACAAAAAGATTGTCTGCAAGAGCAATCCATCTGAGCATGTTTGGTAGTATGGTAAATGAGGAAACGTATAATCCGAGAAGAAGCTTTTGAAGAGAACCGTGGGGGAACACAATATTGAATCAGGTCATACCCATCAGCCCGATCACATATTAGGAAATATCTTTCCCTGAGCGCACTTCCCTCTGCTCAGTCAGAAAAAGGAGCGACAGTGAGAAGGAAGTTGGAAGACCAAGGATAGTCAACGGTGGCATCAACATCATTAGTGGACGTTGAATGTTTCAAATTGCCTCACCAAGGACCGCACAAAAATAAGAAAACCCATCGGGTTGATCACATTTCGAGGGATCAAGCTCTGCGTGGGCAATACGCTATCAAGGAGAGGTCGCAAAGGGACAAGTAATTCGAGCTGCAACCAAATTGGGACGACAATGTCGAAAACCTTCACTTGCTAGGCAATCGGGTTCTGTTGATACGAAGAGGGCCGAAATGAATGCAATTGAATCTGGGATCACATTCTGAAGCCGCCTTAGAATCCAACGTCAAGTTCACTGTCGGTATAATAGAGAATCGAGCAGTGGGCATCTTCATCGTGCTGAGCGGAGCATACGGAACCTACGTGAATAGTTCCACTGACCACCGCCAGTGACTTTCCTTCATAGCAGAATTTCAATTGACATCAGTGGCTTTGTAAAAATTCACAGGAGTTATGTCAAATTTGATAGAGTCGAATCGCTGAGGAGCAGCGGTCAGCGTGGTCGTCGAAGTACACGTTGCCGAATATTTTTCATTGGGTCGAAAACACAGCGATCTCATCTATTAAAAAGGGTCGTGCAGTCAAAATAATTTCAAAGCCAAGATTATTAAAAAGGATCCGAGCTCCCCAACCAAGCCACGCAGAAGACGTGTCGCGCAAATGATTCTTAGTGCAGGCAGTTAAGAGGGGCCGAAAATTGATTAGCCGCGAGCAAAGTTTCAAAGGGGCCGTGAGCTATTTTCGAGAGGAGCACCATTTTTCTTTTTCTGTTAGCCGTGGAGATAACTCACAATTGCCACATTACATTAAACTCCAAGCATGGCAGAGAGCTGTCGATCCATGTGGTCGTTCTATTTTGAATGATGCAAGCAGCCGCCCAAAATTTTCAGGGACAGTAATTTCTGTCAAAGCATGTTTATTCAACGTGGGGAACTTCCATGTATTTTCATGTTAGCTGAGCGTGTTAATCTGGGCATTGAGAAGGATGCTGGGCGCGCTTCACTGTACATGGAAAAAAAAAATTATCACGCACTTGCTAATCCAGCGCATCAATTCCAGGTTCTCAGTATTAACTTTGGCACTACAGCTTTCTTATTTTAATATCTATATTTGCTGAAGCTGTATGCATTCTAGAAACAATTCAAGCTGTTGGGTCTTATTTCCTATGTAATTAATTTCCAATGGTGCTACTGTTTGCATTTAATATTTGGATCTGTACATTTCTGAACATGTAGCGAGTCATATATGTAAGAGAGAGGGTTGATTGGAGTGGAATGTCCATTACATATGTAACGATGCATTACAACAGCTCAGGAATGCAATACTGAGTTGAAGCAACTCAGAATTGCACATGAAATATTGTGCAAGCAATCTGTTTGCTAAAACACTTCACAGGGAAATATAGAAAACTCAAAAAAACAATGGTCTTTCCATTGGCTGAACCATGGAGGGATTCCTAAACAGATTGATGAAAATAAAAATAGAAGCTGGTTCCTTAAACCACCATGCAGCAGAAAACCAGAAAACAAAGCCAAACAGCAAACCCTTTTGAAGAGAAATTTATGCCATCCTTCAAAAAGGACAGCCAAAAGATTTGCAGGGAGATTTGGAGATTGGTCACAAAATTTCTGCACTTGGGACAGATCTGAAACACATGAAGATGTCATGGAGAGTTTTGTCCAAACTAGAAGAGTTTAATGAACTCATGTCTACAATAGGCCAAGCAGAAGGGAAGGAACTGATTTGGGCTCTAAACCCTGCTATGCTTGCTTTTATACAGCGCAAATTCTTGGAGGAACCTTGTGAAGGGGTCACACTTCCAGTTGCAGCTTGCCTCAGTAACATCATGAAATTGACTGCACCTATAGCCCCATATAATGATGATATTATGAGGAGGATTACGAGGTTGATTGTAGGGACTTTTCAAGATTTGGACAATAGCGCAGGCTCTACCTTCAGGAAGAAGCTTGAGATTTTATGGGGTATGGCCACATTCAAGACTTACGTCATCATGTTTGACCTTGAGTGTGATGACTTGATCCTGCAGATGTTCCAACGCTTCTTCAACATTAGGAGACATCATCCTGATACTGTCATAGCACACATGCAGTCCATTTTGTCGTCATGTATGAGAGACCATGGGACCATTGGCCGAGAGTTGCAGACCCAGTTGTTGAGCATTTGGAGGAAAGAGCAGTTGGTCTCACCTGCTGCTTATGAGCTAGCCCAAGGGCTGGTTCAGCAGAATATTGGGCTAGTCAGGAAACAGTTGACCAGGGAGGAGCTGCTCCAGTTTGGTGGGTCAGGCAGCAGAAATGAGCTGAGGAGGAAGGGACTTTGCTTCACTTGCAAAGAACCTTGGGGGCCTGATCACTCATGTTTGAGAGATGCAAATGAGGTGGCAGAGGTAGAGCAGGTAGACGTTCCTATTGTATGCCAGGATGAGGACTCTTCTTCAGATGAGTCCATGGGATCATATGAGGATGCTTCTGGGGAGCGAGAGCAGCCACGCAGAGATGATGATGACAGTAGACCAGAGCTGTGTTCTAGTGTGCAGGGTGAGCAGTCAGGGGACTGTACAGGAGATACTCTGGGTGATGAGTCCCTTGTGACAATTCAGCCAGGGCAGCATATGATGGAGCCTGAGTTAGCAGAGGAGGATACTATTCACATCAGGCATGATATTCCTTTGGGGGAGAGCCAGATGGACGCCCACATTGAGCCGATGAGGGATATGTGGCTAACATTGGGGTCAGCTATTGAGGTAGAGCAGTCAGATGCACTGACATCGAGTACGGTGACAGCAGTTGCAGATCCATATCCTTTGGAGGTGTTGGAGGTTGATGGGATTGTTCTGCAAGGGGCCAGTAGACAGCGAGAGCATGGCATTCCTGATCAGGAGTGGGAGGAGTTGTTGGATATGGTGGAGCATCCATCTGTGGGTCGACACAGGGGTGAGGTGCAGATATATGTACACGCAGTCAGCAGAGCTGCAGTGATTTCAGTGGGTAGCACTCTCCAAAAGTACATCGATGGGGCTTGCAGCATATGTTGCCCACTTTGGCCCATTATAGAGAGAGGGGCTTCCTTCTACAGGCAGCTTCCATTGGCGGACGAGGCAGAGCAGTGGGATTTCATTACGAGCTGGCAGCAACACTCTGGGCATGTCTCATGTGCAGTTGTTGCTACATTGGATTCTTCTTCCAGGATGGACTGGCGGGAGATCATGAGTTGGTACCCTCTTGATGGTACAGTATTCTTCGTAGGGAGCACAGTGGAGCAAGGGCCCTTAGACATATCAGATGCTACAGATGCCAGCTGGCAGTGGGGCTCAGGTCATCATTACTTCAGCACTCCATCCCGATTTCAGGAGAGCAGGGTCAGCATGGGATTGAGTCAGGACTTGGATTGGAGAGAGGTGATGAGTTGGTATGCAGTTAGAGGGGCAGCTTATACAGTTAGAGGTACAACACAACAGGAGCCGGGAGCATGGATGCTTGTTGGCAGACTTCACTTCATGGGGCATCAGCTATAGCCAGAGGCAGTGCGCAGCCCGAGCCGTGGGACTTAGGCGATGATTAGCCATGGTGGTGTTGGGATCCGAGAGGACTGTTTGTTCGCTAGTACAGGGAGAGATCAGTTTGGGATCCCAACATTGAGGGGTCTATTCGGAGCGGTTTGACACAGGTGCATAGCAGCACCCAGAGCTTTGTATGGGATCCGGGCATTGGGTCTCAGTTGCTGCAGGCCAACAAAGTGGCCCACATATTTCAATTGCTTGAGGGCAAGCAATCTTGCGGCGGAAGGTTTGTAATATTCCTTTTTTTTGGTATCACCCATGACAAGGCTAGGAGGGACTTCCAGAGTTAGGAGCAGACAGATCACATGTATAGATTGGTGCTATCAGTGGGCTCAGGAGCTTTTCGGAGGAGTTTTGAGGAGTTTTCATGGTATCCGGAGGCATTCGCTTGATATACTCCATCATCAGAGCAGTTTGGCTTTCGTTCCGATGCATTCCGATAACTTTCGGAAATTTGAGTTATTTATGGGCTTAACTCAGCTGATTATGCTCAAGGTGGCATTCCGGGAGGAATACATGATGGAACACCATAGTGTAATAGCTCATTGGAACCGGGACGAGAATACCTACATGGTGGGACAGTTAGACACAGATTTCAGTGACCGGAGGAGGCGTGGTAGCCGATTTACCCTTTTCTGCATTAAAAAGGAATATTTTAATAAAAGGGAAAAGCACTCCATGAATAAAATAAGAATAAAATAATGCTCTAGAAGGCTCCAAGGGATCTATAAAAGAAAGGGAGGAAGCCATTGGGAGATATCTTTGGAATAGATCATTTGCTTGTGTATGAGAGGTTTGAGGACGTGGTTCTCTATTTCAGCCGTAGCCCCAGGACGGAAACCCTCGGGTGATTTGTGAGTGTTGGACGGAAACCCAATACTCTTGAGGAGACTTCAGTTAGAAGTTTCACAGAGCTTCAGAGATTGGCGTGAGGATTATCCAGATCTTCAACTTGGGCTTCATCATCTTCAGTGGATTCAGTGGTAGCTGTTGCCGGAGGGAGAGTGCAGCAGTTCAGTTTTGGGAGGCCAGCTCCGTAAAGCAGTGCAGCAGATTGTATTGTTGGCCAGTTTTCTATCTCAGCACTTTCTAGGTCAGATCTATATGTAAACCCCTCTTATTATTTATAATAAAAGCTGAGATTTCTCCTGTTCTATGTGGTATTCGATTGCAGTATTTATGTGTTTAATTTTACATGGCAATCTTCTGTTGAATAGATGTTGATTTTTCGGTATAATTTGGGGTTTTAGTAAATTTCTGCAATTTTAGTTAAAATATCCCATTGGGATATTACATTATACATATAATGAGTGGAAGGTGAGTAATACATGCGGATAAATGAGCGGGACCACGCACCCAAAGTCGGGGTTTCCCAAGTAGTACCACCCTAGAACCAAATGGTCAATAAAGGAGATCCCACGGGACTAAGATGCAAGGGTAACACCCAAAAGAGATCAAGGAGACAGGAGCACAGACTAACCCACTCTTTCCGCCAAATCCCCCCATCAATCCATGCCCACAAGTATCCATGATAAGTAAACCCAATACTCAATTACAAAATGACAAGACATACCTTTAGATTTGGGAGGCCCACCTTCAAACATACGAT
This sequence comes from Pinus albicaulis, assembly GCA_034641835.2. NCBI lineage: Eukaryota > Viridiplantae > Streptophyta > Pinopsida > Pinales > Pinaceae > Pinus > Pinus albicaulis. The sequence continues at coordinate 512,593,873 of CM076581.1, forward strand.
CAATACAGATGGGTGAGGTACCACATGGTTGGCTCAAGTGGCAGAGAAATGGCACAATGAGCTAGTAGGAGGCCGCAAGGGGCTGTTGGTTGCCGGCTGAGGTCCATCATGGAGAAAAAAATTCTCCTATGGACATCACCCACGGAGTGGTGGGTAACAATTCCAAGGTCAGCCTTTGGCCAATTCCTTCGTGGGTTTTGTGGGTATTTGGTGGAGAGCCTGGGTTTAATTTCCTGGAATTTTATGAGCACCAAAGGAGGCCCTAGCAGCTATTGTTCACAGCCCACAGCTCATTTTTTGGGCAGTTCAACGCAGAGCCAAATTGAGATCAGCCAACAGACTTGGGGGAATTCATCTTCTTCACTTGGGCCTTGCTAGCTTGCGTTGGGCAAGCCTAGGTGCACACTTTCCAAGCACCAATTGTAACCCCATGATTTATTAGTAAAATGGCTTAGCAGTGAAGTTTTGGCTCAATCACGTGGTCTGATTTTGTTTGTGATTTTTCTGTGTGTTTTTTCTCTATGAATGCTTTGTTTATTTGTTATGAATAAAATGATATAAATAATGTAAACAATAAATAATGATTAGTTATTTAGTAATTAGGTCGAAGAGACAAGTCTAAATGGGACATGACCTTTCGTGAAGAGGCACCTATCTAGGTATATAAGCAGGCTTCAATTGTATCATCAATCATTCTTATTCATTCATCATAAATTTTAATATAGAATATCTGTATCCTCAATGGATATTTTCATATTCCAAATCTTCTAGAGTATTTAACAAGTGGTGCGAACTTTGTTCACTTCATTTGGTATCAGAGTAGTTCGATCTTTTGGCCGCTCATCGCTGCACAGAGCCACGCTCTCTGATCCAGGTCCTTGACCGTCAAATTCATCAACATCGTTGGGGTTGAAGCGTTTCGCTACTAGAATTTGGAGTTTCTCCAGCTTGCCATTCAGGCCTTTGGTCATAAATATCTAATATATATATATATATATCAGTTAAAAAAAAGTCAAATTACTATGGAAAAAAAATAAAAATAAAATAAATTAACTATATAGCAGTTTAAAAAAATTAAAAATTAAAACAAATAAACAAATACATATATATTAAAGAAAAAGGGAAATCAAGGAAAAACACAAAAAGAGAGAAAGTTATATTAAAAAAAAATATATATATATATATATAAACAAAAACAAAAAAATGAGGGAAAAAAAGAAGAGAGATATTACCTGCACAACGATCGTTCACCACTGACAAAGCCCTACCACATCTCAGGCCACTATCCACGACGACGCAGGTTTCATTTTCGGACGCCATCCAATCTGCGTGGTGCCACGGGTGACATCGTTCCCACAAATATTAGATGCCAACTCGGACTATTCACTCTCGCACCTCGCCACATCCACTCCTCCGTTATCCTATTCTCGTCAATCACTCGCCGCAGAGAATAGTTTCTAATAACCCCGGAATCGAACAGTCGTAGGTTCTTTAAAGTTTGTGTAGGATAGTTGATTGGTAAGTCTGTTGTCGTTTCCCTCACACCATTTCCGTCACGCTACTCCAACCATTTTTGTCACTCTAGTTCCCTACTATTTTTGTCACGCTGCTCCTAGTTCATTAGTTGCCAAATCTCCTTGCTGCATAAACCCTGTTCGACGATAAATCAAAATCAAAATCGTAAATTATTTGAAGCAGAGATCGAATACATTTATCCGAAAGCTGCAACCCTCCACGAAACGCCTTCATCCAGTTCAGATAATTGGTTTTATTTAAGAAGATTAGTTTCGGTGGAAAAAATAAACATAATGGAGTTTTATATATTTTAAAGAAAGTAACTTTTCAATATCCAAGTTCTTAAAAAAAAAAAAGAAAAAAAAAAGGGTGCGTGAATAAATAAAAGTTATATAGAAAGAATTAGTATCACGTGGTATAATAGGGTACTACACTTTATATGTAATAACCTAAGTAAAATATTAAGGTAATAAATTATTTGAGGAAAAGTGATCAATTGAAAGAAAAAATTATAATATTGACAAAATACATATATTGAATCAACCATTGAAAAAAAAAATGGCATCTAAATCGGAATCGAAGGAAGGGAGATTTTTAGAAACCTTACCCACCGACGCTAAAGTGCTATTTAAATTTAAAGGAACTCTCGCAGAAAAAGATGTCACTATTGCTATGATAAATTATTTGAGGAAAAGTGATAAATTGAAAGAAAAAATTATAATATTGACAAAAGACATATATTGAATCAACCATTGAAGAAAAAAAAATGGCATCTAAATCGGAATCGAAGGAAGGGAGATTTTTAGAAACCTCACCCATGGACGCTAAAGTGCTATTTAAATTTAAAGGAACTCTCACAGGAAAAAATGTCACTATTGCTATATCACCCGCTGAAGATAAAAATTATATAAACCCTAAAATTGCAAACCAGTTGGTGATTCCCAAGTTAAATATAATCCAAAATTTAGAACTTTTTAACAAAAAACAATACGACATAAAAATTCTACAACTAAATATTGGAGATTATACCTTTATCTCTCAATTTACCGTGAAAGCCTTACTTTTTGACGATAGCAACATTGTGTTGGGCTCACCCTGGATGGAAACTCAAGGGTCCTTTATCCTAAATACGAAAAAGAAGTTTTTTGACATTCTCCCACAAAAAGAAAAAAATAACGCTATAGGACATTACCCTGAAGTCAAATTCAGTTACGCTTGAAGACATACAAGAAATCTCAAAATTAATTCTTCAAGAAAGTAAAAAAGCGATACAAAATATGCAAAGAGAAGTTGACAAAATTACTATTGAAAAAAATGAAGAAGTTTCGCGACTAAAGACCATAGTAAAAAACTACTGACGCAAATTAAGAAGCTTAAGAAGGACAAGAAGGACAAGAAGTTGTTGGAAATCAAGGTGCAACAACTTGTCGACAATGAAGCGTCGAAATCTTCAAATGTAGAAATTCAAGTTGAAGAAAAAACGAACATTGATCCAGTAAATGTCACGGCTCAAAAAGAAAACAAGTCATCTGAAGGAACAACATCCTCGCCAGAATAAAATACAAAAGTTACCACACACCTAATAAGGGAAAGTCAAACCAAAAAAGTTCCCTATCGACATCTGAATCACGAGAGTAGACAATTCAATCAAGCTACGTATTTGTACCATTCATAACAGAAACAACAAACTAATGTTCTGAAGGATACTGAAGTGCACACAACTCAGTCCAGTGATAACATTTCATCCCAAGGTTTCAGTAATCAAAAAAGTCGACAAAAGATTAATTTAGGATGGTATGATCCCTTCTCGATGCGACAATTTTGTTTGTCACTTAGAGGATCATATCAACTTGTATCGACAAGGATTATTGTCCTGAGATGAGAGGACATTCGTAGCAAAAAAAAAGATCAAGGCCTTTCATCAACAAGCTTTGAGGACAAATCTTTCTGAGGAGGAAGGCAATGTTATGAATAAAATGATATAAATAATGTAAACAATAAATAATGATTAGTTAATTAGTAATTAGGTTGAAGAGGCATGTCTAAATGGGACATGACCTTTCGTGAAGAGGTACCTATCTAGGTATATAAGCAGGCCTCATTTGTATCATCAATCATTCTTATTCATTCATCATACATTTTAATATATAATATTTGTATCCTCGATGGATATTTTCATATTCCAAGTAATCTGGAGTATTTAACGAGAAGTATAAACTTTGTTCACTTCATTATTACTGTAAAATTTCCTTAGGGATATTACACAAACCTCATCTGGGCCCTGGATCAACTGATTGACCCTGTAGTACTGCTAAGTCGGTTGGGGTCATGTTGGTTCAGGTGCATTATCCCATAAATGATATAGGGGAAAATGTAGGAACTCTGTTGGTGCTAAAAGTGTCCATGGATACAAATGATTCTCTACAACTGGTCGAAGTCTTATGGCTCTCAACGCATCACCTGTGGATGTCAATATGTCCCTCTAGAGGAGCTGGAACCCAGTTAAATTTCCCACACCTATAGATGGAACCACCTGCCAATTACACACAATATCCAATGCTACAACTTTCACCATTAGGTACATTAATCATTATTGCATCTAAGTGAACCAAGGTTGAAAGAAATGGGCAAATTAACAGTTCATATTAGGCTTCTATTCCAAAATTGGGGCCTTAGTCACGTAATGGTGTTACCTCCAACAGTAGGAGTGGTTAATAGACGATCTTATTAGGTGTTCCCAACCCCCAAGGGGAAGTGACATGTCCTTCATACACCCTTCAATCGATAGGTGCCGTGAGAATAATGATGGAATGTAGGGGAAAAAATTTCATGGCCAAGTACCATGGTCAAAGGGACCGGCTGTGATGAAGTACCTCATCCTAGGTGTATAGATGTGAGAAGGGAGAAATTGTGGATGCATGAGTTATCTCAACCTTTTTTTTTTCCACCACTCTAAATGCCTTTTACTTTTTCTTGATTCTTCTTTGTATTACTACACGTAGCTCAAGGAATGAAAGCTTACTTTGTATGATGTATAGCAGTTGTTACCCCCTTGAGGATGGGGCAATTCATTGCTCATTAGGGGTTGGTACATGCAAGGGTTCCTTGTCTTCTATGAGATAGGGCAACATTGGCCCAGAAACCAAGTGATGGCCATATGAGTGAGGTAGAGCTCATGATTAGTTTTTCCACACATGCTAATTTGCAAGTCCCAGCCATCATTTGCATTTTGATTTTTCTTTTGTTTTTCTTGTTGTCATCATATGCTCTTTTTGTTTCTTTTCGTTGCATCAACCTCCCAGGATACATTTCCAGGCCCTACCTAAGTGTGGGTACTAAATCCCAATGAACCAGTGGTTAGTCAAACCTGAAGAATGGAGGTGGAATAAGGACTTGTAATGTATGATAAAAAGTGGTTAGTATGGAATAGGGAGATATGGAGCTACGATATTTCAATCATGGCTTCCCACGTAGTGCCCCTCCTATACCCATTGGGCCATTAGGGGAGGTCCTAGTGGACTATGATTAAAAATTAACCCCCCATTTAAGGTGAGGGAACAAGATGACAGCCAATACCCTCCTTTCTTCCAAGTCACCTGATAATCCATGTCAAAATGCCCAAATACAAACAAGCATAAGCACCTGATTGCAAAATGAATAAAGTACATTTTGATCAGAAGCCCACCTTCCAACATGTGCTCTTGGCAAATGGGCAAAGAAACATATGACTGATGCAGGTGGAGGAGATATGTATGGCACATCACGCCCCCTACTAGGGGCTCTAAGGGGCTGCTGGCTGCCAGCTGGAAGAGATAAATAGCAGAAAAGTTTCTCCTAGGGGTCACCCACTTTTGGTGGGTAACACAGTCAACAACACAGCCCATGGAAGAAGCAACTCACAATATGACAAGTTCATTGAATTTGTGAAGGTATTCGCATAGTTGCCATAATTTCACGTATAACAAGTATAGCTCTGGGATGATTTTTTGGTTCAATACTCAGCCGAACTTCACGGAGAGAGTATTGGGCCAGCCAAGAGTCACCATGCCTGTGAGTACTGCAAGTACTCCTCGTGTGTGTCAAGAATCCTGAGTCAAAATTTGCATTGAAATGATATTATTCAGCATATTTTTGTATTACCAAGTATATTCAGTATGGTAACTATGGGTATTCAAACATGCACTAAAAAAGCAAACGACTTCTGAAAGAACCAGTCGACCTTAGTTAGAAAGACCTCACCAAAGTGAGAATGAAAATAGACTCACTAAAAGATTGCAACATCGCACTGGAGCTTTAAGATGGCAAATTTGTCAGCATAGATACCCCAATAGAAGATACTTGAGAACATTGAAGGTGACACCCCAAACTTCTCACTGAAGAGGACCTCCCCTAGTTACCATGTCTCCAGCATGAAAATGTTCCAAGACTTCTGTTTCTTTCTGATTCTCTGTATATGTCTGCCTACAGGTATTGCTGAGACAGCAAACAATTTTTTTGTATTTAAATTTAAAAGTCATGTGTTTTAATTTTTGGGAAAACAAAGACAAGAAAATAGTTTTAGATGATCTTCTGCTGTATCATGGCACTCAGCTTGGTACGGCTGTATAATTTGGTAGTTGACCATACTGAACCAAATGGAATTCAAATTTCAGACCAAAAAGAAATCACCCAGAAATTTGTTTGCTTTGGAAACTCTTAAGAAATTAAAAAAAAAAAAAAAAACCACATTCAGCAGGCATTACTCCCACTGGCATCTCTGAGTTTGGACTTACCACATTTCTCAGTCCAGAATTAATAATTATAATTTCTGCACCCAGGCCTTGGAAATCTCCATCACTGTACCTACTACCAATCCTTGTATCTCGGATAATATGAAATCACATATTTCACTCAAAGTGTTTGTTCAAACTTCATATTGCATAGTAAATATTTTGTTGTCGTATTTCCTATTGACTGGTTTCATCTTCAAGACATTAAACTGATGTCATGCCTACCTTATCACAGAATCCAATTACTTCCCATTAAATATCAAGGATTGGCTGGCAGTGTAGCAACCCTGGCAAATTAGTCATATTCTTGGTCGCTGACAAGGACAATAAATTTACTTCTAGAATGCCCTGCATGTACTGTGATTGGACTCATGATTGCCACTTTGCATCCTCTATTCATTTACCTATCTCACTTAACCTTTTCCTTTTAATTTTAATATTTCATTGTCTCATCATTCATGGACCTTGTATTTATAAAATGTGTAATCAGGAAACTTTTCCATATTGGATTTTTCTGAGTTGAATTTTTTCCATATGGAACTAAATTTGAAGTTGAACTTGGAAATTGTGTAATATTCCTGTTTAGCAACTCTGCTAATCAGAATATTAATTTTGGCCAGTTTTGATATTATCACAGTTTTGACTTGGAAAATGTGGATTTGGGGACCCACAAATAAACTTAGGAGACTATAGGCCTCAAAACATTAGGCTGAGGCAAAGTATTGCAACAATAGTAGAGGATGGAGCCCAATGAGGATGAACTGCGGCCCACATGAAGGCAGCACAGTCATTGGTACGTGTTAGAGGCTAGAGGCACGACGTGGGGCCCAAGGGAGCGTTGGGCAGCCTTGGATAAAAAGGAAGCATGAGGCTCATTTATCTCATTCATTCATCCATTTCGAAATTGTCTTTGGCAAGAGCACGCTTGAACAGTGAGCCAAGTCTGCATGAGTTGTTCAGCACATGGGTGTCTTCAAGTGGAAATCCAAGCCTTTTCTTTGGTGGACTTCGAGTGCTAGCCCAAGCAAGGTGCTTCACCACTAATTCGATTAGTCTAGCAGCATAGAGCCTCATCTACAACACAGTTACTTCACCAGCAGCGCAGAGACATTCTCAGTTGGGCAGAGGTTGCGCAGTGCCTTGAGGGATTCACTGCGGGAGCCAAGGAGTGAGTGGGGTTTTCGCAGAGGATTCAGAGGGAAGGCTTGGAGCCTTCTAACAGGGATTTTCAAGGCATTTCGGTGGCATCCAGCAGCACTTTTATCAGGAGGTATGAATTGCCCAACAGTTTAGAGACCCAAGCCAAAGAAGACCAATTTTCGAGGTCAAGCTTTGGGCGAACCCTTTCTGCGTTTTTCTGAGTTTATTGAGGAGAAGCCAAAATTAATTTAGCAGAATTTTTTAGGTGGAATTAAGGGGCCAAACAGAGATCTCAACTCAGCCAGCAGCTGGAGGAGCTACGGAAAATTGGGCCGAAATTCCAAGGTCAACATTTGGCCAATCCCTTCGTGGGTTTTTGTGGGTTATTGTTGGAGAGTCGGGGTGTTAATTTCCCAGAATTTTCTGAGCATCAGAGGAAATCGTAGTAGCAGTTCTTTGCAACCAGCAGCATATTTCTGGGCAGTTTTAGTGCAGTGTTCAGCAAAGAGCAGTAGCAGATCCGGGAGGGGCTCCATATCTTTCACTTGGGGTTTGCTAGCTTTCCTTGTGCAAGCCCAGGTCGACTCTTTCCAGCAACATATTGTACTCACTGATTTATTAATAAAATGGCTCAGATCAACCCTGGTTATTTCCCTTTGGGGATATTGCAAAGCCAATCTGACTCTTTCAACCCAACGAATATCACTCTTGATTTATTGACAAATGGCTGAATCCTTTGTTCATGGAGATTTTTGGTTGTAAATGTGCTATTAATTTTTGTATGTGTTTTTGCTATGTTTTGCTTGCTTATCATTGAAAAATTTCCATTAGGAATATTACAAATTGCGATGAAAGGTAGATTTTTAAAGAAAGCTCTCATTTGGACATTCCTTTCATTTGAGGCAAATTGCCTCAAGGAGAATATTTGAAAGAGGAAAATACTTTTAAATGATAATCTTTGTATGCAATAAAAATTTTACTCCTTAATACGAAGATCCTTGTCACTTGCCTTGTTTCTCTGATGTTTGTAGCTAGTTAACAAGCTCTTGGAAATGCAATTATTTTCACCTGGTCATGGTGAGATCACAGCCATGTTTAGAAGGAAACCAACAAGCCTGTTCACATTCCAAGATAAAATAAGTTCAAAAGATTAACATCCAAACAGAAAAGAGTGTATTACCACAGAGCTGCCTTAAGTGCGAAGGGGATCTTTGTTTGGATACTTTATTGTTAATAGATCATTTTTTGCAGGAATTAGATGTTGAAGTAACAACTGCAATCCATTAGACATTGGAGACTGAGAAGGAACAAAACAAGAAACTCATAGCAGAGGCAATCAAGAATAGAGCAAAATGAGGTACTAGAAGCACACCATCAAGTGTGCCTAACAAATTGAAAGAACTCCAAGCACCAAAATACAATACCGTTAGCACAAATGCTTGACATTCAAGCAACAGAAAAGAGGATTAGCTGGTCTGTCTGTGATTTCCACGTATGAGATATTTTCCTCATGCAAACATTTGCAAAACACAGTCAAAATCTGTTCAATGGCATATCTTTGATAATTGACCAACCCAGTGCAGTATTATTAGGGGATGAAAATAAAACCAGCCTCGAGAAAAACATGGAAAGAAGCACAACCAAAGAATTAGTCTCTTAGGAACTCACGTGAAGCAGGATGTTCGCCAATCTGGCCTTGTTTGAATAGCTGACCAAAGATCTACAACTTTCACATCCATTTCCTTGCAGACCTCTATACAAGCTTCAGAATAATGTCGGCTTGCTTCATTGGTTCGTACAATAGTGCTCAGAATGCTGCTGAGTTATCCAAAAATTAGAATCTTAAACAGAAAGGAAAAAACACATAATGTTTATAACTGACTAAGATGAACCCTTCACATAATAACAAATACCTTGAATCAGTATTCAGCATATCCTCATTAACAGGTGGGCAGCTTAAAAAAATTAGCCGTGTTGATTCTGAGAGGTCCTGATTTATTCTCCCCACACTTAACTTAGAATCTTTCAAACTGATGATCATCAAAAATCTTGCCAAAATACAATACCAACAAAAGGAAATCAGAATGCAGAATCTAAATCAAACAATTTTACCTTAAGATAAGTTGCTATTTTTCTCATGTTGTCAATGTATTCAGAAAGAGGTACATGAGGACCTAAGCCTGATGGGTGGGGCCCCGTAGAATCATTCCCACCAAAGTACACAATAATTAATGAGGGCTGTTGACTATCACCCTGCATAAGATAATTCATTAATGCAGTAAACATGAGCAGATACAACACTAACACCTAAATCAGTTACAGGCATATAAGAAAAAGCAGTAGAGGTACTTGTCATCTCCATTACATCCAGATGCTCTAAACCATCTGGTATTGTAATGTTACTGAGAAAGAGTAGAATATGAATATTTGAGTAAAAGAAAATCAGAGAAAAGAAAGTAAAAATTTATAATTACTTTTTAACACAACCATTTCCATCTAACATATGCCTCCTAGATTGTACACAGCTGCAACAATACAAGTGAAAAGGAAGATCACATAGAGCTCAAAAAAATAGTCGGAAATGTCAATATCACAAATGACCAACTAAATTTTAATAGGGTGTACTTCTCAAGGTCACATAGTTACTAAGAGAGTTACTGCTAGTTACCTATAGAAACCATACACAACAAGCGCTTGTTAGACCGTTAGCTAAGAATAAGAGAATGCAAATGTGCATGTTGGGGAATTAATGCTAACAGGCAAGGGTTGATATGGCACAAGGTAACACCAATTGCTGGCCATGGGAACAGGTAGGGAGCGGTGTATCATTCGCAATATATAACCAATCAAGATCAAACCACACATAGGAAGAACTCAAAGGCTTTTCAAATACTCACCAAAAAAAACATGCTTGTCTAGGGCTTATCAAGCAGTATGCACATGCTTACAAGGACTTGTAGGTGACTCTAATGTCCATCAGAAACTTACAATATTCACCCGAATGAGATAGAAGTGCCATAACAATTAAGCATTCCGCCTCAACTCAAACCATAGTTTATATTCCGGTTTAACCCTTGGATTATATTATATTAAATCATGAACATGATATAGTGAGGTGGTTTATTTGACAGACATCAAGCCACATGGGCTGAGTTATAATGACCTTGCAATAGATTGATAGATAGATATTATTAGTGTCCAACAAATGACCACTAAAGTAGGTCAAAGGGACTGCTGGGTACAATGATGTTGATACAAAGTGGGAGCAATGAAGCGGGGCTTCTATAAAAGATAGAATGCAGAAAACAAGAAGATGGATCTACTCTATAGCATGTGGAAACAATATATAGACTCCATAGCTAGACGTCATTATTAGATAAAGATGTAAAATATAGGCAGATCCAGGATATGCAAAATGGAAATAGGTAATGAGCAAAGTGTATCACGATCTGTTGGATCTGAATCTATCTCTCGTAGCATCCAAGGCCGAATGGAGGAAGCTCAAGATATAGGACTGCATAAAAAAAGCACCAAAAGAAGAGTCGGACAATATGTTGTGTTGTTGTCTGGAGGAGGAGGCACATCGCTAGAGTCAAGATGATCTCCACTGACTGTTGGTGGGAAATCTGGACTGGCTAGCTGCTAAGGCCTTTGTGAAGTGTGGGCGATCCTCCAAGGTCATATTGATCTACAGTCGAGGCCTGGTCCACTATCTGCCTATCTCTTGGTGCCTTGAGGAAAAGGGATTCTCATAAAGAAGGAAGTAATATGCTAAGTGGAGGCTGCCCTAGGAGGTGACTAGATAGAATGATAACAAACACAAAAGGTCTCTTGCTTGTAAAGGACCAAACATCCATGATCGAGGAATCTGAAGAAATTGGAGAGAGTTTGGGACTCTCTGAACAAATAATGGAACCTCCATCTCATCTTGTAGTAAATGGGACGGTGGAAGATAAAGAGAAACTCAGTCTTAACCTCCTAAAGGTGGACGAGCTGGCATATCCTGTCCAATCTGTCAATATGGTGATAAAACTCTACTGGAAGCCTATGACAGCATTCTTTGAATTGGCCTAAAGGGATGTGAAGAGCATGCACCCAATGGTGAAGCATGCAATGTGGTCAAACACTGCATTTTTCTCTCAGCTCCAAAAAGCACACAACATAGAAGGCCGTCTTTGGGCATACTCCACCCAAAGGGTTAGCCCAAGTGGTCTAGATAAACTTCCTGTATATGTCATCCTTGATGAACTAGTTCAATTCCAGTCTGGGAGGGAGAAGGCGGCCAAGACCATTCAAGGAGGATTTGAATGAAGGGAGTCGGTCCATCTGAATGCCTACAGACTCCATGAGAATTGAGACCCCGTTAAACCAACAACAACCCTGTTGTGATGGACTAGAAGAGGCAATGGTCTCTGAGGAACAATAGACCAAGTATGGGTACCTGTTGTGTCGCTTCGTTGAACTGAAGAAGCTTTGAAACCAATGCAAAAAAGAGACCAAACTTAACATTGTCTCAAGTGGGAAAGGTTGTGCACCAAATGTGAAAATTTCTAATCTAAAATTCTACTGCAGCAACTGACTTATTTCTCCTACTTATTTTCCACAATAAGTTATTTACAAAAACCCTTCAGTAAACATCAAAATAAATTCTACTACAGTTATCACATAATTTCATAGAGAAAAGAATAGTGAAATATAAGCACAAAAATCAATCACATCAACGAAGTTGTTTTTTGACAATTGTCCTCGAAAAAACCCAATACGGGAAAACCGGTGCAGCAGATGAGGGTTTATTTATTATTCTTCGGCAACAATCTCTTTTGAAGGAATGACTTGCAGAATTATGGAGAAACTTTTATGAAAAAACCTGAGATAATTTTCTTCCAGCCTCTAGAGAAATTCTGACACCCAAGAGACCCTCTGGCCTCCACTGCGTGATCTTCTGCATAAGGACTGCATGAGGACTGCGTCCTCAGCTGTGTTGCCTCTCTGCATTGTCCTTCTGCGCTACCCCTTTGCTGCTCTGCATCTATCTTCCTTGGTCTCTAACTGATGCTGATACCCTCCTCTTCCTTCGCCCTGCGACTCTCCCTATGAAATCGAATTCTAAAATCTGAAGAATCGACTTCCCTCGGGTTATTGAGTATTTGCTCGGCTTATCTCCAACTGACCCACAAGTCTTCATTTATACTTTCCCTATTGATAAATCAACGGCCATGATCTAATCCTTAATCAACGACTAAGATTATAATAGGCTTTATCCTCGTCACTTAGAAGCTTCTCACCCACATTTAAGTTAATTCACTTTAATTATTTTAATTCCCTAAGTTCTAACTTAGGCACCATTAAAAAAATTATTTATTTGAATAACTTTCACTCCGGGTGGAATTTCTCTAAACGATTTATGGGTCTTGGAGATCTCATGTGTTCTAGCCCCTCCACAAAATTTCGGAGCTAGAGCACATCCGATGCTACCCAAAAATCAACACCAAACTCTACCAAGATGATATGCCAAGGGACTGCCTGCTTGCAACTGATGATGTGACAGAGAAGGGTCTGGACCAGCTCAACTAAGGCCCAGTTAAACTCTAGTAAACAAGGCCCACAAACCTCTGAACCATAGAGCATAGTAGGCCAGATAAGAGATTCCATGTGAGATATCTTCGAAGAGATGTCCTAAAAATGGTGATGAAAACAATAACTTTGAAGAAGGGGTAGGGATTCGTAGCCAATGTTAACCCAAGGTTGAAAGGCCTGCTACGAACTAAAACGAGGTCCTGAGAAGTTCACTCTCAAATATAAGTAGGTGCTAGTGATCTCAATATCCTCCCCTCTGAATAAGAGATGTAGGTACAAGAGGATCTTCTTCATCCCATTGAAGCATGTAACCTTGGTGTTACCCTTGTTAGTCATCAGTTATCGAAGATCACAAACGAGAGCAAGGGCATCCAACTGTCTCTGAAATCCCACTAGAGATGAGGCTAAGAGGACCACATCATCTACAAAAAGCATAATAGATATAAATACATGGTGAAGGAGACATCTATCACTATCATAGATTTTTTCACGAAGAAAATTCTCCAACTCATCAATGTCGATCCCAAATAATGTGGGGTACAAGGGGCAACTCTATTTAATCCAATGTTGGAGGAAACGTGGGTCTAGGGCCCGTTTCCCTAAAAAAACGAAACGGAAATGCAGAAACGCATACCATACGGCCGAGAAACACATTTTCGGCCATACGGGATGTGAAAATTCTACTCTAGTTTCTTGGTTTACTTCTCCTACTTGATTTAAATTAATACAAGTTATTTTCAGAAATTAGATTCAGAAAATACCGAAATAAACACAACTACAATGTACACATGCAAATCATTTACTGAATAATATGCTCATCCAACAAAGTGACACATGGATTTTTGGACATAAGTCCCCGGAAAAACCCAAAGCGGGAAAACCGATGCAGTAGATATGACGGTTAGTTTATTAAGTAGATTCTGAGTACATTAAATCTGGGTTCCAGATCTAGAAAACCCGACGGAGAATAAAAGAAATCAAATTTGCAGCTAACTTGATGTTCTAGTGCCAAATATCTGACTGATCCACACCCTCAAATGGGATTTACAGAACTTAGCCTCGATCTGGCCCTAGAAACCCTCAGCACTACCCCTGAAGCCCCAGCATCAGCCCTGCTAGCCTCAGAATGCCACTGCGCTGCCCAGAGAGGGACTGCGTAACCCCTGAGAGGGTGACGCAGGCCTTACGCTGGCCTTGGAGACCCTCTGCGTAACTTCTTAAGCCCCCTGGAGCCTCTGCGCTGCCTGCGTAGCACCTATGTAGCACCTGCATAGCTGTTGCTCTGCTTCTCTGCGTTGTCCCTGTAGCTGCTCCTCTGCCTCTTACTGACTCTTGGCTCTGGGATCCGATCATCCTCTTAGCTAATACTACCCCTCGCTGCAGGAAATTCCTCCAGAAATTCTTAGCAAACCCACCCTAGAATTCCAGATCTATTCCTCAGCTCTGCAACTGTGTGTATCCTCCAACTGACCCTGAAGCCTTTCTCTTATACTTTTTCATTCATCTCATCAATGGTCGAGATTAAAACATTCATCAACGACTGAGATTAAAAGACTGCAGCACATGTGTTAATTAATTCACTTTAATTATTTAATTTTCCTAAGTTTAGACTTAGGAAATCCATTAAAATAATTAATTATTCGAATAACTTGAACACCAACTGAAATTTCACAAAACACTTTCTGGGTTTTGGAGATCAAGTGTGTCCTAGCCCCTCCACAAAATTTCAGGGCTAGAGCACACTCGATGCTACACCAACCATACAAAATCTCAACACGGGAAACGTTGCCAGTACAGCCAGAAACGTGTTTCCCAACCGTACGGCCACGTTTCCTTCCCTAAACAACGTTTTAACTTGTGTTTTTTTTTATTTTTTTCAGTTTTTGTGCCATTTAATATTATTTTAATTGTTTTGTTTGTCTCTTGGATGCTTCTAGATGGCTTTCTAAACTTATAAAAAGGCGATTCACCTCATTCTCTCTTTACATGAATTGAGCAAGTCATTTCACTTGGAGAAGAGTGATTTTGGCGACAAGAAAGGAGATTTCAGCAGCAAGAGAAAGAGATTTCAAAAGCAGATTTGGAGTGTGTAGTTTCCAGCTACGACATTCTTGGTTTTTGGCTCAGCTACAGCCATATTGCTCTTGTTTTTTCTGGCATTTTGGGTAGCTTCAACTACACAAAATTAATTTGGGTAAGAAGCATTCAATTTCTTGGTTTTTTCCCATTGTTTCGTCTATTTTTCGAGGGTTTATGCTACCAAAATTATAAAAAACGTTTTTTATTTACAGATTTGTTTTTTTTTATTTTTTTGCAACAATGGCTTACATCCAAGGTTCAAGTTCAAACCCCAAGGCCAACCCAAGGGCTGAATATTATCCTCTTTGGAGGCATGTTGAGAAGCTGCAAAGATGTGCAAGTGGTGGTTCATGGGAATGGCGGTGTAATCTTTGCAACAATTCTTACAAGGGCTCTTACCCAAGAGTGAAGGCACATATTTTGCATGGAGGAGGACAGGGGATTACAGGTTGCACGAAAACATCAGACCCTGTGGCAAGGAGGGAATATCAAAGAGAGCAAGATCAGGTTGATGGAATTAAAAGAAAGCATGACGATCTTAGTCAAGCTAAAATTCCAGTAAACATTGAGCCAAGGATTGTAGTTGAAGCAAGGAAGAGGAGAGGCACCCAACAACCAAAACAACCACCATCCAGAGGGGCATCTGGTATAGTTCGAGATAGCATAATTTTTAAACTAGTGAATGTGCAAGCAAGAGAAGAAGCTGATTCCATAGTGGCTCGATGCATCTATGCATGTGGTCTCCCATTCAATGTTGTTCGCTCTCCTTACTGGCAAGATATTATAAGGGCAGTTAACAAAGCTCCTCAAGGGTACAAGGGGCCCAACTATGAGAAAGTTAGAACTCAGCTTCTCAAAAATGAGAAGGATGTTGTGGAGGTTGAGTTATCACCAATTCGTTCTTCTTGGAGTAGCTCTAGGGTTACCATAGTCTCATATGGATGGACAGATACAAGGCGTAGACCATTGATAAATATAATTTCCACTCCACCATAAGGAGCAATGTTTTTAAAGGCGGAAGACTACTCAGGAGAGGTAAAAGATGCACAATTCATTGTTGATGTTATTATCAAATCTATTGAACAAGTTGGTCCTAACATGGTGGTGCAAGTTATCATGGATAATGCACCAGTATGCAAAGTTGCAGGTTTGATTATTGAGGGGAGGTATGACCACATCTTTTGGACACCCTGCATTGTCCATAATTTGAATCTGATCTTAGAGGAGATCGACAAAAAAGTTCCATGGATAAAGGAACTCACGGGGGAAGCAAGGGAAATTGTTAAATTCATCACCAACCATCATCAATCTCAAGCAATATTTCGAGAGTACTCCAAATGGGAGTTGTTAAAAGTTGTTGAGACAAGATATGCCTCAAACTTCATAATGTTGTGCCGCCTTGTTGAGGTTAAGCAAGCATTAGTGTCTATGGTGGTGAGTCAGCTTTGGGCTAAGTGGAGACAGGCAGGTTCAAAGCGGGGATCTACAGTGCATAGATTGTGCCTTGAAGAGGATTGGTGGAGCAAGATAGATTTCTTGCTAATGTTCACAACCCCTGCATTTGAGCTTCTTCGGAATGCTGACACTGACCCACCTTTCTTAGGAGAAGTATATGATGGCATGGATTCCATGGTTGAGAAAACTTTGGAAATCATTTCACAAGAGTCTCCACAGCTTTTGTTTGTAGATGATCATTTTGCCGAATTAATCAAGAAAATCATTGTTGATAGGTGGAACAATTTCAATGCTCCATTGCATACTTTAGCACATGCCTTGAACCCAAAATTTTATGATGAGGAACTTATTGCTCAAAGCAATGGGAAGAGGAAGGCACCCCATAAGGATAGAAAGGTGGCTAATAGGGTGAAAAAAGCCCTTATGAGAATTTTTCCAGCTCATCTACACAGGGAGGTGAAGGAAGAATTTGTCAGTTTTGCTTCATGAATAGATGATTATTCAGATATATCATCTTTGGAGGAGAGAAGCACCATGAATCCAGTTAGGTGATGGATTCGTCATGGAGCAAATGGTGTACATTTGCAAAACCTTGCCATTCGCCTCCTTTCACAAGTGGCAAGTTCTTCATCAGCAGAAAGGAATTGGAGCACCTATGGTTTTATTCATTCTGTGAACGCAACAGGTTGGGCTCACAGAAGGCAGAGGATCTTGTTTATGTGCACTCCAACCTTCGCCTTGCATCTCGTAGGGGTCCAGAATATGGCAATGATCCTTCCAAGGAATGGGATGTGGATCCAGAAAATCATAATTTGGATCTCTCTTGTTGCCTTGAATATTGAGGACCGGGATCATAGAAGTGAATTGGCCAATCCACTGTTGAGCATGCTTCTACTGCTATATTTGATGAGGATTCTGATAATGAGTATTAGTCTTTTGACTTTATTGTACTTGCAGCCTCATATATATATATATATATATATATATATATATATATATATATAATAAAGGATGATTTTGAGATTTTGATATATATTAAAGGTTGGTTTTGGATATTCCGATATTGCTATTTTCATTACGTGTTTGTTATCAATGATCATTCATGAGTAAATGTGTTGTAACTTGTAAAGTTTATGCTTTGAATTTATGATTTATCATGTATGTTTTAAACTTTTATGATTTCACATAACATTTCTTGAATGTCCTAAATTCTAATATAAATTTAAATTAATATATATATATATATATATATATATAATAAAGGATGATTTTAGATTTTGATATATAATGTAAAAAGGTTGGTTTTGGATATTAGATATTGCTATTTTGCGTACGTGTTTGTTATCAATGATCATTCATGAATAAAATGTGTTGTAACTTGTAAAGTTTATGCTTTGAATTTATGATTTATCATGTATGTTTTAAACTTTTATGATTTCACATAACATTTCTTGAATGTATAAATTCTAATATAAATTTAAATTAATATATATATATATATATATATATATATATATATATATATATATATATATATATATATATCGCATTTCCCCGTTTCCAAAATTTGGGGAGGTCGCGTTTCGTATCGCTTCCCGTTTCGGAAACTCATTTATGTTTCCCCGTTTCATGCAACTTAGATTTAATCCCAATGGTACTTCAAATAAAATCCGATGCCCCATGAGCAGTGTGCAGACAACCAATGACTGACTCATATATGTGCATAGTGGTTGTCCACAAGGTCTCAAATATGCCAATGTCTTTAAGGCTCTAAAATAGGAGTTTCCAAGGAATAGAATCAAAATCCTTCTGAAAGTCTTCAAAGCAACAATAAACTTTCGAAGAGCAATCATGTCGCCTCAATGATAGCCCTAAGGATGAAAATGTGATCAAGGGTCCAAAAAGCAAGCCTAAATCTTTCCTGTCATCCAGCTTTAAGGCCTCTCCCATTAATAGGGTATGCTTTAGGGTCTAGTATTTGCAACTAGGTTAATTTTCCATGCTTTTTCCAAAAAAATATTAGCATATTTCCATTTTTTTCTAAAAATATTTCACCCAAATTTTATAGTATAAAATTATGTTACTTTAAAAAACACCAAAATTTTGTATAGACAATATAAAATCATTAGAAATTTGAATATTTTTACAAAAGTATCACTTACAATTTGCATGTTAGGGATTGGTAAGATTCGCCTAGATTTCTAACTTTAAGATAAATTCCCATCCTTAAAATTTTCCCTACTCCTCAAGCTCTCTAGAGAGCTTCATATGGAAGATTGCCGCATAGAGCTTTGAGAACATGTATCCTACCATGATCGCTCTGTAGTAGTTGTGATCTATAATAGGACCCCATTTGTGTATCAGGTGAATGGTGTGATGTAACCATGTTGGTGGGAAACTAAAGCAAACAATATGGTTGAACATATCAACTAAGTAGTTATCCAAAGCATGGATACTGTGCTTGAAGAATTCTACATGAAAAACTTCCTCATATATATCATTCTAAGAACAAGAAACATGAACATGGTGGAGAAGTAAGACTTTTAAACCTCTGAAACCATCCAAGAATTCAACCAAAGTTTGATGGCTTGGTCAAGTTCATTCCTACAAGACTTAAGCCTCTTGTTACATGTTCAGTTGTACTTAACAGAATAAGGAGGACTCCATTGCCCAATGGACAAGGCATTTGTCGAATTTTCAAATTCAAAAGTCCAGAAGGGAAAATTTTGCTCCTTTCTTTCTCTATCTTCTCTCTCCTTCTATCTTCTTCTCTCTATGCAAATTTCATACCCCCATGGGGGAGTTGCATAAAATGACACTAGCATGATGAACTTATGTAATAGACTTAGACCCTTGGGACCTGGTTAGTAAGAACGTCACTCTAGAGTGTTTTTTTCACTTCATTAATTATTTTCACTTTTTAGCGATAAATAATTAATTGAGTTTTTTCAATCACATCCTCCAAGGTTGGATCGTCATTAGTAACTGGGCATTGAGCGTGTTTTCTAAGTCTAGGATCAATGTATATTACCATGTTATGCATTATCCAGAGTCTTACGGAATGGCATTAGGTTTTTTTAGGAAATTTTAATAGTTAAATTTCCTGCAAAACGGGAATTTTTAATTAAATTGTATGTAACAAATAAAAAAGTGGTACTAGGATGACTTGTATGGCATGTGAGTACTAGATTTTCATACTCAGAGTACCAACATTACCCTAGTACCCACTTTGGGGTGGAAAATATTTATTTTCCCCATGACAACTCACTTTTACTCAAAAAGGTGAGAAAAAGACAAGAAAAATTAGTTATTAAAAAAACTGCAAACATATTAAAAACATGTTTTCAGTTAATTGAGGGTCACAATCACTTAAGAGAAGTGACTAAGCACTCAAGAAGGAGTTGAACAACCACATGAGAGTAGATTGAGTGCCAAGTCAAACAGGTCGAGTTGATCCTCACGGATTTGGGGGTTGATTCATTCCATTTATGGCAGGCCGAGTTGCTTCTCCCACGTGGCATACACATTACACTATGAAAATTTTTGAATCCTTAATACAGAAACCCTATTGCTAACTATTGATTTACTTCTCCTACTTGATTTATTATACAAGTTATTTAACTGAATATTCAGAAAAATAGCGAAGTAAACACAAATAGAAGCCTACACAACTACAGATCATTTACTGAACATCACGCACATATGACAAAATGACACAGATTTTTCGGACAAATGTCCCTCGAAAAACCCAATGCGGGGAAACCATTGCAGCAGCTCTAGAGGGTTTTATTATTATGCAGAATCTGAATACAACATTCTAGGTACCAGAAATGGTTTGCCCTACAGAGAAAATACACAGCAGATGTCCCTTATCACTCGGAGACAGAAAATATGGTTGAATCACACCCTCATTTGGGAATTACAGATAACGAGCCCTTTCTGGCCCACTGGAACCCCAGCGCAGCTCTTCCTGCAACCAGAGTCACCGAGTTCGGCGAACATCATCCTCGGAATTCGAAAATCATCGAACATGATCCGGATTCGAACAAATTCCTTTAAGTTCGATTAGATTCGATCCAAAAATTAATTTCCTTTTTCTGAATCATTGTATTCAGGTTCCTTTGCGTGAATGGATGTATTCAAGTTCTAATTAGCACATACACTGACGGCGATGGAGATGAATTGCCAATTACCAGGCCTTCGCGATTGCCAAGCTCGAGTGAGGGCTTCCTAATATGGGCCCACAATCTGCGGCTTCTATGGTTTCCTCATTGACGTCAACACTTTGATGGCGAATGTATCCATAAATTAATTTCCTCTTCCTGAATCGTTGTATTCAGGTTCCTTTGCGTGAATGGATGTATTCAAGTTCTAATTACCAATAGCACATACGCTGATGGAGATGGAGATTATTTGCCAATTACCAGGCCTCGGCGATTGCCAAGCTCGAGTGAGGGCTTCCTTATATGGCCCATGGGCCCACAATCTGCGGCTTCTATGGTTTCCTCATTTACGGCAACTGATATAAGCTACATTTTTATCTTTAACTTTATTATATATAAAAAAAATATTTTTAAATGTTATAACTTATAATATGGGTTGAATTTTATTATATATATATATAATTTTATTATATATTTTTTAATTATTAAAATTTTATAATATGTCGAATTTTATTCTAGAAATTTTTATCCTCAATTTTTTTCCGAATTTCAAAGTCCTCGAACTCGAACACGAACACGAACGCGGTGACTTTCCCTGCAACTGCATCAGCCCCTCTAGCCCAACGCAACCTCTGTGCAGCACAGGCTGACCCTGCGTCACTCTGAAGGCCTCTACGCTACCTCTGCATCACCCAGAAGGGTTTGCGTCAGCTTGGTTGGGCTGCGTCCCTCCTGTTGGCCTCTGCACTGCCCTGGTATGATGATGCCTCTCTGTTGTTGTATTCTCAGCCTTGGATCATATCATCCCTTGACGATCTCTACCCCTCACTACACTTCAAACTCACTTCGAATTCCAACAAACCCCCGCCGTGCACCCGACATAGCTTCAAAGGCATCTTACTGGTGTGTCCTCCAACTGACCCCAAGACTTTCCTTATACTTTTCTCATTGGGAAACCAATGGTCGTGATCTAATCTCTAATCGACGGCTAAAATTAAAAGAATGCTTGACCCACGACTCTTAGAACATTTCATCACATGTGTAAATTAATTCACTTTAATTTTTTAATTTCCCTAAGTTAGACTTAAGGTCCCCATTAAAAAATTTAACTATTTGAATAACTTTTACACCAAATGGAATTTCTCCAAACGCTTTCTGGGACTTGGAGATCTCATGTGTTCCAGCCCCTCCACAAAGTTTCGAAGCTAGAGCACACCCGATGCTACCCCAAAATCTCAACACTCCCTCTTAGCGAGGAGTGTGCTCTAGCATTACTTCCACACTGAAGCATTGCCCTGATCTTTGGCATCGGTCTCTGTGCTGCTGATGCTTGGGTTGTTGCCCTTCATCCACTGCATTGCTGCTTTTTGTACTACTGCCCATGTCACTGTCACTCACACTGCCACATCTGTACTGCAGCTCCCTCTCAATTGTTGCATCATGCTTCTTATAGCACTGCCACTGCCAACTGCTGCACTGCAACTCAATTGCTGAGAAGTAAGCAATTAAAGGACGATCACCCAACAACTGACAGGCAAGTGAGTTGGGACGCATCTCATCACTGAAGCCCCCTCTGCTGTTGCTCTGTGTTGTCTCTCTAGAGCACTGCGATGTCTGCTGCATTGCGTAAGCACTACCTCTACACCGAAATCACATCGGCCCTCGCGTTGTTGGAAGCCGACCTCCCATTGCTCCGTACTTCGGCCGTCCCGCCCTCTCGCTCTCGCTTTTCCATGATCTTTGTGCACCTGTCGTCCAATCATCTCTGCCATCGTCTTGCGTTCCCGTATCTCGGTATGCGTATCCAAGAGTTTGGGCACCTCAAGGATCTCATCACATCCGTAGTCGCTTTTCCAAGGCATCAACACGCTCTACCCTCTCCCCGAGGCACACGAGCACCCGTGCCACATTATCCCACCGCCATCATCCCTCGTCGCTTGGAACTAAGCTTCCGGTCCTTTTCTTGGGGCGGCGATTGGCGAAGCGGCTCAAGCCTCGCCACATCCGGGCTAATCGGACCCTTGACAGGTCCTTCTTCTTCCTTGTCGTCGTTGTCTCTCAGATGCCAGGGGCGACCCTCTCCTCTTCACCTTGACCTTCCGTTGTTGCGCGGCTTGCCACCCCGACTCTCCCCGCGCAGGATTGCCCACATGTCCACCCAGCATGGAAGCGCTGCTCTACCCAAGATACTTTGGACAAATTTCTACCATTCATCAGTGACTGTATTCAGGGCCGTCCTCACCATGAGCCCTTCATCCGGAGTTGACGCCATGGCAATCAACTAGTCACGGATAGTCTGCAGTCTAAAGAGGAAGGGATCGATTTCCTCCCCCTTCTGCAACTAGAACAACCACATCTGATTCTCCAAAAGCATCTTCCTCTAGACAGAGCTTCCCTGATACATCGTGTTTAATGTTGTCCACATCTCGTTTGTTGTGTTCTTCCCGACAATATGTGGTACAACGTGATCTTTTACTCCATCCATGATCAAGTGCTTAGCACGAGCCTGAATCTCGTTGAACTTCTTCAAAGGATCAACATCGGTTGGAACAGCTAGGACATTTTCTGCATGGTCCTTGATGTCGTACTCATCCAGGACTGTCAGGATTCCGACTCTTTAGATGACAAAGTTGGAAACAGCGTCCAACCTATCCTGATCTCTCAGTCCATGAGAAACCATCTATGCTCAATCTGTCGAGACACAAACTCTTCTCCCTTATGTTGCTGCTATACTCGGCAAAACACTAGATTTGGGCTTCTTGGCGAAAGAACCCCTTTAGAGAATGTGCTCCCTCCGACAAATGATTTCCCTCCCAGAAATCCTTCACCAATTCTGATGAACCAGTCCTTTATGATCTCTCCTCTTGATCAAACTCAGATTCCCTGGCTAGAGAATTAGATGAGCGACTGTTCTCCTCCCGCTTTTGTCACCTTTTCTAGGCATTGTTCTGCACAGAAAGAACCTGTGCCACACCAGCAACTTCTGAAGATCATAAATTGCACTTTTGGTCTCAGCAAACTGCACAGCAACTCCTCAACTCGAACTACGTCACCCTCCTGGTGTTGCGTCAGCCTCTGCGTGAGCAGACTAGCTCAGCGTCCCTCTCCTGGTCTTGCGTGAGCCTCTATGTGAGTAAACTGGCTCTGTGTCACCTCTCTAGAGCTGCGTTAGCCTCTGTGTGAGCAGACTGACTTTGCATCACCCTTGCAGGGTCTACTATCGCTCTAGTGTTGCACTGCCCTCTTCCGGATCCGTGTTGCTTCAGCTGCCCTTCCTGCAGCGAATATCTTTAGTTGCTTTGCTGATGGATCAGCTTGATCTACAATGCTCTAATACCATGTGAAAATTTCTGAATCCTTAATACAGAAACTCTACTGCTAACTATTGATTTACTTCTCCCACTTGATTTATTATACAAGTTATTTAACTGAATATTCAAAAAAATAGCGAAGTAAACACAAATAGCAGCCTACACAACTACAGATCACTTACAGAACATCACACACATATGACAAAATGACACAAATTTTTCGAACAAATGTCCCTGGAAAAACCCAATGTGGGAAAACCAGTGCAGTAGCTCTAGAGGGTTTTATTATTATGCAGAATCTGAATACAACATTCTGGGCACCAGAAACGGTTTGCCCTACAAAGAATATACACGATAGTTGTACCTTATCACTCGGAGACAAAAAATATGGTTGAACCACACCCTCAGTCGGGAATTACAGATAACAAGCCCTTCCTGGCCCACTGGAAACCCAGCGCAGCTCTTCCTGCAACTGCTTCAGCCCCTCTAGCCCAGCGCAGCACAGGAATTCCCTGCGTCACTCTGAAGGCCTCTGCGTCACCCTCTGCATGGCCTCTGCGTCAGCTTGGCTGGGTTGTGTCCCTCCTGCTGGCCTCTGCACTGCCCTAGTATGATGTTGCCTCTCTCTTGCTGTATTATCGGCCTTGGATCAGATCATCCCTTGCCGATCTCTGCCCCTCACTGCACTGCAAACTCACTTTGAATTCCTCAGCAAACCCCGCCCCAGAAATTCGTCTTAGCTTCAGTGCATCTGTTGTGCGTGTGTCCTCCAACTGACCCCAAGCCTTTCCTTTATACTTTTCTCGTTGGGAAACCAACGACCATGATCTAATCTCTAATCGAAAGCTAAGATTAAATGAATTCTTGATCCACATCACTTAGAACATTTCATCACATGTGTAAATTAATTCACTTTAACTTTTTAATTTCCCTAAGTTAGACTTAGGATCCCCATTAAAATATTTAATTATTTGAATAACTTTTACACCAGATGGAATTTCTCCAAACACTTTCTAGGTCTTGGAGATCTCGTGTGTTCCAGCCCCTCCACAAATTTTCGGAGCTAGAGCACACCTGATGCTACCCGAAAATCTCAACATACACTTGTAGCTATATGTTGCCTCCTTGAGACCCCAAGCAGTCCTCTCTTTGGGAGATACGCAGCCCTATTTGGGCAACTGTATGAACACTTGGATCGACTCGTTGGCTTGCACTGGAATTGTCAAATCCTTCGGATTCTCACCTCCCATCATTGGGATCTTCAACCTCCCTCTTATAAATTGGAGTTTCTCCTCCATTGTAAGGTAGTATGGAAGCTTGAGAGATTGGGAGAGTGCAGCAAGTGTTCAATGGCATTGTCATTGATGTCAACATTCATCAATGAACATTCTTAATATTTGTCTGGACTGCATTAGTTGGAAGCTCCATTGGAAAGATGGTTGGAAAACCTAGTAGCCCCGCATTTGTTGAGGTTTTTGAGGATGAAGATCAGTGAAATTTGTTTCAAGATCATCATCATTAGATGCTCCCCGTCAAGCCGATTCCAGTAGTATATGGCACGCCACAAAAGCCTTCACAATTTCAAAACTATGCTTATTTGAAGTTGAAAACCCTAACTTGTGGGCAAAATCCCCAAAAGACGATGATGTGGTAGTCAAATAATATTATGGCTAAAGGTGTTGTGGAAGGTTCAAACTTTATTTGCAATTTAAATAAAAAGGTTATTGAAATCTCCTTTTAAAATTAGCCTTCAAATCGGACTCATTAAAAGGAAGGTTTTTTTGGCTCCATCATTTAAAATTCAAACTTTGAACTCCCTCCAAAATCTTAAGACCCAATGTGACGTCGCTTCAAGTCTATAAAAGGCAACTTATTTCATCTACTAGACAATGCAATCTAACACATATGCTTGAAGCAATTTTGATCTGAAATATTTCTCGACCTATAGAGCAGCACGTTAATATTCGTTGAAGGATGAATTTAGGGTTTCCCTTGAAAAGGACATCCATGAGTTTCGTTGGGTTTACATGACTTCTTGCAGGGTATAATCATTGACTTCCTGAAGCTTTGGCACAGTGGATCATTGCTCCACGGCTCTGTGGATTTTGGGAAATATTTAGAAATTCTTATGGTGTTTGTTTCTTATTGCAGCGGGAAGTTCATCGACTCTGTCTTTCATTCTAGAGGACGACAACAAGTAATGAACTCGCATTTTTAGTCTAACGCAAGATGCATCTGTGGCCTTGGCTGGCTCAATATCTGAAGCAACGTTGCAAAATCACCTTGCTCTAACAACTTTGCTGGTGTTTTTCTCCTTTTGATACACATGCTCTGAACCTGTTGAAAGTATAAGTTGGCTATTTTGTAAAGGGTGTATTGGACGGATAAGGTTTCATTCAAGCCAAAGTTTGGTTGCATTGACTAGACATATTGCTGGTATCGCTTACTCTTTATTCTAATTTCAGTGAAGGCTTAAATCTATGGGACAATTTCCATCCTCGTCTGAGACTTCTCCCCTAGATCAGACGCACAATTGTCAGCTTGCCTGGCTCATGTCTTGAGTTAGCACTTTCAATATTCCATAGGATTCTAGGCACCTTCTACATCACATTTACTTAAGGAATCTGCGTAAGAAAATATTTGAATCGATGTATTCATTAATTCCATAACAGGATAACGTAAGCACCATCAGACAACATTGTTGACATTACTTATTTACAGTTCTATTATCACAGTGTGAAGGAATTTGCTCTCTATGACACGGACCAACAAGTTCAATGCGCCTTTTCGTTTCGTTACAACGCTCTGTTGGTAAACACATCAGCAATTATTGTAAGGCACACCGTGTAGAGAAACTGATAGAGATTGGATCGTATTGTCGAGCACATTTTCTTGAGTCATAGGTGATTTGGACGATGCAAACTTATTTCATGAGCAGATCGCATATAACAAATAGCTAGTTCTTGTTCCCAAAGGTGTACCAGTCGACAACAAATTGAGAGCAAAAATTCTTATGAATCGTGGACAGCAAATTGGTAGTTGTTCAATTATGTTGTGTTGGTTCAATTCCAACTCCGCAGTATGTTCATCGAGTAGACATGTGGAGATCAGAATGTATTAAAGGCTTACACTATGGACAAATATAATTTGATGACACGATTACACGAGAATCACTAGAAAATGATGATTGTTGTATGGTTTGGCTTGTGAGACATTAATATTTATATGTGAAGTCCCATAAAGTTTTGTTTAAGTTTGAATTTACATTTCATCGAGTGATTAAGTCTAATTTGTAGTATTGTTATTGGAAAGTTGCACATTTTGTAGAAGGATACCTTGATGTAAACGATTTGTAGAACATCTAGTTTAATGCATGGTTATGAATGATTTTGGGCCAAACTAAATTCTGAAAGAAGTGTCTCAAAATATGTGTTGAACAAAAGGGAAAATTGATACGACAGTGATACATTGCAGAGTGACAAAGTTGTATGACAATACCATTTTGTATTTTGTAACGATGATGCTTGAGTCCCGATCATAGTACTTGAGATAATGATGCCTAGGACGACAATTGGAAGAGATAATAGTAATAAGTGGTAGTGGTCTTATGAGATGCTCTTGTGTCACGTGTGTGTTGTGCTCTATGTATGCAGTTCTTTTATATGACAGTGACCTTTAATGTATGGGACATTGATGTATAGCAATTGATGATCAGTGTTGTGACTCATTTGCAAACTTGAGCTAATGCAGCAAAGGTATTCTAGCAGAATTATCGTTGAGCAGGAAAATAAGTTGATCAAGTGTCTTGACAATATTGATTGGTACTTTGTATATCAGAGAAGAGTTGTTCAATAGCTAGGGTTTGATATGCAGTTTGGGCAGAGATAAAAGTGGTTTATATTGACAACTAGGGTTTCATGTTCAGACTAAGCAGAGGTAGAATTGTGTATGATAGTGGATTTTGACAGCTATGGTTTGATGAGTAGATTGGGCAGACATTCTTGTTTTGCAGTTTCATATTGATATCGAGCACAAGTGGATCCAGTCTAAAAATTGTGAAGCGTGGTTCGCCAACTAATTAGGGTGGCAGGGTGGTGCGAGGCAGGAGAGTGGAGTCTCCTTCAGGTTGGAGCTTGAGAACCTGTAATGTTCCAAATGTAAATTTTGCAGAAAATTTCTTAAAAATTGAAGTCGTTAATTCCTTAAACCATTTACACAAATTGAGCCACAAATTTAACGGCAAAAACTAACAATGTACACTGCAACTGAAGAATAGACAAGATACACATGGTGCAAACTCAGCCTTATTTTATTAATATAGATAGTACATGGAAATACTAGAAGAAGAATTTGTTCAAAAGCATAAGGAATCGAATACAACTGTTGTAGAAATTAACAAGCTCAGGAAAGAAAATGAAGGGCAGAAGGAACAAATACAGGTTCTTTACAGAGAAGCAAAAAAAGTCACTCTTCTAAAGGTACAGGTAGAGGAAGCAAAAGAAAGAAGGAAAATCTTGAAAAGTTGGTTTCAAGAAGATATTGATCAAAAGCAAGGAGATCTTTACGTTGCCCTGTCTGAAATAGATAAAGCTCGGGAAGGAAAATTGTTGGATGACGAAAGGAAAAATAACGAAATGGATAAATTGAAGATGAAGGAAAAAGAAGCATGTAAAGCTCCATGTGACGAAGGTACAAGCTCCAAGTACCTGGAGAGCAAGATTGATATCAGGGTCCCTCAGAGGCAAAATCAAAAATGAAGGACAAAAGAAGGTTAAAAATACTACTGCTCCAAGAAGTAATCAACAAAAGGTTGCACCTCCTCCAAAGAAGGATGACTTCAGAAGATCCACAGGATGAGACAACACATCTAGGTACCTCAGCACATTTAATGGATACTGTTTTTCATGTTTTAACTACAGGCATATGGATAGGGATTGCAATATGTATGACAGGAGTGATTATCAAAGACGTCATCAAAATGCTAGAGGCAAGTTTGTTGGATTACAAGACATATTTCAAAAAAACTTTGTCAGCAGAAAGTACATATCACTAACTCAATCATTCAGGCCCAACATTGAATGTTACAAATGCCATAACTATGGTCACATAGTTTGCGATTGTAGGTACAAGATGGAATTTTCCTTGAATGGAAACCCTAACTTTAGGTATAGGTAGGTCTGGAGAAGAAAACAGATGCAAGAAGACCAAGCAAATAAGAAATTTTCAACAATCATGCTTTCAGTTTTTGATGGGAAAGATGGATCTCTGATGGAAGATGTTAAAGTTCAGGATGATTTAGCCAAAGAGTTGGTTCACACATTATTATGAAAAGTTCAACATGTTTACTCCCAGTAAACATTGAAAAAGAGGGAGTTTATGCAGCAGCAGTTGTACTTGTGAAGATCAATCTTTTACAAGTTGACAATTGGCAGATATGAAGAAATCTTTAGAACAACATTCAGCATTTTGGGCAGTTTAAATGAAGTGGTTTTGGCAAGATAAGTTAAGGACAGAATCACAAAAGGTCCCATGCCATGGATTTATATTGGCAAGTAGAATCAGCTATGGCAATCCGTATGAAGCCTAGCATGCCAAGGGGAGACAATTTGTTGCAGCAAGTATTGAGGAAGGCACTTAGAAGCAGATAGGCATTTTGCAGGAAGACAGAGGAAGGCATATTGTCAGGGGGAGCAACAGTAAGTTATAGGAAAATAAATGCAGGAAAATTGTTAGGGGGAGTCACCCTTTGCCATTGATGTCAAAGGGGGAGAGAAATCAGGAAGAGAAGACCAGAGGCATGGAGTCAAGGAGAGTAGTGATCGCAAGAGAAGTATGTTTGGCCATCAATGATAAAGGGGGATATTGTTGAATGGCGTTGTCATTGATGTCAACATCCGTCAATCAACACTCTTAATATTTGTCTAGATTGCATTAGTTGGAAGCTCCATTGGAAAGATGGATGGAAGCCCTAGTAGCCCCGCATTTGTTGAGATTTTTGAGCATGAAGATTAGTGAAATTGATCTCAAGATCATCATCATTAGATACTCCTCATCAAGTCGATTCTGGTAGTATATGGCACACCACGAAAGCCTTCACAGTTTGAGAATTATGCTTATTTGAAGTTGAAAACCCTAACTTGTGGGCAAAAGCCCCAAAAGACGATGATGTGGTAGTCAAAAAAATATTATGGCTAAAGGTGTTGAGGAAGGTTCAAACTTTATTTGCAATTTAAATAAAAAGGTTATTGGGATCTCCTTTTAAAATTACCCTTCGAATCGGCCTCACCAAAAGGAGGGTTTCTTTTTTGCTCCTTCATTTAAAATTCAAACTTTGAACTCCCTCCAAAATCTTAAGACGTAGTGTGATGTCTCTTCAAATCTATATAAGGCAACTTAATTCATCTACTAGACAATACAATCTAACACATATCCTTGAAGTAATTTTGATCTAAAATATCTCTCGGCCTATAGAGCAGGACATTAATATTCGTTGAAGGATGAATTTAGGGTTTCATTTGAAAAGGACATCCATGGGATTCGCTAAGTTTACATGACTTATTGCAGGGTATAATCGTTGACTTCCTAAAGCTTTGGCACAGTGGATCATTGCTCCATGGCTTTGTGGACTTTGGGCAAAATTCAAAAATTCTTGTGGTGTTAGTTTCTTATTGCAGATAGAAGTTCATCAACTTTGCCTTTCATTCTAGAGGACGACAACAAGTAATGAACTCGCATTTTTGGTCCTACACAAGATGCATTTGCAGCCTTGGGTGGCTCAATATTCGAAGCAGCATTGCAATATCATTTGCTCTAACAACTTCGATGGTGTTTTTCTCATTTTAATACACATGCTATGAACCTGTTGAAAGTATATGTTGGCTATTTTGTAAAGGGTGTATTGAACGAATAAGGTTTCATTCAAGCCAAAGTTATGTGGCATTGACTAGACATATTGTTGGCATTGCTTAGTCTTTATTTTAAGTTCGGTGGAGGCTTAAATCTACAGGACAATTTCGATCCTCATTTGAGACTTCTCCCCTACATCAGACGTGCAGATGTCAGCTTGCATGGCTTTTGTCTTGACTCAACACTTTCAATCTTGCACAGGATTTTGAGGCACCTTTTGCATCGCATTTACTTAAGGGATTTGCGCAAGAAAATATTTTAATTTCCAGGTTCAGTTATTCCAAAACAATGTAACGTAAGCACCACCAGACAATGTTGTTGACATTACTTATTTACAATTATATTATCATAGTGTGAAGAAATTCGATCTCAATGACACGGACCAACAAATTCCATCTGCCTTTTTGTTCTGTTACAACACTTTGTTGGTAAACACATCAGCAATTAATGTAAGGCACATACCGTGTAGAGAAATTAATAAGGATTGGATCATATTGTCGGGCACATTTTCTTAAGTCAGAGGTGTTTTGGGCGATGCAAACTTATTTCATGAGCAAATCGCATATAACGAATATATAATTCTTGTTCCCAAAGGTGTACTAGTCGACAACAAATTGAGAGCAAAAATCCTTTAGAATCGTGGCTAGCAAATTGGTAGGTGTTCGATTACGTTGCGTTGTTTCAATTCCAATTCCACAATATGTTCATCCAATAGACACGTGGAAATCATAATGTAATAAAGGCTTCCACTATGGCCAAATATAATTTGATAACACGATTACAGGAGAATCACTAGACAATGACAGTTGTTGTATGGTTTGGCTTGTGAGACATTAATATTTATATGTGAAGTCCCATAAAGTTTTGTTTAAGTTTGAATTTACATTTCGTCGAATGATTAAGTCTAATTTGTAGTATTGTTATTGGAAAGTTGCACATTTTGTAGAAGGATACCTTGATGTGAATAATTTGTAGAACATCTAGTTAAATGCATGGTTATGAATGATTTTGGGCCAAACTGAATTCTGAAAAAAAAGTGTCTCAAAATATGTGTTGAGCAAAAGGGCAGATTGATATGATAGTGATACATTGCAGAGTGACAAAGTTGTATGACAGTACCATTTTGTATTTTGTAGCAGTGATGCTTGAGTCTCGATCATAGTACTTGAGACAATGATGCTTGGGACGAGGATTGGTAGGGATAACAGTAATAAGTGGTAGTGGTCTTATGAGATGCTCTTGTGTGTGTTGCGCTCTATATATGCAATGCTTTTATATGACAGTGATATTTAATGTATGGGACACTAATGAATGGTAGTTGACGATCAGTGTTGTGACTCATTTGCAAACTTGAGCTAATGCAGCAAAGGTATTCTGGCATAATCATTGTTGAGCAAGGAAATAAGTAGATCAAGTTTCTTGACAATATTGACTGGTACTTTGTATATATCAGACAAGAGTTGTTCAGCAGCTAGGGTTTGATACGCAGTTTGGGCAGATATAGAAGTGGTCGATATCGACAACTAGGGTTTCATGAGCAGACTAAGCAGAGGTAGAATTGTGTATGATAGTGGATTGACATCTAGGGTTTGATGAGCAGATTCGGAAGAGATTCTTGTTTTGCAATTTCCTATTGAAATTGAGCACAAGTGGATCTAGTCTGAAAATTTGTGAAACGTGGTCCGCCCACTGATCAGGGTGGCAGGGTGGTGCGAGGCAGGAGAGTGGAGACTCCTTTAGGTTGGAGCCTGAGAACACTTCAGGGTGGCAAGGTGGTGATAGGGTAGGTTGAAGCCTGCACAAGGCGTTGGAGCATCCGTCCAATTGCAGTTGGTAATCAAGGTGTTGGAGTATCCATCAGGTTAGAGCTTGTAAACTGGGACGTCGGAGCGTCCTCCCAATTGTAGTTGGTAAACAGGGCACTGGAGCGTCCTACAGGGTGGAGCCTGTAAATCAGGTAGTTGGAGCTCAAAACTTGATGTAAATATTTTGAAGACAAATATTAAGAAGTGTTCAATGGTTTTTGTCCCAGAGGGGTTTCCACCTAAAAAACTTTGTGTCTACTGCCTCTATTATTATGCATTGTTGAATGGTGTTGATGGATGTTTATGTTTATCTGATGCTAATAACAATTAATGCTCTGTGAAGTTAAAAAATATACTAATTGATAAGAAATATTGATTAAGCCCCCTTTTAGTATTTCCAATGGCTAGTTTGTAATTGTTCCATTATTTATCACTAAAAAAAGGCTTTGGAGGCTAATGATGTTGTGAATTGTGTGGTTTGCTTGGAGTTTCATGAGATAACCTTGCTGATTGTTTCAATTTCATTTGCTTTGAGTTTGTAGCTTAGGTCTTCATAGGGGTATTGCTGCCCAAAGGAGAAGATTAGAAATTGTTGGTTGTCTTCTTGTTAATTTGCATTCTTGAATTGAATTTTACATGTATTTCTTGGTTGAATATCATGTTTACTCCTTTCGGTTTGCAAGCTACACCTATGACTACTAACTTCTTGGCAATATCACAAGTTATTTTTACAGGCTCATCTAGCTTGGAGATTGGGAACCTCCTCAATTGGAGCATCTATCTTCTTGCACAAAAGAAGCAATAGTCCCACTTGGCATCAAGGGCCTCCAACTGACTCAAGGGCCCCAAACCTCTCTCTTCTTTCCTCTCACAATTCTAAAATTTCCTAAATATTTCTTGGTTCTATTTCTAAGAGCTCCATTGATATATCTAGCATTTGTTAAGGCTAAATACGTTATTGTCCTAACAGCAATCAAATTGTCTAAGAAAGGGCTAGGTGTCTTGGTATTTCCTTAGTCAAATAGTGTAGAAATTCAATACTTTAATTCTAGCATTTCACTTGGTGTTTTATTGGGTTTCATACAACATGTTGGAGTGTTCCAGAGTGATTTTGGGCACTTTTGCACTAATTTGCTCGCTTGTTTTTAGCAGGCCTAAGATTTTACAAGGGGAGGTGCTGGAAAAATTTGACCAAAATTGAAGATCTAAAGCACTTATAGGAGACCTATAACTATCTACCTTGTAAAACAAGCATTTCTTCCACCATTGTAACTCCACAAAGGCATATTTTCTCCCTTTATTCATAAGGGACTCCATCATCTAACAAGCATTGTAATCTCTTGGGAGCTAAGAGAGTCTCCTAGGCATCCGCCCTTCCCTAGTGGGGATCTATTGTGTTGTGTCTCTTTCTTTCTTGGTTTTCTTTTATTTGGGAATAAAATTAATCATTAAAGTAGTTTAATCACATAACATTATATTAGTCTAATTTCATTTCATTAGAATAGTTTGATTTCAAGTTCATACATTAGATTTCATTTTATGTTATTTTGATTAGATTTCAATTTCGCAAAGTAACAAACACCATCAGGCTCTCTTATGTCCTTTGCCATTGTAGGAATAGCTTGATCCTTGGATGAAACCCAGAAAGAGCTTGTTGGTTAACCTAATTTAATAGGGAAAACTAATTCTATTCTCCTTATTGTGGGATTTGTTGATTTTTGGTAGCATCAGATGTGCTCTAGCCTTGAGATTTTGCAGAGAGGCTAAGACACATGTATTCTCCAAGACCCAGAAATCATTTGGGAAAATTCCACCTGGAGATGATTTAATTAAAATAATTGATCACTTTTAATGTATTCCTAAGTCTAAACTTAGGAAATATGATTAATTAAAGTGTATTAATTAAATCTAGTGAGAATCTTCTAGATGAAGATGAATATCGAGTCCAAGCTAATCTTAGCCATCGATTATGTTTTAATCTTGGTCGTTGATATCTCAACGAGAGATTATAAGAAGGAACTCGACGGGCATTTGGAGAACACACCAGAGCAGATACTCAGTTGCCCAAGCAGATCGATTTTCTCAGTGGCTGAAGTTCGGCAAGAGAAAATCGAACCAGAGGGTGAGTTGCAGGTGGGAGAGAGAGGGATCGGCAATAGTCCAAGAGTGCAGAGGAAGTCTGGAAGGGACAGTGCAAAGGAGGGACACAAATCACTAGCGCAGAGGCAGTGACGCAAGCACTGCGCAGTCACTACGCAGAGGGTGACGCAGTGTGGCCAGTGTAAGGACAAAAGGTCCTCTTCATGGTCAGAAAAACACTGTGGAGTGTGAGAAATTTGTTAGTAAAATTTCTCTCAGTGTTTCTTCTTCTATTTTGCTATCGAGTATCTTGTACATGAATTATTGTTGAAGATTAATAAAGAAACCCTCATTTGCCGCACCGGTTTTCCCACATTGAGTTTTTCCAGGGATGATTGCCCAAAATAACTTTCATTGTGGTTATATTTGTGCTCGTATTTTTCCTTGCATTTACTTTTTGCAGTATTCAATTTGTGAGGGCTACAGTGTGTATGTTTCGATATTTCTCGTAGAAAACTGCAAATAATTTGATTAATCGATTTAACAAATAGAAGAAAATATCAGTTGCTACAGTAAGATTCTAGATATCGAATTTTCGCTTGGTATCAGAGCGCAGATAAAGTAGGAAGAGATAAGTTGTAGATGGAAGAAGGATTTCAAAAGTACTGCGTAGGCAGCAATTTGAAACCCCATAAGAGTTGCGCAGTCCATAGCAAGGGGGGCAAATTATCGGGAAAATTATTTCTCTGAGTGAGCCGACAGAGAATAAGATTTTATGGTTCGGGATTTGATAGAGGCAGAGAGAGCAGCGCAACAATTTCTACGGAGAACTGATTTCAGGCTTGAACGCAACAGTTTGCAGTTGAGAAATCAGTGTTGGGAAGGAAAAATTATGGATAATCAAAAAGCCTCAGAATTATCTTCCAGGTTGTAAGATGAGTTTGCGTGTCTATCAGGTTCAGCATCAGCTGGTATCTAGTATATTGATAACGAAGCTTCAACTCACATCATTGGAGTAAGAGAATATTTCTATAGCTATCAAGAGGAACAAACGGACTTCCAAATCACTATGGGCAACAGAACTAAGTGTACTCCAGTAGGGAGAGGCACCATAGATTTTCAGACAGAAGTAGGAACCAGCATTAGTACCACTAATGTACTACATGTGCCAAGATTGGGTATGAACCTAATTTCAATGTCCTTGTTGTAGGACAAGGGGTATGATGTATACTTCATGGGAAAGAAGGTATACATCAAGCATCCCAGTTGGAAGAAGGTGAGACAGATTGGAGATCGAAACAACAAGCTATATAGGTTGCAGATCGACTCTCCAATGGCATTGATAGGCAGTGATAACATCAGTGGGAAGGAGTTAACCAAACTATGGCACAAGAGGATGGGACACTTGCACCATGGAGCACTTAAAATGCTCAGAGAGACTATAACAAGAGTTCCAGTTCTAAGCACTGAGCACGATGATGTATGTTGAGGATGCATTCTTGGAAAGGATACAAAAACAACATTTCCCAGGAGTGACAGCAGAGCCAATGGCGTGTTGGGATTGATACACTCAGATATTTGCGGCCCTATGTCCACCATAGCTCTTAGCGATGGCGAATATTTCGTCACCTTTATTGATGACAACTCCAGAAAGACCTGGATCTATTTCTTAAAGACCAAGGATGAGGTCTTTGATTGGTTTCGAGAGTTCAAGGCTCTCGTAGAAAACATGACAGGGAAAAAGATCAAGGTACTACATTCAGATAATGGTGGAGAGTACACAGACAAGACTTCACAGATTTCTGCACAAGGGAAGGCATCAAAAGGGAGTGGACAGCACCCGATGATCCATAGTAGAATGGAGTAGCGAAACGGAAGAACAAAACGATAGTCAGGGCAGCAAATGCAATGTTGTATGATCAGATTTGCCTAGATTTTTATGAGCAAAAGCATGCAACACAGCAGTGTACATTCAAAACATAACACCTCACAGAGCATTGGGGAAAAGGACGCCAGAGGGAGTCTTCACCGTGAAGAAACCTGAGGTAAGTCATCTGAGGATATTCACGAGTGTGACCTACTGTCACATTCCAGATGAGAAACGCAGTAAGCTAAATCAGACTGCAAAAAAGGGGTTTCTCGTGGGATATAGCGAGACCTCAAAGTCATACAGGATCTACATTCCTCGTAATAGGAAGATTGTAGTAAGGCGAGATGTAAAGAGCTTTCATAAGATCTCGAGAGATGCCTGCAGGGGATCAGTCAGTAGATGTTTTGTTAGTCCAATAGCAGCAAGAATCGCAGGTAGAATAAGCAGGGGGATATTCACAAGGTTCGAGGACAGTGACCAGTAACAACATCTCCTCAGGAGTAGGAGATACAGGGAGTTCTCAGCACACTGAGCAGCAAGAACAGATTGAACCTCCCACCACCAGTAGTAAGACTAGTAGGGAAGTGCGTTAGACCTTGAAGGACGTAGAAGAGTTTGATGGAGCTCCTAGAACCGATAAGAGGTAGTTCAGGAAACCTAACAGATACCAAGCCTTGGTTGCTCATGTTGCAGAACCCTCCAGTTTTTAGGAAGCCGCACAGCATCGAGTGTGGGTGGATGCCATGGTAGAAGAGTATAGTTCTATCCTGACAAATGATGTTTGGGAGGTGGTGCCTAAACAAGAAGACAAATTAGTTGTGGGTTCCCTATGGATCTACAAGATCAAGTACGTTGTAGATGGCAGTATAAAGAAGTATAAGGCTAGGTTCATGGTGAAGGGGTATGCACAAAAAGAAGGGATAAACTATGAGGAAACTTTTTCCCCAGTCACTAGATATAACTCTATCAGATCTGTTATATCCCTAGCAGCACAGATGGGATGGGAGATTCACCAGATGGATGTCAAGACAGTGTTCTTGAACTCGGTGATAGAAGAAGAGGTGTATATAGAACAGCCTGAAGGCTTCGAGACTCGTGAGAAGAGAACTCATGTATGTACAAATTTCTGAATCTTATACTTGATGCAGAAATTATTACTGGTAATCCGGTTATGCTCCTCCTACTTATGCAAGTTATTAACTGAATAAATTCAAGTTAAAATCTAAGCAAAACACATAACAGATCTCTACCAATCCAGATCTAGAATAAGCACATGCACACATTGACAAAGTGATATAGTTATTTCTGGACAAATAGTCCCCGGAAAAACCCAATGTGGGAAAACCGATCTCTAGCTGTTAGAGGGTTCTATTATTAAGAATATTTCTGACTACACAAATCTGGGTTCCAGATCTGGACAACCCGACAGAGAAAATACTAGATCTACAGTTCACTGGTTGATCTAGGGCCAAAATAATGACTGATCCACACCCTCAAACGGGATTTACAGAACTCAGCCAAGATTAGGGTCTAGAAACCCCAGTGCTGCCCCTAAAAGGCCCTGCGTCAGCCTCTAAAGCCCCTGAAAGGCTCTGCGTCAGCCTCTGAAGTCCTCCAAACCCTTAGCGTTGCTCCAAAACGGACTGTGTTACCCTAGACTGGGTGACGCAGTCACTACGCTGCCCCTAAAGGGTCTCTTCGTAACCCCTGAGGGTTTCCTGCTGAAAATCACACTATCCTTGGAGGGACTGTGATGTCCTTGCTGCTGCCTTCTTTTGTGTTGTCCTTGAGCTGATCTCTGCCTCTTGTGTATTCTAGACCCTGAGATCAGATCATCCCCTTGGCCTAAATTCCCCTCTCTGCAACTGAAACACTTCTGACTATTCTTAGCAAACCCTGCCCTAGATTCTCAGCTTAGCTTCAGTGCTCTGCCTCTGTGTGTGTTTACAAATGACCCAAAGTCTTTCCTTTATACTTTTCTCGTTGACAATCAACGACCATGATCAAATCTTGAATCAATGGCTAAGATTAAAAGAAAGCTTGATCTGTGTGACTTAAGACAATTTCATCACATGTTTAATTAAATTCACTTTAATTATTTAAGTTCCTAAGTTTTAACTTAGGAAATACACTTAAAATTATTAATTCATTTAATATTTTCTAAACCAGATGAAATTTCCGAAATCCATTTCTGGGTCTTGTAGATCAAGTGTCCTCTAGTCCCTCCACAAAGTTTGGGAGCTAGAGCACAACTGATGCTACCCCAAATACACAAAATCTCAACACTCCCTCTCAGCATCAAGGGTGTGCACTAGCAATACATCACACTATGCATTATATGACTTTGAGTACTGGTTTTGTGCTGCAGAATCTTGGCCTCCATCCACTCAACTCTGCACTGTTGCTGCCATTCTGTACTGCTGCCCATATCTCTGCCACTTCCATTGCAACCTCTGTACTGCAGCTCCCTCTCAATATGTTGCATCTGTGCTGCTCATAGCAATGCCACTGCTGATCTGTTGCACTGCAACTTCAGATGTTGAGAGAAACAACTGAATCTCGTGCCCAATCTTTGACAAACAAGTCTGATGGGCTGCATCCTCATCACTGAAGCTCCATAGGCTACAGATCTGTGCTGGTATCTAAAGAATGATGCACAGCTACAGCTCTACCTGCGTAATCAGACTCCCTCTACACTACTGAAGTCACATCAGCTCCTTGTGCTAAAATCTATCACATTGTTGTCGCACTGCGTTGTCCCTCTGAAGCTTTTTGCATGGCAGTAGCTCTGCACTGCGCTACTGAAGTCACATTAGCCTCTGCGCTGCTACTGCTTCTACGCTGCTGCTGCTTTTCTCTGTGCTGCTCCTCCCAGCGTTCAGATCTGCCTCTGCTTCTGCCTCATCTGTGATCTATGCACCCACTGCTCCACTTGTCCCGCTACTGTCTTAAGGCTGTCGTAGCTCGCATGCGATCCAAGAGATGAGCTACTCAAGGATCCCACCTCTCTTCCATGTAGCTCCTCTACATGTCCATGTCACCCCACCTCCGTGGTTCATGAGCACTCATGGCTGCATCATCTTCTGACCTATCATCTGCCACAGCTGCTTTGGAAGAAAACACTTCCTTGTCCTTCTTCTGAGGACAATGGCTGGCAAAATGTCCCATTTCACCACACTGGAAGCACTTGATCTTTGAAAGATCCTTCTTCTTCCTTGGTTGTTTCTTTGATGCCAAGACTGCATCTTCCTCATCTTCCTTCTTCACTTTGCTCAATCCTGGGTTGTGCTGCCTCTTGGTGAACCTGTGGAGTTCTTCTTGACGCAGAATTGACCACAAGTTGTCACAATCTGGGAGGTCCGCTCTGCCCAAGATACTTTGGACAAAGGTTTCCCACTCATCAGTGACTGCATTGAGGGCAGTCCCGACTATCACAGCATCATCCACTGTTGCACCCATTGCAGTCAACTGATCTCTAATTGACTGCAGTCTGAAGAGGAAGTGCTCCATGCCTTCTCCCTTGGTCATCATGAATGACCTCATTTGAGTCTCCAACAACATTTTTCTTAAGACAGACTTTCCCTCATACAGGGAAGTCAAGGCCATCCACATCTCGTTAGTTCTCTTCTTCTCAGCTATGTGTGGTACAATATGGTCTTTGATACTATCCATAATCAACCGTTTGGCATGCCCAGCAACTTACTTATGCTTCCGAAGGAGATCCGCATCTGTCGTTGTGGCCAGAGTCTGCTCTGCATGGTCTCTTAGATTATATGCCTCAAGGAAAATCAAGATCCTTGCCTTCCAAACTAAAAAGTTGGAGAGGCCATCCAACCTATCCTGATCACGCAGTCCATGAGGAGCCATCTGCTCAGAATGTGTCGAATTTTTCTTCTTTCCTTAATTATGATCCATGCGTCTTTGGTGATTGACATGCCTTCTCGCTCCTCTCGACACTTGATTTCTAAACTTACCAAATCGACTATGACCAGCCGTGCACGTTTCCCTTTAGCAAGAAAACCTCTTCGAGAAGCCGATCTTCTCACTCTATCACTTTTTTTCCCGTCTTTTCCGGATTCGTTGCATTCGTACTTGAATCACACTAGTTGTCATTTCAGATTAAAACTAAATACAGCCTCGAGTCACAGAATTGCGCTTTGTTAGGACACAATAATGATGTCGTCACTCTTCCCTCTGTGTGAATCGCTCCCCGAAATCGCATTGTCCCTAGACCGCATTTGGTTTTTTCTCGACCGTTTTCTCACACGAGATCCTTCAAATTCTCCTCTAGTGACCCTCTTAGATCTGCAATTGCTCTGATACCATGTAGAAAGTTCTGAATCTTATACTTTATGCAAAAATTATTACTGTTAATCCAGTTATGCTACTCCTACTTATGCAAGTTATTAACTGAATAAATTCAAGTTAAAATCGAAGCAAAACACACAACAGATCTCTACCAATCCAGATCTAGAATAAGCACATGTACACATTGACAAAGTGACAGTTATTTCTGGACAAATAGTCCCCGAAAAAACCCAATGTGGGAAAACCGGTCTCTAGTTGCTGGAGGGTTCTATTATTAAGAATATTTCTGAATACACAAATCTAGGTTCCAGATCTGGACAACCCGACAGAGAAAATACTAGATCTACAGCTCACTGGCTGATCTAGGGCCAAAATAATGACCGATCCACACCCTCAAACGAGATTTACAGAACTCAACCAAGATTAGGGCCTAGAAACCCCAGCGTTGCCCCTGAAAGGCTCTGCATCGGCCTCTGAAGCCCCTGAAAGGCTTCGCGTCAGCCTCTGAAGTCCTCCAAACCCTCAGCGCTGCTTCAGAAGGGACTGCATTACCCTAGACTGGGTGACGCAGTCACTACACTACCCCTGAAGGATCTCTTCGTAACCCCTCAGGGTTTCCTGCTAAAAATCACGTTGTCCTTGGAGGGACTGCATTGTCCTTGTTGTTGCTGTTGCTGCCTTCTTCTGCGCTGTCCTTGTGCTGATCTCTGCCTCTTGCGTATTCTAGACCCGGGGATCAGATCATCCCCTTGGCCTAAATTCCCCTCTCTGCAGCTGAAACACTTCTGACTATTCTTAGCAAACCCTGCCCTAGAATCTCAGCTTAGCTTCAATGCTCTGCCTCTGTGTGTGTTTACAAATGACCCCAAGCCTTTCCTTTATACTTTTCTCATTGACAAATCAACAGCCATGATCAAATCTTAAATCACTGGCTAAGATTAAAAGAAAGCTTGATCTGTGTGACTTAAGACAATTTCATCACATGTTTAATTAAATTCACTTTAATTATTTAAGTTCCTAAGTTTTAACTTATGAAATACACTTAAAATAATTAATTAATTTAATATCTCCTAAACCAGATGAAATTTCCCAAATCCATTTATGGGTCTTGTAGATCAAGTGCACTCTAGTCCCTCCACAAAGTTTGGGAGCTAGAGCACAATTGATGCTACCTCAAATACACAAAAGCTCAACAATGTATGCAGGTTAAAGAAAGCCATGTACGGGCTCAAGCAAGTACCCAAAGCATAGTATAGTCGGATTGAATAGTTACTTGCAGCAGTTGGGATTCATCAAGAGTGATTTTGATCCCAATCTCTACTATCTAATGGTGGAGAATGAGCCGCTCATTCTGGTTTTATATGTAAATAACTTGTTTCTAACAGGGTCATCAGGGTTGACAAAGGATTGCAAGAAGAACCTTGAAGCAGAATTCAACATGAAAGACATCGGGTTGATGCACTATTTTCTAGGATTGGAAGTTTGGCAAAAGAATGGGGAGATCTTCTTTGGGCAAGGAAGATATGTTACAGAGATTCTAAAGAGATTCAGAATGCAGGATTTTCGACCCATGGCAACGTTGATGATCACCAATTGGAAAAAGATAGATGCATTAGGAGATAAGGAAGTTGACCCCACTTTATACAAACAACTCTTGGGTCGCTCATGTATCTAGACAACACCAGGCCAGACATCTATTTTGCTATCAATACCTTTAGTCAGTTCATGGTGGAAACAGAAAGGGTACATTGGGCAGCAGCGAGGCACATTCTTAGATATGTGCGTGGAACTATCAGTTATGGGTTGAAATATACCTGAGGAGATGATATCAGGTTGAGAGGATTCCCAGATGCAGATTAGGCAGGTAGTTCAGTGGATAGGAAAAGTACCTCTAGGTACTGCTTCAGTTTTGGATCAGGGATAGTCTCATGGTGTAGCAGGAAGCAGAAGTCAGTAGTGTTGATTTTTGGGTAGCATCGGATGTGCTCTAGCTCCAAAATTGTGTGGAGGGGCTAAGACACATGAGATCTCCAAGACCCAGAAATCGTTTGAAGAAATTCCACCCGAAGCTTATTTTATTCAAATAATTAATTATTTTAATGAGGACCCTAAGTCTAAACTTAGGGAAATTAAATAATTAAAGTGAATTAATTTAACATGTGGGTGAGAATGTTCTAAGTGACGAAGATCAAGTCTTTTCTGATCTTAGCCATCGATTAGAGATTAGATCACGGTTGTTGATTCATCAACAGAAAAAGTATTAAAGGAAGGCTTGGGGTCAGTTGGAGAACATACACAGACACTGAATTTAGAGATCGAATTCTTCTAACAGAGCAATGCTTGGACGAAGATCACATTTGAGTAATTCAGTGTAGTGAGGGGCACTTCAGTGGCAGGATTCTCATCCAAGGCCGAGAATACAATAGCAGAGAGGCAGATCAACAGCAGGAGGGACAGCACAACTTAGAGAGGGTGACGCAGAGCCAGCAGGGCTCACGCAGATCTAGAGAGGGTGACGCAGTCACTTGAGCATTTGCGTTGGGGTTTTTGTGGGGAAGATCATCCAGCAGATCGATCTCTGAGACGCGAAGGGTCACAGAGAGGGTCACGCAGCCACTACGAGAGGTGGCGCAGTCTCAGCGCAGAGCTATTTGCAGCCATTGATGCGCAACATTGGGGACTGCGCAGTCACCTGTGGGGGTTCTTCATTCTACTGTTGGATCCGCCAAAATATCGGTATCCGGGTAGAGGTACTTCTGCCGAGGATCTTCTGTGTTGGGTGAGTCGGATTTGGCACCCTAGATTGTATTCAGAAATCTGCATAATAATATAAACCCTTGGAACTGCTGCACCAGTTTTCCCGCATTGGGTTTTTTCGGGGACATTTGTCCGAAAAATTTGTGCATCCTTTGTCTGGTTGTTCCTCTTATTTTTTAGAACTTGATATATATAATTGTGTAGGCTACAGTGTGTTTACATCAATGTTATCGGAACCGAACCGGTCAT
The DNA here is from genome assembly GCA_034641835.2 of Pinus albicaulis. NCBI lineage: Eukaryota > Viridiplantae > Streptophyta > Pinopsida > Pinales > Pinaceae > Pinus > Pinus albicaulis. The sequence goes on from CM076581.1 coordinate 512,637,856, forward strand.
CGAACTGGAAAACCTTGTGGACCAGGAACCGGTCGGAACCGGAAAAAAAACCGGTTTACCAAAAACACATAAAATATTCACATTTTGAAGAAAAAACAAATATATTCATGTGCATCCATATGAATCCAAACCATTTATACACAAATATGCAAAAGTTCTCATTTATATAGCAAGTAATAGTGTGTACAACCAAAATAGCACCAAGTGCAAAACATCGTTGAACCAAAAATGTTACAAACATCAAGAAGCAGGCTCTAAAAGGCCTTTATAGTCCAAAATAACATCATAGATCATAGTATTATACTACAACCTACAATACTACAAGCTACAACTACAACAAATCAATGATCAAATCATCAATCATCAATCATCATTAGAATCATCATCCTAATCATCCTCTTTATCCTCATCTGAAGAATGAGTAGCATCCAAGTCTACAATGGGATTATGGCTTGATTCCCATGGCCCTTGATTTACCCTCTAAAATTTTGGAGAAAATCAGCTCCAAAATCTTTTGAAATCAACTATGTAGCAACCCCAACAAAATAAAAAAAATATTCCACTGGTTGCAAAAACCACTAATGAAAACACAAAGATTTTGGGGAAAAAAATCTTTGAAGTATCTCGAAAATCTGCCAACCCGACAACTCTACAAGACTCCAATCGCTCTTCAAATCTGCAAAAAATCTCCCTTAGAACAACCCTACAAAAAACTCTCTGCATTCTCCTCACTGAACTCAACTCAAGAATTGCAAGAGACTTGAATTAATAGTGTGAGTGAAATAGAGGGGGTGGGGGTGTTTAAGTAGCTTTAGGGGGGGGGCTAGGGTAGCATTAGTAACTAGGAAAAATAATAATTTAAAAAAAAATAAGAAAAAATAGATAAATTTTTTTAATGCCTAGGCTTGTGAACCGGTGGAACCGATCTCTGAACTGGTCCGAACATGACCGATACGGAACTGGCCGGTTCAGTACCCAACCAGTCATTTCCAGTTCGGAGGGCCAGTTCAGACCGGTTTTGCCTCCAAACCGGTCAGACCAGCCGGTTTTTCAAAACCGGTTCGGTTTCGATAACATTGGTTTGCATTAGTATTTTTACTAAATATTCAGAAAAAATAACTTGTAATTTAAGTAAGGCAAGTAGGTAATGCAAATCAGATTTACTGCAGTAGGATTTCTAGTGTAGATTCAGAAATTTTCACAAGTAGCACTGAGCTTAGCAAAAGCAGAATATATGGCAGCAAGCACAGCCACGTACGAAGCTATATGGCTTAGGAAGCTGCTAGTGAGTCTGTTTAGAAGAAATAAGGGAGCGACTAGTGTTTACTGCGACAATCAGAGTTGCATAAAACACTCTGAGAATCCAGTATTTCATGATCGGTCGAAGCATTTTATATCAAATGTCCTTTCATCAGAGACTGTGTTCAATGTGGGGCAGTCCAGCAGCAGTATGTCCCCACGGGAGATCAAGTAGCAGACATGCTCACAAAATCTCTAGGGAGAGCCAAGTTCATCCAATTTAAGGAACATATGGGTATGGTAGAGAACCTGTTTCAATAACGGAAACAATTGGATTCTCAGTTGCAACAACACCAGATGAGAGGGAGTTGCTGTGCAGATGTAGTACTTGACAGCGATATGCAAGGTCAGCAACAGCACAAATGCAGCACAGAATCAAAGTTGTGCAATAGTTGGTGGGCAGAGAGGCCAGAAATCAGTAGCGCAGCAGGAGATGATACAGATCAGGGTGATGCTTCAGTAGGATGCATTACTAGAGCACATTCCTCGCTAAGAGGGAGTGTTGATTTTTGGTAGCATCGGATGTGCTCTAGCCTCAAGATTTTGCAAAGAGGCTAAGACACACGTATGCTCCAAGACCCAGAAATCGTTTGAGAAAATTCTGCATGGAGATGAATTAATTAAAATAATTAATCATTTTTAATGTATTCCTAAGTCAAAACTTAGGAAATATAATTAATTAAAGTGTATTAATTAAATCTTGTGAGAATCTTCTAGATGAAGACGAAGATCAAGCCCAAGCTAGTCTTAGCCATCGATTATGTTTTAATCTTGGTCGTTCATATCTCAATGAGAGATTATAGTGGCTGAAGTTCGGAAAGAGGAAATCGAATCAGAGGGTGAGTTGCAGGTGGGAGAGAGAGGGATCAGCAATAGTCCGAGAGTGCAGATGAAGTCTGGAAGGGGCAATGTAGAGGAGGGACGCAAATCACCAGTGCAGAGGCAGTGACGCAGGCACTGCATAGAGGGTGACACAGTGTGGCCAACGTAAGGACAGAAGGTCCTCTTCGGGGTCAGAAAAATGTTGTGGAGTGTGAGAAATTCGTCAGTAAAATTTCTCTGAGTGTTTCTTCTTCTATTTTGTTATCCAGTATCTTGTACATGAATTATTGTTCAAGATTAATAAAGAAAGCCTCATTTGTTGCACCGGTTTTCCCACATTGGGTTTTTCCAGGGACGATTGTCCAAAATAACTGTCATTGTGGTTATACATGTGCTAGTATTTTTCCTTGCATTTACTTTTCGCAATATTTTCTTTGTGAGGGTTGTCGTGTGTATGTTTCGATATTTTCCGTAGAAAGTTGCAAATAATTTGATTAATCGATTTAACAAATAGAAGAAATAATATCAGTTGTTGCAGTAAGCTTCGAGATATCAAATTTTCACACGATTGGAGGAATGGTAAACGTTAACTTGTGAAATCAAGATATGGGCTAGTTTCCCCTATTCTTGGATCTCCTTTCAATGGATTGACTTGTGGGCTCTTGGGAGTACTCATTGAAGCGAAGTTTTGTAATATCCCCATTTTTGGTTTCCCTTATGATGCGGTTAGGATGGGTTTCAAGGGTTTGTGTCAGCCGAGTCACATGAGCAATATTACATCATCAGGGAGCCTGGAGGGTTTTGGAAGAGTTTTATGGGGTCTGTTGTCGCACAGATTGTCCAGGCACCGCGACAACGGCTCAGATTGGGGGCTGTCACCTTTATCCCCAATCTCTCTATTTAAGTTGTCTCCTTGCAAGCTAAGGGAGGTAGACCCTATTAGAAAAGAGGATGAAGAATCCAGGAGACACGGCTAAAACATCAAATACTTGATAGAAATGAACGAGATTCCACAGATCTAAATTAGATTTCACGTTTAAGACCAGTGCCTTATGGATTCAAACAAAATCCCGTTATGCGATTATAAACAAGTAAGTGACGATTAACCGCTGCTTATTAAAACACGATTGATCACAATGAAATTGAAAACACCACAACCATGCATTAAAACATTTTAAACCCACAGCAATATTATCACAAGATGAAAACACCAGACATTTGCAATATTTCCAGATTTATGATGCTCCAATTAATTTCGATCTAGAAAATGTTTCTATAGTCAAAACTTTAGATAAAAGAAAATTTCAAAAGCTCATTTGACTATGGAAAATTTAAAATTTTTGTATTTTCTATTTTTTTAGGATTTTTTGAAAATTTTTTAATTTTTTATTATTTTATTATTTTTATTTAAAACTAAAAAATAAAACAAAGTTATCTAGATCAAAAATATGTACATAAAGTAAAAAATTAAAATCTAAAAAAAACATTAAAAGATTCAAAATCTAACAAAATGAAAACTAAACTAAACTGAAGTCCTAAAATCTAACTTACGCTACACAATTTAAAACTAAACTAAATAAAACCTAAGCAAAAAAAATCGAATCTAAAATAAAACTAAACTATCAAAATTTAATTAAACTATAATGAAAACTAAAAAAAAGAATGATTAAACATAAAATACACCTGCGCTAACTATTAAAATCCAAAAGGCTAAATGAAAACTCGAAAATCTAACACCTACGTTACCCTGACTAAATCGAAACAAAACGCATTAAAATTTTTGAATGGCTCGAATTTTTTCACGCGTATTTTTGTTTGTATGTAGCCGCAGGTCGGCCGAGGAGCACGACAGGGCAAGCGATTTGGAGCACTGGAGCTGGCTGAGGTATGGCACGACTGAAATGCAAAGTAGACTCTAAAAGCTCGGACGGCATGAGGAATGGACGGGTGCTGGAGATTTGGACACGAGGGTAAATTCGATGGAGGACGGCTCTGTAGGAAGAGCGAGGGTTTTTAGAAGAACGGCTTGCAGAGATGGAGGATAAGGGCGAAAAACGTCAGACAGAAATGATGGCAGAAATGGGAAGCTGAGAAACGTTGAAGGAAATCGATGGCAAAGGGAACTGATGCAGCGTGAGAAATAGAGGCAATTCGATGCTGAGGAAGACTGGACGGACAGCGGGGAGAGAAGTCGACAGTTTGAAAAGGGAGATAGGTGCAAGTCGATGGACAGAGGAGCGCTGAGGTCGGATTATGAATCGCAGAGATTGAATGTATGCTCCTGCTTGATTGTTTGCGGATCAATTTCGATGTACCTAGCACACTCAGAATTTTCGTCAATTTACGCTCAGATTTTATCCACAGTAGGGGATTGAGGCCAGATCTGGCCTTTGGAGGCTAGATCTACCTTAGATCTTTTTTTATTTTTATTTTTATTGAACCTATAACCTGCAAAAGACAGCCAGATCTGAATATATACACACCAATAAACAATTAAACCCTCACAGATTTGAAAATTTTACAAATATACAAACTAATTTACAGATTTTAAAACCCTCATGGTCAGATCTTAATTCATTTTAGCACAATTTAGAAATTATAATTTTTAAATGAGAGGCACAAGCCTTCAAAACCCTGCAAAATCACAAATATCATAAGATAGACCTGGAATTTAACAAATAAAGAGCTTATCAGATTTATGTTTATTGAGAGTCGGCTGGTCCAACCGAAGACTTCCCCAGACGCTCAATCTTAAAAAAAAAAATCCCTGCACACTTAGATCTGAATCTTAGATCGATAGAGATTTAAGAAAACAACATGAGACCTTTGCAGAAAAATCATAATGTTATTTTATAAACCCAGAAAACTGCACAAGATACCTGTATGCAGATTAATCCATGAAGGCCATCAACCATAAAATACAAGAAACAAAGTAGCAGCGTTTAGAGACAATTCACCACATAGATCTGAGAAGGAACATCCGGATTTGTAACCCCAAAGTCTTTATGCTTTATTCTTCAAAAGTTTACAAGAGCTTCTAAGAGCAAGTGCACGATCCTCAGATCGGATCATCCAAGAATGAGAAAGACCTCTAAATTTATAGGACAAGATCTCTAACGGCTAGTTTGGATGATCCTTGTCAAAATAATCTCAACCGTCCAAAAGATTTAATTATCTTTTAATCCGGAGCGTTGAAATTAAAATTTTGGGGAAAAAATGAATTTATCATTTAATTCAATTTTAATTAACTCAAAAATATTATTTTTGAGTTAATTACCCCAAAATTTTGACCTTGACTTAACCACCAAGGCCCAAGGGTCCAATATTTCTTAAAATTCTCAATATTCCCTTGGCCTGAGGCTTTCAAAATCATTTTTCAAGGACCCACAAATTTTGCCTTTAAAGATTTAATCATAACTTAGGACCCTAAATTAATTAAATTTCTGGTTTAAGATTTTATTAATTAATTGACCAGAAAATTTAATTAATTGACTAAGAGGGGATTATAATTATTTTTCCAACCCTCTTTTACATGAGATAATACATTTACATACATGAAGGAGGGAAACCCATTCGTATAGACCCTCAAATAAATACCCAATTCTGCAACTCAAAACATGATCTAGTAGACCAAGTAGTTGAAACTACTTTTACAAGGACTCGATAGAAACACTAGGACTCACTTAGCATGCTGATGACAAAATCCACCCTAGCTTTGGGGTGAGGCTGGAGGAAAAAACTCTGCCGATCACTTTCGTGACAAAAAACCTCCTAGGATAGAGATCATCAACAACATACTAGGCTTACCTAGGTTGTTACATACATGGACGGTCTTGGGGAGACCAGCTTCATATCATTATGATTACATGCGGAATGGCCTAAACCACTTAATAAAAATTGTTCAACGATGATGGAATCTGAATGGCGCGACCACGTCAAACATGACGAATTCCATTTGAAAAAATGGGGGTGTACCGCTATGGGGTAGTTGACAAAGTGTGGTCAACAGGGTCTAACGACATTTTCTTGCTATATTTCATCATCAAGATCAATTCTGCACAACTCGTTCTTAGTTCCATTGCATTTTGACGATTCTCGTAAAATGAGGTTATTATCAAGCGTATTTTAATTAAATACGCTAAAGATGTTATTTGGAGAAACACCTTAGTGTGATAGCTTGTTGGAACTAGGATGAAGAGATCTACAGGATGGGATGATGAAAAGTAATTTTTAGTGGTCGAAGAAATCATAGAGGCAGATTAATCATTTTTTGGGATTAAAAGTGACTTAAATAAAATAAAATAAAAGAGTCACTTAGATCAAATAAAAGGGAGGAGAGCTTCTAGAATGAAATAAAAGTGATTCTAGAAGGTTGGAGGGAGATCCATCAAATATTTAAAAGAGGGGAAAGCAAGTCATTCGCGAAATCTTGGAATTGGAATATTTTCTTTTGGAGAGTTTTGGTGAACTTAGTTTTTAGGTTCAGAGACCCCTAGGACGAAAACCCTTGGGTTTCTTGGTGTGTTGGACAAAACCGCAACTCACTATTGTGGAGATTTCATTCAAAAATCTCATAGAGCTTCATTGGCATCAGTTGGTGAGCAGATTTGTGGATTGGAAGTGGGGATCACGCAAATCTTCAATTTGGGCTTCATCTCAGCTACTTTCCAGCTATTTTGTATTGCCATGCAACCACCTTCCAGTTAATAAAATAAAGCTGAGTTTTGTTGCATACGTCTCGTGTTTACTCTAAGTTACATATTTCTAGTTTCTTTTACATATGCATTTTCTTTTTGTTGGTAAAATTGTGCAAATTGATTGGATTTAAATGAAGAAACTTCTAGTGTAATTTTTTTAAAGTAAAATTATGGAAAATTTTGTCAAAATTACTTTTCGGAATATTGCAGTGGTACCAAAGTAGGTTTTCCTGCCAGCCTGAGGGATTAAGTAGTGCAAGGATTATCACCTGCTTCCAGAGTGAAAAAAATTAATGTCAGTTGCAAGGGCCAAGGTTAACTTTGGTTCAATTTGAATACCTCAATTTGCAGAGATTAAGCATTCTCAAATCTCGGGGTCGAGTTGCTCATATTACCAGGGTTGCCAAGCCAAATTTTGTAAAGATTGCTTGGCCCAAGTTAGTAAGAAAATGAGGTTGTGAATTCGCTTGAGAACGCTGAAATCAAGGGTTTCTCCTAGAGCAGGTTACCCTAGCCAAATAATTCAGATTGCCAATTGATTCTTTAAGAGCAAGAAAACCAATACCAGGCGAGGGCATCTTCAGGACAAACAAAAATTGATTGGTCGCAAAAGGTCGACAATGTTGGTAGCAGGTAATTTAATTATATGTCGAGAGATCAGGAAGTAAGGGTGGGAAACACCCAGTAACTAATTTTGTTCTCTACATCAGAGTGTAGAGTTACCAACGAACTACACCGACTGTCTGGGTCGAATTGCTAATGCCAAGATCCATTGCCATGTCAGGCCAAGCGCCATAGTGTGCAGATCGAGAGTTGAAGATTCATGTGTAGATCGGGAGTTGAAGACAATGACAGCAAGGGAAGAAGAAAAAGGACCTATCCAAGGTCCGGTGCTTTAGATGTGGCGAGTTGGGGCACTTCGCCAATACTTGTCCTAAGAAGAAGGGCAAGGAAGATTCAGATTCCAAGGCAGCAACAGCGAAAGGGGACGATGGCAGCGAAGATGTTGTGGCCATGAGTGCTCATGTACCTCGAGAGAAGAGGTGGGGTGACATAGATCTTTGGATTGAGCTACAGATGGTGGTGGCCACTGGCGGGATCCTTGAGGTGCCCAAACTCTTGGATCACATACGAGCTACGGGAGCCTAAAGACAGTAGCAAGATGACTGGAGTCACTAGGTGCAGAAGATCATGGAGAAGTAGAGGTAGTGTTGGGACGCTGGAGAGTAGAGCAACGCAGTGCAGTGGCAGCAGCAGCGTAGAGGCTGATGGGATTTCAGCAGCGCAGAGGGGCAATGCTTATGCAGTGCAGAGCAGTAGCAGCGCAGAGGCTCTAGAGGGACAGCGCAGAGAAGCAGTAGAGCGTGCTTCAATGATGAGATGCAGCCAGACTGACTTGTCTGTCAGTTGTTGGGTGATTATCCTTTAGTTGCTTACTTCTCAGCAACTGAGTTGCAGTGCAGCAGTTAGCAGTGGCAGTGCTATATGTTAGGAAAATTATATATGACTGAGCAATGGAACACATAAAATATGCGGAAACACAAACACAAAAAACATATAAAACAAGAGACACAGATATACGTGGCTCACCCAATTTGGGCTACGTCCACCCCGAACAGCTAATCCTTCCTTCATATTATCCAGCAAGATGAAGAGACAACCTACAGCAGATTCGCTGTAATATCCTCTACTCTCTCTCATAGTCCCCCTTTTTGTTTCTCGCTCGTAATACACATACAATACACAGCCGCAATGCAATACCCTCATACAAAACAAGGGGTTGCCTTCTAGGGAAAAAAACCCTACATTAAACATAACTTCTACCGTCAGATCATCCGCCTAATGAATGGCACAAATTGACTACGAAATTACAATATTTTACAAGGCAATTTTACATACGTATTTAGCTTTGGGGGCGCTGCCCCCGAAACCCCCGCCGAGGGACTGTTGGCCCCCGGACCCCCCAGCTGGGGGGGATCGGCCACCGCGGGGGGGACAAGTCCCCCTCGCGTGGAGGGGTGTACAGTCTTCATGGGGTATACATCCGGCTGAAACAAAGACCTCTGAATCAGGATGAAAATCAGGCTCCACACCCAACACTATAGGCAGCATGATGCAACAATTTGAGAGGGAGTTGTAGTACAGATGTGGCAGTGATTGTGGCAGAGTTATGGGCAGCAGTACAGAAAGCAACAACGCAGTGGATGGAGGGCAGCAATGCAGTGTATGGAGGGCAACAAGCCAAGCATCAACAGCACAAGGGACCGATGCCAAAGATCAGAGTAACGCTTATGGAGTGAAGTGTTGCTAGAGCACATTCCTCGCTAAGAGGGAGTGTTGGGATTTTGGGTAGCATTGAATGTGTTGTAGGTCTGAAACTTTGTGGAGGGGCTAGAACACATGAGATCTCCAAGACCCAGAAATCATTTGGGGAAATTCCACCCGGTGTAAAAATTATTCAAATAATTAAATTTTTTAATGGGGACCCTAAGTCTAACTTAGGGAAATTGAAAAATTAAAGTGAATTAATTTACACATGTGGTGAGAATGTTCTAAGTGATGTGGATCAAGCTTTTTCTAATTTGAGTCGTTGATTAGAGATTAGATCACGGTCGTTGATTTCTCAAGGAGAAAAGTATTAAAGGCTTGGGGTCAGTTGGAGACACACACATTGCAGTAGCACTTGAGCTAAGTTGAAATTCTAGGGCGCGGTTTGCTGAGAATTTTCGAGTGAGCTTGCAGTGCTAGTGAGGGGCAGATCGGTGAGGGATTACACTGATCCGAGGCTGAGAATACATAAATCAGAGAGCAAATCCATACCAGGCAACACAGAGGCCAGCAGGAGGGACGCAGCCCAGCCAAGTTGACGTAGGGGCTGATGCAGAGGCAGCACAGAGCCCAGGAGGGTAACGCAGAGGCAGCGCAGAGGCAGCGCAGAGCCCAGAAGGGTGACGCAGGGGCAGCCTCTGCTGCGCAAAGGTTACGTTGGGTAGGAATGGTTGACACAGAGGTTGGAGGGACATTGTTGGGGTTCCAGTGGACCAGAAAGGGCTCGTATTCAGTAATTCCCTTGAGGGTTTGAATCAACCATATTTTATGTCTCCAAGTGATAAGATACAATTGCAGTGAAATTCTCTGTCAGGCAAACCACTATTGGTGCCCTTGATGTATTCAGATTCTACTTAATAATAAAACCCTCAAAGAATTGTTGCATCGATTTTCCCATATTGGGTTTTTCCAGGGACATTTGTCCGAAAAATCATGTGTGTCCTTTGTCATATGTGCGTTATGTTTTAGTAAATGATCTGTATATGTGTAGGTTGCAGATTGTGTTTGCTTTGATATTTTTCTGAATATCCAGTTAATAACTTGTTAATTAAATCAAACAAGTATGAGAAGTAAATCAATATGCTGCAATAGGGTTTCTGTGTTCAGAAATTTTCACAAGGAACACGGAAGGGGACAACATATGGGTTGCTCAATGGAGTGAATGTATTCAGAAGCCCGAGGGTATGAGGGGGAAGGAGGGATGCATCTAGTGGATGGTTCTTCCTCAACATCATACCTAGGAGGGGAGAAGGGATCGTTAATGATGGTGATAATGTGAGAATGGGAAAGGCAAGGGCTTGTGGATAACGTAGCTATGTTATTGGGATCCTGTAGAAGGCATGGGAAAGTAAGGCCTTTGTCAGTGTAATCATTGGTGTCATAAATAGAGCTTGCTCTTTCCAACAAACCTTCTTTATGGGTGGGAAAACAATGATCCTTCCTTTCGATGGTGAGGGTAGGCATATCATCATGAGTAATGTCCTGGAGAAAAGGAGAATCAATTTCAACCTCATTTTCTTTGTTAGTATCATAAATAGGGTCACAGTCAAAATGATGGCTGCCCACATCCCATTTTCCTTCATTGATGCACAAGAAATCAGAAATGTCATCATCATAGGGAGCTACAATACTCACATCTTCAAATGTCCTTTCTTGAACAAAAGTGCACACTTCATTGTGTTCATCCTCATGGTCTTCAATGGGGTTCTCATGCATGCAATGCACATTCTCAATCTTTAAATTAGCATCCTGAAGGTCCTTTATACTTGAATTTTTTCCAAAGTCACCTTCATCATCCAATTGATTACGTTTTATGGGGATCTGTGATTGATTATAATATTTTTCATTGATAAGGTCCATCAAAATATTAAAAACCAAGGTTTGGCTAGCAAATTCAAAGAGATAGCTAGGATCCTTCTCATAGGCACACATTATTATATAGAGTTATTTTTGTGTTATCCCATGAAACGTGAGCATGAATTCTATGTCCATGTTCTCCAACAAATCTTCACAAAACTCAACATATTGGTCCACAACTTGTATTTTTTGAAGCTCTTGATCATTGAGTTTTGCAAATGGAGAGCCTAGGGTATTTTCTTCTTGACAATACGTCAATTTTCATAATTTTGCATATTAGGATGAAAATGGAGTCGCATGGTGAATGTAAATGCCTTGATAGATGCTTGCTTCTGTTGAGAAATTACGGCTTTTATTAAAATTTCTCTTTCATGATAATTACTTGTGATTTCGTTATGCTTCTTTGACTTAGATCTTATCTTCGTTAGATTATTACGTTCTTCATCAAGTCAATTATCAAATGCACAAGAGACACAAATATTTAGGCTTTCAAGCCAAGGCCAAAACCTCTCCCTCTTGGAGAGGAAAACACAATAATATTTTTTCTTATATACCTTCAATTGACGAGTATCATTACCATGACCAAGACCCTTGACACTTGTATATCTTCAAGACCCTTGTCACTATCTCTTACTCTTCTAGACCTCCTCAAATTTGTCTTCCTTTACTTTTCACTGTACTGCACTACCACCTAAAGAATCTCGGTCTCTACTACGCAGCGCTTGATAAGATGCTTCCTCTTTTTCGGCCTCCAACAGTCCCCTTTTTCGGTCTCCTTCCAGCACCCCTCTACACTTCTAGACAGCCCTAGACCGAACTGTGTATGCACTTGAGGCAACCTTCGATCTTCGTTGTAATTACAGTGATAGAGGTGCAGACTTAGCCCGAAACAAAGAGAGGCTTCTCTGCAGATCCTCGCACACCGTATAGCCTTTACTTCTTGTTGTATCACCCTTATCCTTTACGTTGTAGCACCCTTATCCTTCTCATTGTAGCACCCTTGTCCTTCACGTTGTGATCCACATTGTTATTCACACTTGATACTACAGATTGATCCGAAATGATCTCAGACTTAGACCAAGATGAATAGACCCTTCTTCTTTGGTGAACTATGATCCTCCTTAGCACCTATCTTAGACCTTATCTCGCACTTCTTATATTGTAGACCTTGTCAAACTGAGGTCGCAGTCCTCTTATATATATGGCTTGTTCCTCATCTTTAGGCCGACATGATGGAGGGTGTGTGAGTCGACTTTATTAAGGAGATCTTCTAGCATGTTCTAAGCCGACTTCCTGGAGCATAGTGACAAGGGTTCGGAGTATACTTTACATCACTAAATTCTCCCTTTACAAGTGTAACATCAATTCATATACATGAATCTAAATTATATTTATGACAAGAGGACAAACTCCTAAAGACATCAAAAAGAAGTTTTTGACCTATAATAAAAACTCCTTGCTCATGAAACCCACGAGGGAAGTATTACAAAATACATTTTATTATCTTTGTCTCTTCATTACATAAATTCATAATTACAAGTCATTATGAAGACAGAACCTAGTTACACTTTTCAATAGCTTCAGCCTTCAACATAGAAGCATTAACTGTGAAGCTTAATGAACAACCAGGCCTTCGTTCTTCCAATGGAGTCGCCAAATTGATATGTCAATAATGTCGTATGGGGAACAAGGCACATGTTTTCTGTCCCCGGCAATGACGGAAAAATATTACCGATCAAACTAGCAGGGATCCTGGGAGGGGATACTATAGAGAAACTACTAGGTCAAGGGGCAGCAATGGAGCGATAGCCAACTGTCACCTCAGCTAAAGCTCATTGCTCTTTACGGATTTTCACCGATGAGAGGAGTCCTGGTATGAGATGAATCACAAGGATGAATAGGTCAATGATGGGATGAATAGGTCAATGATGGGATGAAGAATGATTCCTAAAGCCTATTCTTAAAAGAGGCTCAAGTAATTGGCTTGCTTGCTTTGAAAGCAAGGTGATTGGTTCTCTCAAAAGGGCTATGAGGATACCTAAACCTAGGGTTGGAGGATATGCCTTGACAAGTGGCTTCCTAGGCTCAAGGATCCTTGCGAAGAAATGGATTCTATGTAATCCTTGTGGAACTTGAGTTGTAGAGTTGTGGAACCACAAAGAACCCAAGTGGACCCAAACTATGTCAAATCAACCTAGGGAAAGAATTGGTCTTATGGTTAGAGCTTGCTATACCTCGAGATTCACTCGTCGGATTTGCCTCAAACTCAAACGGCCTCTAGAGAAACCCCCAGCACAGTAGTGGACCAAAAATCGAGGTGTTTGGATGGCTACAATGGAATTCGATTGATGCCCTAGGTGACCCTCTAGGGTTAGGCCTAGAATTCGGAAGAGTGAAGAAAAGAAAGATAAATTTGATCACCAAGAGGATGCTAGGATCAGTGCCTTGCTTAGGGAGCTTAATTGAGTCAAGATACACCTAGATCGAGGAATTTCGTGAGCTAAGGAGCCCTAATTAACCTTCACTACCCTATTCAACTGTAGCAACTATGTAATTAGAGATTTATACTTCAAAATTACCAAAGAGATGAAGTTTCGAGGTCTTTCAATCTAAGAGGTGCCTCTAGGAACATTCACCCAATCCCTTAAAGAGAAACGCATGCATTAAATCACTTATTCAAGGTCCCACAAGAATTTCACATTACATTAACCCATACAAAAATAATGATAACAATATACATGCATGATGCATTTGACAAGTAAGATAACAAGAATAGCATTAAAAGTTCATTTACATGAGAGAGGGTATATCCATTCATCAACTTTGCATTAGAAAGAAGCTCCAAAGACAATAGCGAAAATCCAAACATCATAGTGCATCAAGAAGCTCCAAAAAGTTCAGCCCAGCAAAAAGTGCGAAAATCTCTCAAGAGATACTAATCCAATCCAAGTGATGATGAGAGGAATGAATCAGCCTCTCATCGTTTATACAATCCATAAGGGAGTTCGAATAGCCTAATTGGCCTAATTGAGCCCCAAATAATAAAATAATGTGCAACAATAACATTCCTTGGTGACAAGCCCACCAAGATAGCTCAAAATAGAAAAATAAGTCTCTTAAGATGGCAAAATAGTAAACATGATAAGTCGTTGGGACATTGAGAAGGCCTAATGGAGTCCAAAGTGTGCCAATGTACGAGAATAGGCTCCAAACATAGTGAAAAGGGGTTGGCCCTTTGGCATCCAAGCATGTCACATGTGGTGTCCCCAAGTGGGTGTGGGGGCACAATCACATCCTCATGGGTCTCCAAGTGGATCGATAATGCCTATAAACCATCGGTAAGGGATAGGATGATGACATAAGCCCTCCCTTTGTCTCATGCAGTGAAACACATCCTCATCTGGACCTTGGAACCTCTACCAAGTGTGTAACAAATGTGAAGTCTATTGGGCATGGTGATCCAGGTGCATCATCCTCATCCAAAAAGGTGGAACACAAGCAATCACTGCATGGTACTGGGGATCCATGAAGTGCTCTCAACTATGGTGGAGGCCCATGGCTCTCTACACTCACCCTACAAGTGCCAATGTGGCCCTCTGAAGGGCTTCGACCCCATATAAGGAGACCAGACCCAAATGGAGACCCACCTGCAATCCTGCATAAGATCCAATACATTTCCTTTCCCTTTAGCAACACATATCACTAGAATAATCAAGTACAAGATTTTACAAATCATGGAATAAGATGGGCACTTCATAGTGGCATGCCCTTCCATAGTGGGCTTTAACATGTATAGGTGTCTCCAAGCTCAATATGGGGGTTAACCAAGGACCCTATTAGGTGGTTTCAACCTTTAAAGGGTGTGATACGTCCATGGTACATCCATCAAATGGTAGGTGGCCTATGATATAGTGATGGAATGCAGTGGGGGTGAAGGGGAAGCTTCGGGCCACATGCCATGGTACAAGGGTAGCTAATAGGGAAGCCCACACTTGAGTATATGAGAGTAGGAGGAGGCAATCGTGGTACATGATTTGCCTCTGCCTTTGTTTTTCCACCCTTCCTCATATGCCTTTTGCCTTCTATTAATTTTTATTTATAATTGCTTGGGGCTCCATGGGATGAGAGCATGATGTGTAGGATATAGCAAGAGATACCACCTTTAGGTGGGGTAGTTCATTGCCCACCAGGGGTTGGGACAATCATGGGTTCCTTAATGATGGAAGGGGCTCATCTAGGGCCCATAGGAACTAGGGTGATGGCCATGGATAAGAAGTAGAGCTCATGTTTGGTTTTTGCCCACGTGCTAAATTTGTATGTCCCGACCATCTTTTGCATTTTATTGTACAATTTCCTGTTGAGAGTGGCCAAACTCCTTGTGGACCCAATGGACAAATGTGGAACCGGATGGGAAATATGATGAATGGGGTTGTAATGAGCAGAAGGGGAGTGATGTATACAGTTTTGGGAAGCGGGACCACGCAACCGAAATCAGGGTTTCCCATGTAGTGCCATCCTTAAATCCTAGTAGCCAATAAAGGAGATCCCACAGAACTAGAATACAAGGTTAACCATCAAAAGGGCAGAGGAGACAAGAGTACAGACCTAACCCACTCTTTCCGTCGAATCCCCCCAACAATCTATGCCCAAAAGTATCCATGAGAAGTAAATAAAAATACTCAATTACATAATGATAAGCCATACCTTTGGGGTTGGGAGGCCCACCTTAAAACATATGATAATAACAGATGGGCAAGGGACCACATGGTTGGCTCAGGTGGCATTGAAAATGGCACATCGAGCTATCTGGGGGTTGCAAGGGGTTGCTTGCTGTCGAATGAGGACCATCTAGGAGAAAACATTTCTCTTATGGATATCAGCTATTAGGGTCCTATAAGTATAGAATTCATAATTTGGAATTGACTTATGATAGTCTTGTAAAATATGTACATACTTTGCTTTCTGCAAGTTGTTTTCTCATATTTTGTAAAAAAATAAAAAATAGAAAATCAAAAAGAGGGTAAAAGTCCTAAAAGAAAGATCAAAGGACTTAAAAAATATAGACCCCAAAAGAAAAAGAATGAAAATAAAACATGAAAGTGTGCAAGTCCAAATGCCACTCCTTTTACTTTTGCTAAATGATTATGGCAGAGTGTCAATAAATGCCATAATCCATGATGAGTTAAAATGTTTAAACTTGGCTTGTCATGTTTTCAATTTCCATGTTTTAGATAGTGAATAAAGATTGATCAGACAGTTTAATCCTGACTAATCAGTAGATAGGTAGAGAATAAAGAGGAGCTCATCAGTTTAATCTAAGCCCTCGGATGGAATAAGGTAGATTTAGATAGTTTTTATGCTTTCAAAAGAATAAAATGTTTCAAGGTAGCAAGCTCAAATGCACCTGCAAAAAAGAAGAAAAAATGTTAGATTAATGTTGAGTAGGTAGAAAGAAGTGGGAAAAATCATGTAATATTCATCACCGGGCAGAAAATCACTAATTTCCTTTCCCTTGTAAGTCTTCAATATTCTACACTTCCAGTCAAAGAGGCTCAGAGCATTTCTCTGACTTTTGTTGGGACCGGACTCAAGGCTCAATGACTGGATAGTGGAAAATGTTAAATTCTTATGATAAACTCCCCTTCACCAATATTCATTCATCATTCATACATTTAATTCATTTTCATAAGTAAAAACTCCTTTTTTACTTAATGATACATAAAAACCCATTTGATTAACTCCCTTCATTCATAAAGCATACAAACCCTCAAAAATGCTCTATCCTGAGTAAAAGTGGTGAAATTAAGAAATTATAAGCTTTGCTTTAAAAAATTTCACTTTACTTAGTCATATAAGTGTATTTTTGAGTATTCCTTTCCCCTTGTCATATTAATTTCTAACTTATGCTATTAAATCCCCAAAATTACCTTATCCTACCTATATAATTCCCTTTATGTTAAATATCCCCCAAAAACCCATTATTATAAGATTTTAAGCCAAAGTTATTATCCACATGTTGAAATAAAACCCAAAAAATACCCCCTTTGGCCTAAAACTAACTATATACAAATACCCTGCCCCCTATGGTTATAGACCCCTCCATGGTCTAAAAACTATATAATAAAATTTAAAAAAATACAAATAGGCTTTCGGGCGTATCATATGTATTTGGAAATTAAACATACTCCCCCGCCTTTTACATTTATCCAAAGTTTAGTTCAAACAAACTTTAAACCCAAAAACCTTTGCAATATATATATCAATCCCCGCATACACCTTTAACTTGAGGTTCTATCATGATAAAGCTATGGTTTGATTTTCATTCAAATTAAACTTTTCCCATCATTATTCCCGATATGTAATAGCCTTACGCTATACATAAAATTAACCCTGCTGCCTCACGCACATCCCTCATATTTCAATAAACCCACTATATATATAAACTCTTATATATATATATATATATATATATATATATATATATATATACCACCACTTAATGCCTTTTAACCATATATTAGCTCCGCATATATTTAACCCCCACCAGTGCATATAAAGGTTTTTGCCCAGCGCATATCATTTAAACCCCGATCCCACATCCGTTCGACTGCAACTTCCCAGCAAATCTTCACCGTTTGCTCCCTTTCCGATGATCCAACGACGCAGGATAGATATCGCGCCCGTAAACCAAACGTTCGCCCAAAGCCAAAACGGACACGAAATGGGCAGTTTTCCCATTTCCGCCTCCCGTGACATGGCGCAATTTCATTCGATCGCGTTCGTTTCACCAAATACAGCTTACCACCATGAGCCAACGCGAAAACCACCAATTGTTTTCACATTTCAAAATCCAAACTGCCTCCTGCCTTTGATAAAACTGGCATTCAATGCATTAATGGTGATTAATTCCAAAAGTTAAAAACCTTTGAAACATCATTTTTATTGTTTATTCGTGCATTCCAAACTAGAAAAGAACTCCGCCCGACTATATTGAAGCCCCTGCTAATAAATTTCCAATTCAAAACAAAAATCAACCGCAGATTTCCCTGTCTGAAGGCTGGAAAAGCCATTTTCTACTCCAGCAAGTTGGACCAGAGCTCAAATTCAACCACAAAAGTTGCAGAAAACCCTTCCAACAATCAAAAACCCGCCATTTGAGGTATTTTTCGACAAACAGACCTGCAACTTTCAAGGTTAAACCATCCATAAGTTAAGTAAAGTCTAAATTAGGAAAATTATCCGTGGAAATTGCCCAAAAACGCCCAAAACAAGCCAAACCCAGGCCAATTTTTTCCAGGAAACCTTATTTCCGCTGTAAGCCTTTTTAAGCCAATTTCCTCAGTTGTGTCCACTTAAAATCAATTTCAAAAAAAGAGAGGAGTTTGAAACCCAAATATATCCTGAACGCCTTCTTACAGTCCAAATTATTCAGAAAACCCTCGTTTTCTGTCTTAAACCAGTCTGCATATCTCAGATACCTAATTGAGCAAAGATATCACTTGAAGCTTGACCTCTGCTTATAAATTGATAAATTTATCCTCTATTTTAAGAAAAACAACTTTTGCAAACAGTTTAATCTTGCATTAGTTATTCAAAATGACTAAGAAACAGATGATAGCCAAATCTGGGGGTTCTAAGCCTATTAAACCTGGTGGATCCAAACCTCCCAAATTTGAAGCATCAAAAGCCATCAAATCTACTCTTGCACTTACTACTAAAACCAATGTGTCTGTAAATCCCCTTCAGCCACCAGCACCTACTATAGAAACCCTTCCATTCACTGATATGGATTACAAGATTGCTAACCCTGTGGTAGAATTTAATCTATTGGAAATACACAATTAGTGCTATGATAAATACCTTGACCAAGATGAAATGCCTATTTGGGAAACTCACTTGCCCCAATATGTAGTTCATTTGACTCATCCTGGACAAGATCTTGTTATACTGTGTCAAAATCATTATGAACCAGACCAAAGGGCTATTGTAAATGCAGACAGAGAGGTCCTTTTTACAATCACAGCAGAATCCATAAACCAAATGCTGCAATTACCATCTGATCCTCATTTAGTCCCCCTTTCTATTGAATATTTAACCCAGTTGTACTTAAGCTTAGATTTCCCAAAGAAGTTTATGATATTTCAGGACTTTATGCCTTCCCATGTTGATATCACTAAGTTGAACCCTCCTTATTCAACTGCCAAATTTCCTGAAGGGTCAAGGCATATTATTTCCATGTTATCTTTCATACTGGGATATTTCATAGATGGATTCACTGGTAAATCCATTCTTGGTTTTTTATCCACTTTATCTCCAAGTCAACCCCCTGCACTCATTTTTTTTTATGCCAGTTTTATAGCAGACAGTATTCATCACCAGCTTACCAAACTACCCACTGAAGGGGTGTTTAGGTACTCATCATACTTGTTTCATTTGTTTCTGTTCTTCCAAGCTGACAATTTTCCAATTTCATTGCATAAAATGGACTTGGAGGGTAAGCCTTTGTCTATTGTCTTCTGGACTTCCTTGCTGAGGAAAGAAAACAGTGAATTCACTTATACAGACTTCTCAGACCTTTTCCTCCATACAGCAATGAACATTTTGTACAAAGCAGAGCAGCCCAGGGTCAATGATGAAATGAAGAGGATATTACAACTATCAGAACAGAGCAAAATGGGAGACTGGTTTCTTTATGAAAAACACACACAGATAAGAATTTTTGGCTCAAACTTATTACCTTATAAGTTGCCAAAATACATGTGAATGAGAGTTTTTGCATTGGAATACTTAAGGCAAATTCTAAATTCTGACTCCATCAAGCTTAAAAATCAAGTTGGGCCTTTCATCATAAATAATAGAGAAGCAGAAAAGGAAATCACCAAGATACTAGCAGGGTTTAAATTTCAGGAGAGCTTTCCTTCGAACTATGATCCTCAAGGGATCTTGAGTGATTTAAGGGTTAAATGCAAACTTACACCATTTATACATGAACCTAAGCCAGAAATTGAGAAGTTTGCAAATCAGGCAGAATGGATAGAGAAAACTCTGATAGATACAACAGTCAATACAGAGCCAGCAGAAAAAATGGATACTACACAAGCTATGGTAGTTGCAAAACAGCCTGGATGTTCAACAAAAAGAGACAGAGATGAAGGAACTTATACAGCTGAGACCACCACAGATACAAAATTCAAGTTGATTTACAATAAAAGGCTCAAATTCAGTTCCATAGGGAAAGAAAAGGGAATTGATGTTGAGGATACAAATGAGCCAGAGGTAAACAATGATGAAGCCACAGTGATAATCAATGAAACTCTTGCAGAGATTGGAAAAGATCAAACAACAAGTAAAGATGATACTCAGATGATTGAGAAACAAAATATGGATGCTTCTTCCTCCAGACAGCTGAGGAAAAAGACTTTAGATATAAAAGAAAAATACAAGCAAATCAAGCAAAAGAATGAAGAAATCAAGTCTTAGATTTATTCTCAGTTTTTTAAGCAAAAACCAGGGAATCAAAACAGGCTACTGACAGCCTTTGACTATTCCACAAATAAAATGATTATGTCATATCTGCAACCAACTACTTCAACACCTAAGACAGTGGCAAACTATAAAAAGGTTGAGTTTGAAGTAGACACTGAAAATGTGCATGAACTAGACCAAATTGAATTCCACAGACATAGCTCAGAAATGTTATATTCAACTGTGGTAACAAAGGCTATGAGTGCTACTAAGTTGCAGAATACCATTATTAACATGCAGGATCAAATGAAGTTGGACAAAGGCTCTTTGTATGCTAAAGATCTAAGGATTAAAGCCTTAGAGGATTTGATTTTACAGGTGGGATATGATCCCTCAAATGTGCAGGCAGCTGAATTATTGATTAAGAAAAAGAATGAAGATATTGCAGCTTTGAGGAAACAGCTGAAGCTTCCTCAAAGTGAACACCCACAGACCAAAGAAATACTTCAAGATCAAACAGAAAAAGAAGAAATGATGCAATTGATCCTCAAACTAACTGCTCAAATTAAAGAAATGGAGACCCAAATGGATCAACTTGTTAAGGAGAAAGACACTATGAATGAAACTAATGCTCCTATTATTCCTACAGTGATACCAGTTATTACCACAGTTGTGGCTTCCACTTTGGGAGAAAAATTAGCACCTAATGAGCCATTAGCAACTGCAGTGCCAGTGCATTTAGCTACTACATCAGCCATAGATTCTTCCACAACACAGGTACAGCCAACAAATGGAGCAAGTCAAATAGTGAAAGCTATTGAGGAATTGTCCTTGAAAACTAATGAGATAAATAGCTTGAAAAAGATGATTCAAAGTCTTGAAGCCACCAACAAAACAGCATTGATAACTGCTAAAAACCATGAGCAGAAGGCTATCAGACTTGAAGAACAAATGAAGAATTTACAAAAGGAGTTAACATTTACTGAACAGATTTCCTACATCAAGAATCATCTTTGGACAAATATTATTGAGGCCATACATTCTCAATGGCCTTCAATTCAGGTCATCTATGAGCAGAGAGACTTACTGTTAGCAGCCCAAACTGAGATTCAGAGAACCAAGGATGAGTTAGCTGATAAGCCATCACAGGCTTTAAAACTCATCACTTTCTTGAACAATAAGAACAGAGCAGAGTTGGAAGAGTTACAGATACAAGATAGAACTGAAACAATATTACAAATCAAGAAGGTTGTGACCAAGAGAAATTTGATGAACAACCTAGAGGAAAAATGTGATGCTATGAACATTTCCATTACTAAATTTTTGGCAAAATACACTATTTTGAGGCAGAAAGGCCTGCCAGATATTCATGTCTTCAATGACAAACTAATGGTCCAAAAAGATTATGATAAGAAGATAAGGGAGTTTGCAAGGGAACAAGTCAACAAACCACTGCCACTGGGCATTCCTACAGGAAAGGTCATCCTTCAATATTTTGAAGACTTGTTTTTTCTACAGCATGAGATTAGGCATCTTTTTGTTTTCAAACCTACCTTTGCCAAGTACACAGATGCTGATGAAAATTTTAGAAAGCTAAAAAATGTGAAAATTCCAGATGCACAGCAATGGCAAGCATTCACAGATTTAATGTAATAGTGAAAAGGTAAAACAGTGAAGAAAAATGCACTAAACATAGTCAAACATAGACAATGAGATAAAGAGACAGTCAGCTGATTTTTTACTACAGTAAGACCTATTTTCAGCAGTAAAGAGTGAAATATCAGTCAAAGTGTATCAATGTTTAAAGAAGCGGCGTTAAAGAGTATCAGAGGAAAGTGTGTCAGCCAAGGCAACTCAAACAAAGATATTTCCTAAACAGCCAGCAAGCAAGACAGTTATTCAATAAAAAGCTCCTTGTTAGATAAAGTTGTTCTATATATTTTGGATAAGAGGACAGCTTGCTGATTTGTTAAGCAGTTGTCCCTCTTATTTTGTAAAGATATTTTATATTTCCTAAAGATATTCCTACATTTCTCTAGGATATTTGTAAACAACATTTTGTATAAATACTTCTGTATTAGAAGTGTTAAGGGTGGAATAAAATTGCTAAGATTACTATAGACTTTTGCTGATACATTGGAGGCTTTCATGTGTTGAATTCAAAGTAGCAGACTGGACAAAGCTAAAGTGGGATCATAATTCAGGATTCTTGCGATAAGTTGAAGAGTGAAGTACATCTCTTCTTGTCATTGTGTCTTTTCTGAGTTTCATGCAATTCATTATGTGTTTGATCTATCTTAATGTGTAACTAGGAATATTACTACAGGACTAGCCTTTTGCTCCCTGTTTTTAACTAAGTTACCATTTAAATATTTTCTGCTGATTTCCGGTGTTAGGAATTCTTCATTGCTCCTACTCCCGTTTGACCCCTGCCTCCTTCTTCCATTTTCCGGATCAAAGGATTCTTCATTGCCCTTTATCCCAATCATACCATGTCATCAAAAACCTTTCCCCAAATCTCTGAGGGTTATCTACTTTGCCTTGAATACATTTGTACCCTTTTGGCCTTGCCTTAGTACTGCTATCTAGACTTAGACTCCATAAGCCCAATGGACAAGTAGATCTCTCCTTAGTTTAATCCTAAGTGATTTTTACCCACCAAAACCTTTAAAACAAAACCAATTGTTCTATCATAACTAGCCTAAAAACATAAATCAAAAAAAAGATAAATCTTAAAGAGAGAGCCCTCTCTGAATTCTAGGAAGGCTAGATCCTAGGATTTGAAGTAGGTTTGTGGTTACCCCTAGTGTTCTTTGACTAAAAACTCAAATCCCACAACTTAAGAAATTACTAGGGTGATAACATCAGCCAAAAAGTGGTGGGTAACAGGTTGATTGTCATTTGTCACTTGTGCTAGCTCCCTTTATCTATATCTTTGAGTCAAGGCCTGAAAGATTCCCTAAGAAGTGGATGGAATTGAAAGAACGAGCCACAAATGTAAGAAAATGAAAAATGCAAAAGATGGTTGGGACTATTAATAAGTTTGTGGGCAAAATCCTAGCCCCCGTCAATAGCCAGCACCCAATTACTAAGCATATCATGCTCTCTCTAAATCAAAGGAACTTATAATGTCCCAACCATGATGACCAATAAACCACTACATCTTTAAATGGTATTGAAAAAGCATAATAAAGCTAGTCACCCAAGCTAGGCAAGAAAGAAAGGAAAAATCATTGAAGAAAAAGGTGCACCAGAGAGGTGGAAAAGGTAGGTCGGGGAAAGAGGTAACTCAGGCCTCCATGATTGCTCCCTATTATCATCATTACACTCAAGAATTTGGACCTCTTTCAGCCATCCCCAAGGTAGTGGCATCTTCCTTAAAGTCTTTTCCATTCCATGTCTACATTTATCACATGACCTATGTATTGATGGGCCCACCTAGGAATTGTCTTCCGATTAGGGTTGGAAGCACCTAATAGGGATAATTGTATAATCATCTCTAACACAAGCGTGGTAATTTGCTTACAAATCATCAGCTAGAAAGGCATTTGAAGACAAGGCTTGTGTAAAGTATTTTTGTACAAATCATTGTGATACTTTGATAATTTCTTTACCCAATGATATTGATGTCACTTGATCTTGAAGGTATGTTTTAGGTGGTTTCTCACAAGATGTATTGGATATCCCTTGAGGGATGGTGATATGAAGAAGGTCCATTATCACATCAATATATTTAAAACGTCTGGAATATAAAGAACTCCATGTGGGAAATATATAAATTGTATATAATTGACATTAAAAAATATAATTGATTGTAGAATGAGGACCCCGAATATATACCTAGGCGAGATGCCCTTTCATGAATAGTCATCTGACATGTTCTTTCATTATACTAATTACAATAATTATTTTTTAATTATGAATTATTTAATTACATTACGTAATACATTTATGTTCATAACAATGCCTTCCCCTTTAGGCATGCTTTGTCCTCAAAGCATAATTATGGAAAGGCTTGATGTATTTTTTTTGTCTAGTAAGGTATTCACATCTTTCTCATTTCTTAGAGCTATCATCTTCAATGATGCAAGATAATATGAACCTCTGAGTGCTCAACGAAATTGTTGAACTAAAAAATGATTTGACAATCCTAATTCGATCCTTTTTGGAATGTTGTGTTTATAGGCTTCCCACGATAAATTTGTATCATGATACTTAATAAGACTAATATCAATATTCTTCGGCAAATATGTTAATTGTTTTCCTTTTGATTGATGTTGATACCTGTTACCCACCACTTCGTGGGTAATATCCCAGGGAGAAAAAATTTCTCCATGATGGTCCTCAGTGTAATATCCCAATAATGGATTCTTCAGCAGATCATGCCTGAAAAACGCATTCTTCAGGTATGAGGGCTTCAGCTATCATATGATACCTCTGAAAATGTTCAGCAACCAAAATAAATAGCAGCAGCAACCTTTACTCATCTTTTAGGGGCAAAAAGGTGGGGAAAAGTGAGGATTTTGGCCCTAAAATGAGTGTATAAGGAATTCTGCGTAAAATGACGGGTCAAGGTTCTGGAATATGTTAGAATAGGTCAAGAGGGACTTCCATGTCGAATTTCAGCTCAAACAAAGGCGTTTTACAAAGTTAAACAGTTCCTCCTTCCCGACTAGTCAATAGAAACCTTGATTTCCCAAGACTTTGAATATGCAGAAATTTGCTGAAGCAAGGGCAGCGTATTTTCTGAAGGAATATGATGTATAACACTATAAATAATCAGAGAATGAGTTTGAGAACAAGGCATAGGCTTTCAGCAAGGTTAAACAGCAGTTTATATAGAAAAACCCCTCAAAATAGAGGTGCCGCAAGACAAAGATTGATGCAGAAACCCTTTCAGCGTTTTCTCCAGAAGATGTGAGACAAGAAGATGAATATATAGCCAATAATATATATAGCAGCAAGAGAGAGTACAAATATTGAGGAAACAACCTCTCAAGTGAAGAAATGCAAGCCTCCACAACACATGTACATAAACATGAAAAGCAATGTTATTTCTGCATAAACCCCAGGCTATGAAAAACGCAGTCTAAGATAGAATGCTGCTCCAATACATAGATATGACAATATATAGCTCAAATACAATAGGGGAGCAAAGCTCTAACCCTTATAAGCAAGAATAACTCAATCCTCCAAGGGATTGGCTGAAATACACAATACGACAAAAATGTCGAAGTTGCTGGGCAGCTACTGCAACTCCAAACTGAAACCAAATAGAGAAGGCTGAAGATGATGAGCAACTGAAATAGACCTCCTCCAATAGATCTCCAAAGTGGAAGGCTGATCCTTACACTTGAGATCTTCCCCTCAAATCAAAAGGCAAATCCTCACTGTAGATACACCATGAAAATAACGCAGTAACTGAGAGGGATTGCGCAGTAGGGGCAGAATAACTATTGGCCTGATGCCAAGATCTGCAAATCAACTCCAATATCTCCCAATCTGATCCTCCAAAGGAAAGAGAGACTCTCCCTCTGAAAAACAAAAGAAGGAGGTGGTGTCGTAAAGTCACCACGGCAACACCCTACAACACAGTATTACGTTGCTGCAGCAATAACGCTGTCCTAGAGGATGATGCTAAAAAAATAAACTTACCCGAGCAGGCACTCGAAGTCCCCCGGGGCTAAGGGTGAGATCTCCGCACGGAGACACTCAGTGCACTAAACAGTGCAGCAGACGGGCTAAACAGCCAGCGTGCCAAAGAAAGACAAATGTCTCACTCAATAATCAATAATCCAAGAATCCAAGCATGAATGAAATGAAGAGGCTTCTTTATCTTTTATAGTGTTGGTTTCCATCCAAAACCCAATGTAGCCTCTCTCTCTCCTCCACATCCTCATCCTTATCTCCATAGAAGCTTGGAGAAACTTCTAGAGTGTACATAGGCCCCCTCCTTCACGTGGTGTTGGGTCCCCCCTTGACTCTCACTTAAGTCACAACGTTGTGCTACTAGGTGGATGTCTTATTTCATTTAAGTGAGTTTAGACCCTCTTTACTCACTTTTTATTTACTTACAAACTATAGGTGGCAAAATAAACAAAATAGAATATTCCAATTTGCTGTCGCAAATTAGGAATATTACACTCAGTCGGCAGCCAACGGCCCCTTGCAGCCCTCAACTAGCTCGTTGTGCCATTTTGTAATATTCCCAATTAGAAATAGCTAATTGGAAATATTAATTTTGACTAATTTTGCCTTCATAAAGTTAAAATATAAATAAAGTGGGTGAAGGAACACTTAGCTCACACTTAGGATAAAAATATTTCCTAAAGTCACTCAGAGACATGTCCATTTGGCAACGTGGGGCCTAGTGGTCAAGTGGCAGCGTAGGGAATGGAGCAGCGTAGGCAACGTGGGGCCCATCCAGCGCAGAGTGAGTTGGACAACATGGGCCAAGGGAGACAGCGCAGAGTGAGTTGGACAACATGGGCCAAGGGAGACAGCGCAGAGATTGGTGGGGCCTAGGTGAGGGAAAGGCTCACCAAGCATAAAAGGAGGAGGGGTCTCCTCATTCTCATTCATTCTGATTATGCATTTTGAGATTTGTCTTCTTGACATTGAGCACGCTTGTTGTTTAGCAAAGTCTGCACGTACTGTTCAGTACATCGAGTGTCTCCGTTCGGAGATCCCAACCTCAGCCCCAGGGGACTTCGAGTTCCTACTCGAGTGAGGAGTTCCATCCTTATTTTGTCAGTGGGAGTTGCAGCTATCACGAGAGGAGCATCCACACAGAGAGACAGCGCAATCAGTGAGAGGGAGGACGCAGTCTTGTGGGGAGGTTGTTTCGGATTGGGAGTTTGAGGTGGATTCAGCCTTAGATAGTGGATAAGGGGCCAGCCCTTCCCTATTCCAGCATTTTGGAGGAGCTACGGACCAACTTTTGGAGCAGATCATTCAGAGCCAGCGTCCCTCCTTGAGGAATAGCGTAGTGCCTCAAGGGAGTCGTTTTCGGGGGTCGGCCATTTCTGAAAAGCTCTCTGGGCTTTTTTGGGTATTGGGAGTAGAGGCCATTCCCGTAGTTTCAGAATTTTCCGAGGTGGGGAGCAGCCCCAATGATTCAGTTCATTCCAACAGTAGCAGCAACACAATAGCAGTGCCAGCAGCTTGGAGATAACACAGTCTTGAGTCAGCAGCCATTCCAAGTGCCAATCTGAGAGTATTTCTACGCTTGCCTAGTGCAAGCCAAGGTGCCATCATTCTGATCACCTTTGTACTCATTTTCTATCTTTCAGTATTAATAAAATGGCTCAGCGTTCTCCATATTGGTTATTGTTCATGTGATATCTCTCTAGTTGCTGTTTGTCTTTGTTTATGTGCTTTATATTCCTGTTTATTTCTACTTGGAATATTACACATTTCTCCGCTACCTGAGCCAGCCATGTGGTCCCTCACCCGTCTGTATTGATCATATGATTGAAGGTGGGCCTCTCGAACCCAAAGATATGTCTTGTCATTTGGTAATTGAGTTATTGGCTTTACTTATCATGGACACTTCTAGGCATGGATTAATAGGAGGATTTGGCAGAAAGAGTGGGCTTAGTTTGTCCTTTTGTCCCCTTGACTTCTTTTGGATGTTACCCTCGGATTTTAGTCCCGTGGGATCTCTTTTACTTACCATTTGGTTTTAGGGTGGTACTACTTGGGAAACCCCAACTTTGGTTGTGTGGTCCGGCTCCCTTATCCACATATATCACTCCCCTTCCATTAAGAAAAGTAAAAGCATAAATGGCCACATTCAATAGGAAAATGTACCACAAGACGCAAAAGATGGTCGGGACAAACATATTTAGCACGTGGGAAAAATCCAATGCATGAGTTCTACCCCATACCCATGGCCATCACCCTGGTTCCATAGGCCCTAGATGAGCCTCATTTATCATTCAGGGACTCATGAATGTCCCAACCAATGTTGCACGAAGCGAGGATGTTTTTTGGAAGTGGATACGCGGAAGCGTCATTTCCCAAAGATCTAGGAAGCGAAGCGTCTCGGAACTGTCTACTATATATATATATATATATATATTTGCATTTATATTAAAAAAACATCAAAAATACCAAACTAGTTGGAGAAGATATGAAAACATGCATATTTGTATACAACTCAAGATAGATATGGCATCCATTGTACATCAATGGTTAATTATTCGAGCATCAACTATCTAGAATATAGATTCTTCTCCTATTGTCTCGCCTTTGCCTCTACCTCGATTGTCCAGGTATATTAGTCAACATTTCCCAATTTTAATCAAACTACCTAATCCAAGCCTTAAAATATGGTGGAAAAAGCTTCACATGCTTGATCAATGATTTTGACTTGATTAAAAGGTAATTTTTTGCTAAGGCCATGACAAAGGAGTTTAACAATTAACACCACCAACACTAGGGTACAAGAGCACATAGAGGGCTTGGTGCTCTTGATTAAATGTCAATCACAAATACTCATACATGATATAATCTAATGAAAAGCCACAATCTCATTGATCCTGAATTCCTTAAAACTGTTAAGTCTATTGAATTTTGAATGGGATATGAAATTCTATTTTCTCCATATGAAGCCCGATGGGGCTAGAACCACTCTCCAACATCGTGAGTCATTTCATGGTAATGTTAAAAATTTAAGTAAAAGGATGAAAATGAAAGATAAGGGAGAATGTCTCTTTTACTTTAAAAATTTAACATTACAATGACGGGGCATCTAGGAAGCATCTAAGGAGCATCAAGGGAGCACCTTGGGAGTGTCTGGGAAGCCCTAACCCAACTTGAGTCAAAGAATTATTTTTTTTTAATTTAGAACCCCACGAAACTACCCATCTCCCTCTGGATCCACTGGCAATCCGCGTGGATCCGTGCCCAAACCTCCATGGATCCCCAACGGATCATTTTCTCGATTCGCGGATCGGGAATCCAGAACCATGGATCGGCCTTGTGTGGTTCCATATTTCCAAGAATCGCCTCAAAACAGCGGATTGCGAATCTGATTTTTGGATCCGCGGTTTCGTCGGAGGATCACCCAAGGATTGGTACAGAATGCAGTTTTGACCTTGGATCCTTGCAGGGGAGAGATGCGTGCGTGCTAATCCCAGCCACGGAGAAAATGAACCACCCCACCAAAAAGGGGGTATCCACTACTATATATTATACATCATGCTCTTATCCTTTGAGCCCCAAGCAGTTAATCAAAGAAAAACCATGAAAGGAAAAAGGCATATAAAGAAGGGTGGAAAAATCAAGGTCGGGGCACCTCATGTACCACAATTGCTCCCTCCTGTACATTATATACCCAGGTGTGGGCTTCCCTTCTTTTAGCTACCCTTGTACCCCGATATCTAGCCCAAGATTGCCCCTTTCATTCCCTATTCCATTCACCTCTTTATCACATGCCACCACCATTTGAGGGATGTACCTTGGACATACTATCCCTTCTAAAAGTAGAAACCACCTAATAAGGTACTTGGCTAACCCCCTTTGAAGCTTGGAGACATTAGCACATGCCAAAGCCCATTATGGAAGGGCTTGCAATTATGAAGTGTCCATTTGTTATCCATGGTTTCTAAACTCTTTTACCCGATTACTTTAATGACTTGTTGTGCTGGAAGGCTAGGGGACACATTGGATCTTTTGCAGGATTGCAGATGGTTCCCATCCTGAGTTTGGTCTCCCTATACGAGGTCCTGACTCTCCAGAGGGCTACATTGACACATGTAGGGTGTGCGTAGAGAGCCATGGGCCTCCACAATAGTAGACAGCACTCCATGGATCCCCAGAGATGTTCAGAGATTCCTCGAGATCCACCTATTGGACGAGGAAGATGCACCTAGTACACCATGCCCAGTCGACCCCACAGTTGCACCATACACTTGGCAGGTGACCCAGGACTTGTACGGTGATGTGGCATCATTCATTCCATCACCTGAGCCCTTACAGATGGTCTACAGGCATCTTCGACTTACTTGGAGACCCATGAGGTTATTAATGTGCCCCCACACCCACTGGGAGCACCGCAAGTTTATTTTTTGTAGAAGAAGGGGCCACCCCCTTGTCCATCACTTTTGTGGGTCGTATTCATCATAATGGCACTTATGGACCTCATTAGGCCTCTTAGAGGGCCCTACAACATGCATAGTTTATTATTTGACATCTTGAGAGGCTTATTATTTTATTTGTGAGCTAGTTTGGTGGGTTTGTCACCAAAAGTTAGTTACTTTACACATTATTTTATTTTAGGGGCTAATATAGGCCCAAATAGGTATTTCGAACTCCTAATGAGTGTATAAATACGAGTTAGATGAATTCATTTCATTTTGTATCATCACTTGATTTAGATCATTCTCTCCCTTGAGAAGTTTGCATTTTTTTCTTCAAGGTCAATTGGATCATGGCTGAATTTTGATGTTTGGATTGGGTTTTCTTATATTGGAGCTTCTTATATAGCAAATATGTTAATGGTTGGATATATTCTCTTACATGTAAGTACAATTTTGATGCTATTTTCTTTTACTTTGTTGCATGCATTGATAATAAGATTTTCACTATTTTAGGGCTAATTGTTGCTTGCTTTTACGGCATCAATGTGGGATTATGTTTCTATATAGCTTATCTCTATGTACGGGCCATATTTTTTGAACGAATTGTCCTAGAGATCGAAGTTACTTTGACAAGCCATCTCCATTTGCAAACGAAGTATAAACGCTTTCACTTTCATTTTTTCCCTAATATTGGATGAAGTTGACTTTAGAGCCTCCTTGAACTAGAGACGAGATCCTTCTTCATAATTTTCCTTCACTCCATAACCCCAAGAGGAATTAGGCACAGGTCCATCAAAAGGTGGTCACCTTAAAACCCTTTTTTCAATCCTTTTCCTCCCTTTTCTAAGTGTAGCCACGCTGGGCCTGTGAAAATTGCAATCTAGAAATATACAATTGCAGTGATAGATTTATTTCTCCTACTTATTACTCCGATAAGTTATTTACATAAATCTATTAGTAAATTTCGAAATAAATACTACTGCAATATTCACAATTACATATGCAGAGAAAAGAACAGTAAGGAACATAAGCATAAGAAAAAATCACATATGCACACTTATTTCTGGACAATTGTCCCCAGAAAAAACCAATGTGGGAAAATCAGTGCAACAGATTAGGGTTTTATTATTATTCTTCAGCAAATGAATCTTTACAAGGAATACACTGGCAGATGTATTCAGAAAACACTTGAGACAAAATTTACAGAACCTCTCGAAAAATTTCTGACACCCGAAAGAGCTTTTGACTCCCTCTGCGGTTGTTTGCGTGTTTCTCTACGCAGTCCCTGCGCTAGATTGCGTCACTCTGCGTGGACTCTGCATGGGTTCATTGTGCTGCTGCTCTGCACTGCCTTCTATGGCCCTCTGCGTCCCTCTGTCCTCATGATCAATCACTGCTCACTCCCTCTTCTCCTTCTGCCTCTGCAACTCCACCCTACAACTCTCCCTCTGAAATCAAATTCTATTCATTCATAATCGATCTCCTTCAGGTACTGAGTGTATGCCCGGCTTACTTTCCAAATGACTCTCAAGCCTTCTTTTATAATCTTCTCGTTGATGAATTAACCGCCCAGATTAGAAGTATAATCAATGACTAAGATTAAAACTTGACTTGATCTTCTTTCTCTAGAAGATTCACACTCTGTCTTATTAATACCCTTTAATTATTTAATTTCCCTAAGTTTAGACTTAGGGTCTCCATTAAAATAATTAATTATTTTGATAAGACATGAACCGAGTGGAATTTCCACAAACGGTTTCTGGTTTCTTTGGAATACTGATGTCCAAGCCTCCTCACAAAATTTGAGACTTGAAATACTTTCTAATGCTACAAAAATCAACACTCCCTCTTAGCAAGGAAAGTGTTCTAGCAATATGTATGTTGCATGTTGCCCTGCTTTGAAGCATCCTCTGCGTTGTTGATCTCTGGTTGCTGCCCCTCATATGCTGCACTACTGCCCTCTGTACAGTTGCCCATGACACTGCCACTGTCATTGCCTCATCTGTACTGCAGCGCCCTCTGAACCTTGATCCTATCCATTCCTACTACTGAAATGGATTCTTAATCATCCCCATCTTCTCTCTGAAATAGACAAACTTTGTCTTTCCCAGAGCCTTCATGAGGATATCCGCCACTTGTTCTCCTGTTGGAGTGTACTGCAACTATACAGCGCCTCGTTGGACACAGTCTCTGATGAAGTGACACCTGATGTCAATGTGCTTCGACCAATCATGAAACACGGGGTTTTCAGAGAGCTTGATGCAACTCTGATTATCACATAGAATATTGGTCGCTTCCATCTTCTCTTTTAGTAAGTTCACAAGCAATTACCGAAGCCATATGGCCTCACACAAATTTGTGCTAGCTGCCATATATTCAGCTTTTGCTGAGCTCAACGCCACAGATTTATGCTTCCTGCTGCACCAGGAGGTCATTCCTGATCCAAGACTGAAACAGTACCCACTGGTACTCTTTCAATCTACTAGACTCCCTACCCAATCTGCATCGGTAAACCCACTCAACCTGATGTCATTGCCACGGGAGTACTTCAGTCCAAGCTCGATTGTTCCTTGAAGTACCTGAGAACATGTTTCGCAGCTGCCCAATGAGCCTTTTTAGATTCCACCATGAACTGATTGAGGGTATTGACAGCATAACAGATGTTTGGCCTAGTGTTCACCAGATACATCAGGGATCCTATGAGCTGCTTATACAGCGTAGGATCAGCCTCATCATCTTCGGACATGTCGATTTTCTTCCCGTTGGTGATCATTGGAGTCGTCATGGGTCTACAGTCCTCCATCTGAAATCTTTTCAGAATTTCTGTGGTATATCTTCCTTGACCAAGGAAGATCTCCCCCTTCTGCTGCCAAACTTCCAACCCCAGATAATAGTGCATTAGCCCTAGATCCTTCATGTCGAATTTTGTAGCCAAATTCTCCTTGCAGTCCTTGATGAGCCTCGATGACCATGTCAGAAATAGATCATCTACATATAGAACCAGTATCAGGGGCTCACTCCCTACCCTTAGATAGTAGAGATTGGGATCTGTGTCACTCTTGACAAATCCCATCTTCTGCAAGTAGTTGTCAATTCAACCATACCAAGCTCTAGGGGCTTGCTTTAGTCCATACAAGGCTTTCTTAAGCCTGCACACATGATTCTTCTGTTCATGTGTTTCGAAGCCCTCTGGTTGTTCAATGTACACTTCCTCTTCTATCACCCCATTTAGGAACGCGGTCTTGACGTCCATCTGGTGAATCTCCCATCCCATCTGCACAGCAAGGGATATCACGGATCTAATGGAAGTATATCTAGCTACTGGGGCGAAGGTTTCTTCATAATCTATCCCTTCCTTCTAAGGATACCCCTTAGCCACAAACCTGGCTTTAAATTTCTCGATGCTTCCATCTGCAACATACTTGATTTTGTAGATCCACCTTGAACCTACAACTGATCTGTCCTGAGCTCTAGGAACCACTTCCCAAACATGATTCGTGATGATGGAACTGTACTCTTCCACCATTGCATCTATCCATACCTGGTGCTGAGCTGCTTCCCGAAAACTAGAAGGTTCCCCAACCTGTGCAACCAAGGCTTGGTACCTCTCAAGTTGCCTACGTTGTCTCTTCACATTTCGGGGAGCTCCGACAAAGTCCTCATCGTCCCTCAAAATTTGTCGTAGTTCCCTGCTCGTTCTCCCACTAGTAGTGGGTGGATCTACCTGCTCTCCTTCCTGCAAGTCCTCAGGAGAAGTATCCCTTGGATCCCCATGCCTTGGAGAGGCAATCATATTATCTTCCACAGGTCGTTGTGGTTGAACAAGCAGATCCTCAAACTGCGTAGCAGAAGGCATCTCTCGGGATCTCCTAAAGGCCCTCTCCTACATGAATTTCACATCCCTCCGCACTACAACTTTGTTGCTTTCCGGAATGTAAATGCGGTAAGCCTTTGCATTCTTGTTGTATCCTACCAGATACACCTTTCCTGTAGTCATGTCCAACTTTTTCCTCTTTTCATCGGGTACATGACAATTATGTCGTACTGCCAAAGATCCTAAAGTGGCTCACTTTAGGCTTGTTGCCAGTGAAGACACTTTCTGGCGTGATCTTTCCCAATGCGTTGTGAGGAATCCTGTTCTGAACGTAGACAGTTGTATTACAAGCTTTAGCCCACAGAAATTTGGGCATATCTTGATCATACAGCATTGCCCTTGCAGCCTCGACAATAGTTATGTTTTTTCTTTTTGCCACACCATTTTGCTCTGGATTATATGGAGCGGTCCACTCTCTTCTGATATCTTCCCTTGCACAGAAGCTTGTGAATTCCTTATCAATGTACTCTCCACCATTGTATGAATGCAACACCTTGATCTGCTTTCCTGTCAGATTCTCTACCAGAGCTTTAAACTCTTTGAAACGACTGAAGACTTCGTCCTTGGTCTTCAGAAAGTAGATCCAGGTCTTCCTGGAGTGGTCATCAATAAAAGTGATGAAATACTCCACACCACTAAGAGCTCTAGTGGACATTGGTGCTCAGTCACACCTCTGCATCCCTCTATCCTCGTGCTCAGTCACTATTGACTCCTTCTTCTCCTTCTACCTCTGCAACTCCGCCCTGCAACTCTCCCTCTGAAATCGAATTCTATTCCTTCATAATCGATCTCCTTCGAGTACTAAGTGTATGCCCAGCTTACTTTCCAAATGACCCTAAAGCCTTCTTTTATAATCTTCTCGCAGATGAATCAACGACCCATATTAGAAGTCTAATCAATGGCTAAGATTAAAACTTGACTTGATCTTAGTTCTCTAAAAGATTCACACTCTGTCTTATTAATACCCTTTAATTATTTAATTTCCCTAAGTTTAGACTTAGGGTCTCCATTAAAATAATTAATTATTTTGATAAGACATGAACTGAGTGGAATTTCCACAAACAGTTTCTGGGTTCTTTGGAATACTGATGTCCAAGCCTCTTCACAAAATTTGAGACTTGGAATACTTTCTGATGCTACAAAAATCAACAATGCCACCTAGGGCATCATTTTCCCGACAAAGTAGCCCCTAAAGAAGTTGGATCTCCTAGCCCCTACTGCGTTGGTGTGTCCTCAAAGTCTCCTCCAAATTTGAAGAGATTTCGGCAGTGGGATTGCAAGATATCCCAAGCCCTAAGTCTAAGATCAAACTTTGCCCTGGTATCCCCAAGGCTAGCACCTCATAGGATCAATTTGATATCTTAAGTAAAAACTCTTATTTTGGTCCTTTCCCCTGCCTTGTTTAGGTTAAGATCATCATTAGTTGCTAAACTCCCTTCCCTTAACCTAGGTTGGGTCCACTTGGCCCTATGTGGTCCCATTTCTTATCAAAGACAATTCATAAAGGACAACTCAGGAATCCAAGTTTTACAAGCATTTTAGGGATTGGTAAGCTCCTTTACAAGTCATACTCCTTTAACCTAACCCTCAAATCCTCACCTCCTTTTCCTAGAAAATCATGTACCTTATTTAAAGAGCAAGCAAGCTCCATTCTTAATCCTATTCTAAGGAAAGGGGTCGTTAAGGTCACTTCATATCTATTTGGTGATCCATCCTTTATAAGTGACTCCCTAATACCGGGTCTCCTCCCATCGGTGAAAGTCCGTAAAGAGTAGTGAACCTTAGTTGTGGTGACAGTCGGCTAACTCTCTATCGTTTCCGTTGACCTAGCAGTTACCCTCATAGGAGTCCCTTTTAGGTCCCCTGTTAGTTTGGGTGGTAACAATACCCTGATCAGTTAATGTATCTGCTTTTGTGATTAGGATATCAATAAGGAGTTCAATTTTCCCTCATCATACTTGTAATGTTTTCTTGTCTTACTTTAGGTAAATAATTTCGTTCACAATGTATTTTCAATTGGAATCCTCATTGTTCGTATTGTAGCATCCGAGTATGTCTTCACTTCAATTGGACTGGGATCATTCTAAATCATGATATTAATTGGATCATTATTTGTTCCCTTTTCTTCAACTTGAATTTTCACACTTGAACATTTCAATGCTTCCCTTTCGATCAATAGTTGTACTTTGTTTTCCAATTTCTTCTTATCCTTTCTAAGTTTTTTGAATTGTGTAAGCAGATTTTGATTATGATGATGGAGATGTGAAATTTCTTCAACTTCTGATCCATTGACTTAATTTTTAATGTTTTGATACTAATTGTTCTCATCTTTTAATGTTTTAATTTCTTCCAACAACTTTTGATTAAGGCCCTTTAAACGAGAATTTTCTTCATCCTATTTTGATAGGCCTTCAATGAGTTTCTTCACGACATCTTCCTTTTCTTATTCTAATTTCTACTTCATAGCCTTTGTCTTTTTTACTTTTGTAAATAATTTCTAACTGTGATCTTTTAAGCGAGAAATTTCTTTGTTTTTATACGTTATAACTCCATTAAATTATTTTGCATTTTTTATATTGACTTTTGACTTTCCCAACTAATTATCATTGACATATCATTCAAGGTTTTTGGATGAAGATACTATCAAATCTGACTTCATTGTAATGTCCTGAAGTATCACCTTCTTCTTCTTATCAAGAAAAGTCAAAGTCTTTTTCTGTGTTAAATATGAAGGTACCCAATTTTTCAAACCAAGGTAACCCAAGAATTATGTCGAATTTTTCTTCAAACATAGTTACAACACTAAACTGAGATATACATTCATAATCATCAATTGTCACTTGTAGGTCCTTAACTTTATATTGTTTCTTGCGAAAAATATCTTCCTTTTCACCTACATTTGGTTCTCGAATTGATAATTGATATGCCAATTTAATATTGATGTAATTTTCCCTATCACTTGTGCTGGTAATAATATTATCACTTGTGCTGGTAATAATATTAATCTCTTTTCTTGGATCCTTCTTTTTAATGTAGATAATTTACAATCTGTGATTGGAAAACCTTTATGGGAAAATATTCCTTCATTTCTGAGTTATAATCCATTCTTGGTCTTGAATATTTAAATACTTTGGACCTTGAAAATAACTCTTTTATAGCCCCCTTTTTTCTTTTTCTATTTTTTAAAAACATTTTTTCTAAGAAGAAAAATGTGTATCTGAAGATGAATTCTCTTATGCCCTTTTAAACTTTATAATATTCTTTAATACTTTTACTACCTTGAATATTCTAAATACTCCTTCAATAACTTCAAAGTGGAGCTTAGGGTTAAAACTTTAATAATGAATTGTTTATAACCCATTCTCTTTCAAAAAGGATCTTAAATACCTTTTTATTTTATATAATTTTAAATATAGCTAGCACACTTGAACCCTTTTTCACTTTTTAAACATGATGGGCTTTTCTCTTTCACAAATATTTTCCATAAGAACTTTAAGTATCTTTTATTTTAATCTTATAAGATTCCTTGAAATATATTTTATTTTTCCAAGTATAATTTCCCTTGTGTAATTGATTCTCCTTTTTAAAACATTGGATTATCCAATAGACACAATCATTCTTTAAATAGCGGTGTTTCATGACAATTGTACGGTATTTTATGGCGGTTGTACGACATAAGAATATCGTATGGAAATCATACAAATGTAATTCGGCGAGTGGAACATTAGGTGGTCAAGGTCGTACAAACACATTTTTAATAACACTATGATTGTATAGACAAGAATTTATTAAGAATTAAATGAAATCTGTACGACTTGATAAGATTTAGACTAACTGTTGATTTATAAGGCGATGATTGTAGTGACAACCAATTGATTGCATGCATGGATGGTAACTAAGGGTACAACAGGTCGTTGATCCGGCTAGTTCAACATACTACTGCAGAATTTAACAATATGGGTTGTAAAATCACATCATATTGTTGCTACTATGTTTGTATGCCTATTTAATGGTAGCTTCTTAAATTTTCTAATATATTGATCATACAAAAAGAAAAGTGCCAAGTGTTGTGGTAGTACTAGATGATACAATCATTAAATACAAAAGGTACTTTATAAAATCACTTTACAAAGTTTATCATCTAGAGAGGTAATCTTCCACATGCTAAGACACCAAGCCAATGTGGAAGTCCTACAGAGCTACACAATCCAACTCTCCCTCTTAGAGAGGAAGGTACTTCCATAACCCAGATCTGTCTCCAAGCTCATCACATCCACTGTAGATGCTCCCTCTAATATAGAAGCTTGTTCCACTACCTGACAAGGAACTTGAGTTGAGACCATGCCCCTAGAAGCCTCTCGCTCCTGAGCATCCTGCATGGCTATCCTAACCATGTCTTCCTTGAATGGCCATCTCGAACCATGACTTACCTAAGGCTATTGACTCTCCCTCTAAGCCTCAAGATCACAAGCCTTCCCAGCATTCGCACTCCAAGTGTCACACTTGGAGTTCCAATGGCTAACCATCTTGACCTGGCTAATTCAGCCCTATATTGCACGATGCCCGAGCCCGCTACTCAAAACTTCCACCCACTACCCGAACCTTCTTGCACACTTCCCGAGGGCGCACAGAGCCTTTGCTCGCTCCCCGGGGGTCTCGTGCACTGCCCGAAGCCTCTTGCTCCCTGCCCAAACACTTCAGAAATATAGTTTTTAATACAACAATAAATTTGTTTTATTTTTCCTAAACCTCTACTTGCTACTCATCCTCTGACTATCAGTGGCTTCAACCCCTCGGTGTCCCGTCTGCAGCCCCTTTCTTTCTCGGCGTCAGTAGCTCCAACCGATGACAAGTCCTAACGTCTGATTACCCCCGCGATCATGACCTGATCCTTTCCGCATACTTATCGGCAACTAACACAGCGATGGTTGTTGAATCCAAACTGACAGGTCTAGGCAGCTCAATCCACGGTCTCGTTGCACCCTTCACTCGTCGGTCTGTTCCTCAAACCCATCACCCATGAATCTGTCCCCGCATATCTTCTGCAATGGCGGCTCTAGGCAATGGCTCTCCACAATCCTTCAGCTCAACGATTTCCACATTCGTCTATGCTACCCTATTTGTGGATCACTTGGCGGCTAGACGTGATTTCCTCACGCACCTCTATTGCCAAACAACTCCAAACGGCAGCTTACCTCCTCTTCCCGCTGTGTCCCTAATCCTCCAGAAATGGTTGTTGCAATCTCGACTAGCAGCGAGTTTATCGTGGCAGTTCAACCTCCAAACCACCTCACTTTCGTTTTGGTTGCAATAAGTTGGTCCTTGGCTCGAACAGCAACCATCTCGAACTGTTCTTCTACTAGAAACAACAACTCCCTCTTGCATCTGATGGCTTCACTCAGTGGCCACACTCTCACAAACAGCAAACTAGCAATCACACGGCCCAACTCGATTTCTCTGTGCATAGAGTCTCACAATTCTGATATCATGCTAATTTTCCTTGAACCTAGCACCTAGCTATAAATCTCAAACAAACCCTTACATGATTTATTAATTTATGCATAGCTAAGTTCATAAAAAAAATGCATAGCGGAAACACAAAAAAATCATCATTACACATTGGACGCATGATATACCTTGGAAAACACACAAAGGGGAAAAAACTAGCAAACATGTTCTATTAAGAACTTAGTCTCCTGTACCAGGGATAATGGCTCATCCGAGGAAAAATAAAAACAGTTGGAGCAACCTTGTTGCTACTCCCTAACTGCCCCTTGCTTCCTTTCCTCGGGCTCCTGCCCGACCTGCACACTTCAGTGAAATCCCACCCCTCAAACTATGTACAAGGTGTCTTCACCTCTCCCTCAAATCTCATTTTATAGCTCATTAATGACTAAAAAACCTAACCCTGGATCTCCAAAGTGATTGACAGTCAGGATCAAATCTTGATCACCACAAGATCAATGGTCACGACTTAATCCCTCGTAGAGATCACTTAAATCACTTAAGTGACTCAACTTTATAATAAAGTCACTTTTAATCATTAAATACAAAAGGTACTTTACAAAGTTTATCATCTAGAGAGGCAATCCTCCACATGCTAAGACACCAAGCCAATGTAGAAGTCCTATTGAGCTACACAATCCAACAATGACGATGATAATCGTGGTAATGCCATGTGCAAAGTTGAAGACTAAGAACAAGGAGACTGATGTGCCAGCCTCAACACCACCTTACGCACAAAATCGGACACTCACAAATGATTATCTGTCTCCAGCCAAAGACCTTATCCTATGTGAGGATGAGCCATTAGCTTTGCTCGTAAAAGGGGTAGATGGAATCACTAGCTAGCTGCTAGATTAATTATTTTATATGGCTCATGATGATGATGTTGACTTTTAGGGATTTATTGTTCTTCATTGTAGATAATGGCATTTTATTTTATTTTCAGCATTTTCACATTACATTCACCCCATAACATCATATCATTAGCAATTATTTAGAGAGAACAATAACATCAACAATGCAGCAGAACAGTAAGGAACAACATAAGAAAATCATACACAATAGAGACACTAGGATTTAGGTCAGAGACCAGGGAAAAACCCCACAAGGGGGAAAACCCAACCAAATTCTTCTTCTTAGATATTCATCAAATGTTCAGCTGAGATACAATGTACAAATAGCATGAGACATAACTCCTTCATCACCAATCACATTATCCCTCCAAGGGCCATCCTTGGATCATATCAAACCCTCGTGAGATAGCAGCAGACATATATATCAAATGAGACAAGCACAGGTCCTCCTCAAAGTTGCCTCCATATTACAATCCGCACATCACTTTTATAAGGCACAATCACACATCTCTGTCATAGAAGAATTGTCACATTTGTTATAAAGGCACTGTCACACATCAGTGTCATAGAGGCACTGTCACATCTGTCATAAAGGAATTCCATATATATCACTACCATCTTTGGCACATGGACACTAACTTATATCATCGTACTAAGCTTTGTTAAGAATCACTATCAAAAATCACATTATTGAAGATACATAGAAGATATAATAAGCATAAAACACAAGAGACACTACCATATTTCCCTGTCATAGGCACATAAGTCATAGTTATACTACTTTGTTGTAAGCATTATCATACAACACTGTTATAAGGACAGATTTGAAGTCATTATCAAACATCTTTGTCATTCATCACTAATAATTGCC
The DNA here is from genome assembly GCA_034641835.2 of Pinus albicaulis. Taxonomy (NCBI): domain Eukaryota; kingdom Viridiplantae; phylum Streptophyta; class Pinopsida; order Pinales; family Pinaceae; genus Pinus; species Pinus albicaulis. The sequence goes on from CM076581.1 coordinate 512,679,513, forward strand.
ATACATCTTACATTGTTGCCATAAAGAACAAATTCCTCTACCATATATTATTGTCAAATGCACAAGCCCAGGGGCACAATTTACTTCCCACATAATTTCCATTTATGCCCTTCAAATAAGGGCTCTTCAAAACTCTCCAAATTGTACATAAGCTCCCATACTAGACTGTCCAACTTAGGCCTTCTATACTCATAATTAATAAAAACCAAAAGTCAAATGCATACCTTTGAAGGATGACATATTTTAGCGCTTGATTACACATCAAGTTGTGCATTGATTGCTAAAGAATCTCGGCCCTAGTTAGGGCTTCCTGCAACCCTAAAAATTTATGCCTCAAAACTCCTCAAAACCCTGCACTGACAAATGAGGTAAACTCAACCTTACTTCAGATATATATTTGACTATTCTACCCTTCAAAACAAGCCCTACGGACCTCTAAACAAAGAACCATAGGGGCTCGTCCCTACCTCCAAGACACTAAGATTTTCGTCTTGCATAACCAGAGAATTTACCACAGATGCGAGCTACAAAAGCCTCAAATGCGAGCTACAAAAAGTCGCAGATGCGAGCTACAAAATGCCACATATGCGAGCTACAGAAAGCCTCAAATGCGAGCTATAGAAACTCACAGATGCGAGCTACAGAATGCCACAGATGCGAGCTACAAAAAGCCTCAAATGCGAGCTACAAAAAGTCACAGATGCGAGCTACATAATGCCACAGATGCGAGCTATAGAAAGCCTCAGATGCAAGCTACAAAAAGATGCAAGTCTTCCTTGACGTGAAGTAGGAATGATATTGGTGCCTTTATATAGTTGTTTCCATATGCGAAAGGTCATGTCCTTTGGGGTGGGCCAACTTGAACATTATGAGGCCTACATGAAATTTGGAGGGAAACATAAATTCAAATTTGCTCATAATAATATTTAAATATCTTTTCCTAATGATTGTTTGCCTAAATTTGTGCCACATTAAATAATAATTAGAGGAGAGTCAAACACATTAATAAATCTCTTTTATAAAATTGAATTCTCTTTGAAGCTAGATGGGCTTCTTTTGAGGTAGTTGGGTTTCTCATGGGAATTCATCCCATAGCTGCCCCAAATTTCAATAGATGAGATACATTTATTATATGTTCGATGTAAGTTTGTATTTATTAGTCTTGGATGGACAGCTATCAGGATTCAATATTGACTTTGACATATCATTTACAATTTGGCATCCACCACATCATATATATCAGCGTGTTTTGCTTATTTATGTGCCAAATTGCTTATTTCATGTTGTTGTCTGTCAATATTCTAAAAAATTGAAAAAAAAAAATCATTTGCCAAGGTTTGCTTATTTTTGTTAATTTTGTCACCAATTTTTCCAATTTCCCAATGTTCAGACCCTCAACAATTTTTTGCCAATGCCAATGTTTTCAACAATGTCCCAGACCAAGGATCCTAGCTAGAAATTTTGCCTCTTCAAGTGTTTTCCATGCCAGTATTCCCCTCATCATTGGACAACCTCCATCATACATTGTGCCATTAAACATTTCCATTCCACAAGTTGAGATTTTGTGTATTGGGGTAGCATCGGATGTGCTCTAGCTCGCAAAATTTGTGGAGGGACTTGAGTACACCTGATCTACAAGACCCAGAAAGGGATTTGGGAAATTTCATCTGGTTTGAGAGGGATTTAATTTATTAATTATTTTAATGCATTTCCTAAGTATAAACTTAGGAAAATTAAATAATTAAAGTTAATTAATTTAAACATGTGATGAAATTGTCTTAAGTCACACGGATCAAGCTTTCTTTTAATCCTACCCATTGATTCAAAATCTGATCATGGGCGTTGGTTTCTCAACGAGAAAAGTATAAAGGAAAGGCTTGGAGTCATTTGTAAAACGACATAGAGGCAGAGCACTGAAGCTAAGCTGAGATTCTAGGGCAGGGTTTGCTAAGAATTCTCAAAAGTGTTTCAGCTGCAGAGAGGGGAGTTTAGGCAGAGGGGATAGTCTGATCCCAGTGCCTAGAATCAGCAAGAGGCAGCACAGAGAAGCAGCAGCAGCAGCAGAGAGGGCAGCAGTTGCACAGCGCAGAGGCAACTTCAGCTACGCAGTCTCTCTCAGGGCAGTGTTAGGTAGCAAGAGACCCTCAGGGGTTACGCAGAGTCCCTCAAGGGCAGCGTAAGGGTCTACGTCACCCATTCTGGGGTTACGCAGCCCTCTCCAGGCCAGCGCAGAGTGACGCAGAGGTTGCAGAGGCTAACGCAAAGGCTTCAGGGGCAGCACTGAAGTTTCTAGGGCCAAGATCTGGTTGAGTCCTGTAAATCCCGTTTGAGGGTGTGGATCAGTCAATATTTTGGCTTCAGAACAGCAGATTAGCTATAGATCTATATCTTCTCTGTCGAGTTTTCCAGATCTGGAACCCAGATTTGTTGTATTCAGATTACTCTTAATAACAAAACCCTCCAACAGCCAACAGACCGATTTTACCGCATTGGGTTTTTCTAGGGACTATTATCCAGAAAATCCTTGTGTCACTTTTTCTATGTGTGCATGTACTTTTTCTAGATTTGAATCAGTAAAAGCCTGTTATGTGTTTGCTTCGATGTTAATCTGAATTTTCAACTTAATAACTTAATTAAGTAGGAGAAGCATAACCGGATCTAACAGTAAATTTCTGCATAAGTAACATTTAGAAATTTTCACATGGTATCAGAGCGATTGCAGATCTAGCAGGGTCACTAGCATAAGTCTGAAGGATCTTGCTGCAGAAAGTAGCAGGAAGAGCAGCAGTAGCAACAGAAGGCCAGATCTGAAGAGACAGCGCAGTTTCAGAGGGAGAAGAATCACGCAGAGGGCAGGGTGATGCAGTCTTACACTGTCTCCACGCAGACCCACGTACTTACTATGCATAGGCAGCGCTGGGATTGTCTGAAGCCAGCCAGGGTGACGCAGATCTGAATCTGTCTGATTCAAAAGTGCCTAAAGCAGAGCTGCAGAACTTCAGTAAGTGCTGGTGGGATTAAATTTCTGAAGTCTTCAGAATTTTAGCCTAAGCACTAGTGACAAAGAGCGGGAGGAGATCCACTTCTCAGAGAGTTTCTAGCCAAAGAAACTTGCAAATCGATCAAAGGATCGAAGAGAGCTAAATCATTGTTGATTTGCCAGATTTCCAAGAAGGGAAATTAGTTGTCAGAGAGAGCAAAGGGTGCCCATTTCGCAAAGGACCCTCGGTCCAGATCTCTAGCAGAGAGAAGAGGAGCTCCGACAAATTTCTGAGCAGATGGCTCCTCATGGACTGCGTGATCAGGATAGATTAGATGGCCTATCCAACCATGTTGTCCCACAAATAGCTGAGAAGAAGATAGCTAATGAGATGTGGAAGGCCTTAACATCCCTATATGAGGGAAAGTTCATCCAAAGGAAGATGCTTTTGGAGACTCAGATGCGGTTATTCATGATGACCAAGGGGGAAGACATGGAACATTTTCTCTTCAAATTACAGTCGATCAGAGACTAGTTGACTGCCACAGGTGCAAAGGTGGAGGATGATGTGATGGTCAGGACTGCTCTCAATGCGGTCACAGATGAGTGGGAAACCTTTGTCCAAAGTATCTTGGGCAGAGCGGACCTTCCCGACTGGGACAACTTGTGGGAAATAATGCGTCAAGAAGAACTCCGCAGATTCACCAAGAAGCAGTACAGCACGGAATCGAGTAAGGTGAAGAAGGAAGATGAAGAAGATGTTCCATTGGCATCAAAGAGGCAGCAAGGGAAGAAGAAGTAGGATCTGTCAAAGATCAAGTGCTTCCAGTGTGGTGAACTAGGACATTTCGCCAGCGATTGTCCTCAGAAGAAAAAGGATAAGGAAGCCTCTTCTTCCAAGGCTGTTGTGGCGAATGATGGGTCAGAAGATGATGCAGCCATGAGCGCTCATGAACCACGAAAGTGGGGTGACATGGATATGTAGAGCAGCTACAGAATGGCGGCGGGATCCTTGAGCAGCTCATCTCTTGGATCACATCCGAGCTACGGGAGGCTTAAGACAGTAGCGGCACAAGTGGAGCAGTGGGTGCATTGATCACGGATGAAGCAGAGGCAGATCTGAAGGCTGGAAGGAGCAGCGCAGTGCAGATGTAGCAGCAGCATAGGGGTTGATATGACTTCAGTAGCGCAGAGCAGAGTTGCAGCAGTGTAGGGGCTTCAGGAGGACAGCGCAGTGCAATAGCAGTGTGAGAGATTTCAACACAAGGGGTTGATGTGACTTCAGCAGTGTAGAGGGAGTCTGCTTACGCAGTGCAAAGCTGTAGTTGTGCATCATCCTCCAGATAACAGCACAGATCAACAGCCCATGGAGCTTCAGTGATAAGGTTGCAGCCCAACTGACTTGTCTGTCAAAGATTGGGCAGGAGATTCAGTTGTTTCTCTCAGCAACTGAAGATGCAGTGCAGCAGATGGCAGCACGAATGCAGCAGATTGAGAGAGAGTTGCAAAATAGATGTGGTTGTGGCAGTGACAGCATCATGGGCAGCTTTACACAATGGCAGCAGCGGTGCAGTGTTGAAGGGAAACAGGCCCAGCATCATCAGCACAGAAACTAGTGCCCAAAATTTTGTGATACATGGTGTGATGTATTGCTAGAGCACACTCCGTGCTACAAGGGAGTGTTGAGATTATGTGTATTGGGGTAGCATCGGATGTGCTCTAGCTCCCAAAATTTGTGGAGGGACTAGAGTACATCTAATCTACAAGACCCAGAAAGGGATTTGGGAAATTTCATCTGGTTTGGGAGATATTTAATTAATTAATTATTTTAAGTATATTTCCTAAGTTAAAACTTAGGGAACTTAAATAATTAAAGTGAATTTAATTAAACATGTGATGAAATTGTCTTAAGTCACACGAATCAAGCTTTCTTTTAATCTTAGCCATTGATTCAAGATCTGATCATGGTCGTTGGTTTCCCAACGAGAAAAGTATAAAGGAAAGGCTTGGGGTCATTTGTAAAGAGACACAAAGGCAGAGCACTGAAGCTAAGCTGAGATTCTAGGGCAGGGTTTGCTAAGAATTCTCAGAATTGTTTCAACTGCAGAGAGGGGAGTTTAGGCAAAAGGGATGGTCTGATCCCAATGCCTAGAATCAGCAAGAGGCAGAGAGCAGCTTCCAAAGGCAGCGCAGAGAAGCAGCAGCAGTAGCAGCAGAGAGGGAAGCAGTTGCGCAGCATAGGGGCAGCTTCAGTTACGCAGGTGCTATGCAGTCTCTCCCAGGGAAACGTTAGGCAGCAAGAGACCTTCAGGGGTTACGCAGAGTCCCTCAAGGGCAACGTAGGGTCTGCGTCACCCATACTGGGGTTACGCAGCCCTCTCCAGGCCAACGCAGAGGGACGCAGAGGCTGACGCGGAGGCTTCAGGGGCAGCGCTGGGGCTTCTAAGGCCAAGATCTGGCTGAGTCCTATAAATCCCATTTGAGGGGGTGGATCAATCAATATTTTGGCTTCAGAACAGCAGGTTAGCTGCAGATCTATATTTTCTCTATCGGATTTTCCAGATCTGGAACCCAGATTTGATGTATTCAGAAAACTCTTAATAATAAAACCCTCCAGTAGCCAGCAGACCGATTTTCCCGCATTGGGTTTTTCCGGGGACTATTGTCCAGAAAATCCTTGTGTCACTTTCTCTGTGTGCATGTACTTTTTCCAGATTCGAATCGGTGAATGTCTGTTATGTGTTTGCTTCGATGTTAATCTAAATTTTCAGCTTAATAACTTAATTAAGTAGGAGAAGCATAACCGGATCTAACAGTAGATTTCTGCATAAGTAACATTCAGAAATTTTCACACCACATACATAAATCAGTTAGTCTCTCTTAAACACATTCTATGTGTACCAATCAATTCTAAACAGCTACCTAGAGGCTTCGAATCAAATACTTGACTCAAAATGCTGCCTCTTGACCACATACTAACTAGAAAGGCATGTTATCAATTGCTGCCTTAAAACAACATTGTCATTGTTTCTGAAGTGTAGCAGAAAGCACATCACATATATGAGGGAGATCCCACAAGGGAGAAAAAGATTATGGATATAAAATACAACAAAATTGTAATAAACAAGAATGTTAAAAAATAAATTTGATGTTACTCTGTGATTAATCAAATGACCATCTTAACTTCAATTATGTTACACACACTGTTACTTTCAAGGTATTTTGACAGTACGTAAAATATGCCAAAGGAGAGTAGCATATGAAATAGATTACTCCTTTAATAAGCAGGCCCCAAATAGTATAAAAAGAAATAAGTTTGTTTAATTGATAAGCCTACTAAATAAAGATACAAAGACCACATAAAAATTCCATGTGCAGAGATGCAAAATATTTTTTGATGCCACCACAATGATCTTTCCATTGGACAAAACAAAGAGATTTAACTATAATCTACTTTAGGACAGCCACTTTCAACGTGCACTCCTAATGATGACACATGGGTACCATTGGAATGCAAATAAGCACCTCTCTGCAGGAACTAATTAAAATACTATCATAATTCAGAAAGAGCATATGTGAAAGACAAAGGTTCGACTTCTTGTAGTAAAGAAAGAAGATTGGGGAATCAAACAATAAAGAAACCTTTAAGAGCAATCATACAGCCTATTACTATTTTCAGACTTTTAATCCTGATATTGAGGAAATTAGAAATGTGAAAACTGATTTTCCTTTAATGAATTAATACCTTGGGAAATATTTGATCCAACACTTGCAGTGCCCGCCTGGAGTTCCACGAAGCATACCCTCGTACCAGAATATCTGCCTATGGCATTACAAGCAAACACATGTGTAAGCTCAAGTGGGCTATTAGCCTTCAGAAATTTAGCTGTAGAGCAGATTCCTTGCTTTATTACCTTCTCTCATGTTTGAGAAGAGGTAATTGCTAGTGAACTTAAAAGCAACAATCTGTAAGCAAATGAAAGGTTTCTCTACAATTAAGATGTCCTCATCAATTATCAAGCTAGAGCTTTTACACATGCTGTTGTATATAGTTTTGAGCTTCAAGTAGAAAGCTTGCCAACGTTTTAGGACCACCATGATCTCTAAAAGATGAAAACCTGGGAACATTTGGATGTGGGCATCAGCGTCCTAGAGTATTCCACATTCCGACAAGAAAATTGAATTTATCTGAAAAGGCAGAAAGGTAGATTTTAGACTCATGTGGTTTGTTCTTGAAGAAAGAGAGTTTGGATTTTCCACAGTAATATTTGAAAGTTTTTGACGTTTCGAATCCAAAAGAGGATTCATCTTTCTTCAATCTTTGTCCTGAAGATGGATCCTCTTTTGGATGTGAAACATGGGCAGAAAGGATTGTGTGAATGAATACACTGTGCTCCAAAATACATTGATTTCAAAATTCAAAGGTCCTTTTGATACATCAGATTGACTCGAAATGAGGCATTGATCAAAGTACTTGGTAAATTATTAAAAAGGTGAACTGCAATCACGACATAGAGTATCATGTCAAAAAATGTTTTATCTGAACCTGTTGGTTTCTGAGACCACATGGCAAACCCCAACAAAATAGGGTATATTGTAACTACTCCCTGGCACCATAAAACAAGTAAAATCCCTCAACTTCCCTTCATGTGTGACAGACTTTAAGCAACTACATTATGATTTGAGCTTCCCTTACCTTGTCAATATATAATACAAAGAAAGATCATAGAATAAACATTGTGGAGTAAATATCATTCATAACCAATGTTAAACAATTATGAACAACAAAAGGACTTGTGTGAACCATATCTAACATGGAAATGAGCACTCATTGTCACCAGCATCAAGAATATTAATGGTTTTTACATCAAGAAATAACCCTATAATGGGCTTCTTCCATATTTCTTGACTTCATGCTTTCACACAAGAAGCACTGAGATTGTTTTAAAAACCTTTAGCCTTGACTGCCAACATGACTCACGGCCCTACTTGGATGAAAAATGGCATGAACCTCGTTTAGCCTTAAGAGTCTTTCTTTAGTAGATAGCCTGTTGGAGTTCTCTGGTGCAGTTTCTAATTATTTTGTTGGTGTTGATGTTACAACCAAACCTGGTGTTAACACCATAACTCTCAAACTCTTCCTTAATTTCTTTCACATCTCTCAATATTCTTCAAAAATAGATACCTTATCCCTTTTCACCTAATCCTGTTTGATCATCTTCCCACTAAATCTGATCCTTTCTCCTCTAGTCTCAAAAACTCATAATACTTCAATCAATATTAAGAATTTAGAATGACTGTTGCTGGGCTTCACCACATTGGAATGGGATATTCTTCTTTGGTAGGGAGTAGCCAAATTTGGTAAAGTTCCAAAAAAACCTTTGATAATCCCCTATTTGTCCTGATTCCTGAAAAGTCTCTAACACCATGGGAATCACAACATTAGTATTTGACAAAAGTGACTAGGGGATCACAACAACATAAGTATTTGATAAAAGTGAAACAGGGATTGTTACCCACCAAAATGGGTAACCCTATAGGAGAAAACGTTTTCTCCTATCTTGGATGCCTAGCCAGCCAGCAACCCTACACATTTGCTTATTGATGATGATATGCCAATTCCTCCACTATCTGCACCAGTCATACACCTCTCACCATCCAGTATTCCTCTTGGATGAAGGTGGACTACCAGTCAATAGGTACTTTGATCATTTTGCAATCTGATGCTTTTACTTAATGTTTTGGACATTTAGCATGGCTAAAGTGGCGATCTGGATGATTGACCAATCTTAACTGTAAATTTGTTCTCTCGCCTTACCAAGGGCATCGTTAGCCCTAGTCCAGTGGAACCTCCTCTAAGTTCTTAGGGTTATAGGAAGGGCACTACTTGGAAGACATGAATTGAAATAGCATGTCCATTTTCCCTTACCATACTTAACATTTTCCATGTCATAATATTACCCTTTGATATCATCTCCATTCTTCGGGTTCACTGTCACTGGTTCATTGTGATTTTGCACTCTCTCATCTGCATCCTTGAGTAGCGCCGAGAAACATTACCCTGGAGGTTGATGCAGCTAAAAGAATGAAAAAGCGCAAGATTTCCACAATGAAAGAAAAAGAAAAGTTAAAATGGAAAAGATGGTTGGGACATAGTCACATAAGTTAGCACATGGGAAAAACCCTAGCATGAACTCTACCCTCCTCATAGCCATCACCCGGTTCTTGAGCACTTAATGCTTCATTTCATCAAAAGGAACCCTTGCATGTCCCAACTCTAATGAGCAATAAATTGCCTCATCTTAAGAGGTAAAACAAAATGCTATATCATAAAGAGCAAGCTTTGATCCTTGAACTATGCACCAAAATACAAAGCATTATCAAAAATAAATAAAAGGCACACCACAGGGATGGAAAAAGTAAGCCAAGCATGGTAACTCATGCATCTACGATTTCTCCCTCCATTACATCTATATAGTCTGGAATTGGACTCCCATTAGTCAGTCCCCTGACCATGGCACTTGGCCATGAAGTCTTTCCCCTCCATTGCCGCTTACTTTCATCAACACCTATTGATTAAAGGATTGACCTTGGAAATGCCACCTCCCCTTTGGCACCAATGTTGCACAAAGCGGGGACGAAGTAGGTGCATTTTTTGGAAGCAAAGCATCGAAAGCATCATTTTCCAAAAAATCCTCAGAAGCGAAGTGTCACAGAAGCGTATATATATATATATATATATATATATATCATTGAATTTATATTCCAAAAAACATCTAGAATGCCAAATTAGTTCTAGAATATATCAAAGCATGCATATTGTACACAAATCAAGATAGAAATGGCATCCATAGTACATTAATGATTAATTATTCGAGCATCAACTATCTAGAATCTAGATTCTTCTCTTCTTTTCTACCCTTTGCCTCTACCTCGATTCTCTAGGGATATTAGTCAACATTGCCTAATTTAGATCAAACAGCCTAATCCAAGCATCAAAATAAGTTAGAAAAAGCTTAACATTCCTAATCAATGATTTTGACTTGAGTGAAGGGTACATTTTTGCTAAGGCCATAACAAAGAAGTTCCACAATCAACACCACCAACACTAGGGTACATACAAGGCTTGGTGTTATTGATTAAATGCCAATCACATACCCTCATACAAGATACAATCTAATGAAATTTCACAATCCTATTGATCCTAAAATCCTGAAACTGTTAAGTTTGTTGAATTTTGAACGGGATATGAAATTCTATTTTCTCCATATGAAGTCTGATGAGGTTGGAACCACTCTCAAACTTTTTGAGTCATTTCATGGCAATGTTAAAAATTTAAGTAAAAGGATGAAAATGAAAGATAAACGAGAATGTCACTTTTACTTTAAGAATTTAACATTACCATTAGGAAGCATCAAGGGAGCACCTTGGTAGTGTCTGGGAAGCATGGTTCCTTACATAGCAATTCCACAATTCCAAAAAAAAAAGTGTCCTAGAGAACCATGCGATTGGTTTCGGAAACTATGCCGGAACCGTGGTTTGGCCTGCGAAATCACGAATGAAACCATCACGGTTCCAATAGGTCCAAAAACCACGATTTTTTGGGCGAAGAACGGTTCTGCTCACAAATCCACACGGTTCATGGTTCCAGGTTCTGATCCGTGGGGGGGTGGGGGGCAATTCCTACAACACTGGGAAGCACCTAATAGGATTGACTACTTAGCCATCCCTGCAAAGGTAGGGAACATTTTTACAAGACTTAGTCTAGTTAGATATTTGAAGTTGATCCAAATCTGAATTACGAATATGCCCTTAGCACTTAAGTATGGCCAACTTAGATGCATTTATGATCTTAGTCTCTAATGAAAATTGTTTTCACTTGAGTTTGATTTGGTTTTGCCCTGTGGTCCAAAAGCAGCAAAACACCTTGAGGGCACCTTTACTCCACATGATGCCCAGGCCATACATTACATTTTGGGAGAGTATGATGACTTAGCATATGCAACATTGCCCACTAATAGCAGAGTGTTAAGCTTTTTTATTACTTGAGCAATTGATATAGATCATAGAGCACCCTGAAGAGATAGAACGGTGAGCTTCTCCTGCTTAGAATGGAGGATTCTTGATGAAGTACCATTGGACACAGCATGGCCCAGGCTGGCCTAGACACTACTTGATGGGCAAGCCATGATCCAATGCCCAAATTAGGATGGTCATCCCTAAGATGATTGAGGAGGGCTTGTTGTACTTGATGGAGCCCCAATGGTGCAAAGAGGAGCCACCATGTTGCCTACTTGGCACCCATGGAGATGACCTGCAGCACCCATAGCTGGATATTGGACCCTTGGAGCTGCTTTGAGGCTTTATTTTAGGATTTTCCTCAAATGGAGGATGGTCATGATGCTTGGACACATTTTCAGCCTTGTCTTTGCCTTGATGGAGTATTTGGAATTTTGGATTCATAAAAGGGCATGACATCATCACTCTTTTAAGCTCATGGCTCACACGTGTGGGTTGGCTTGTAACCCAATTTTATGTTTTGTCCACTCAAAAATCAAACTTGTGTAGGGGTTTTTAGTCATAAATTAGAAGACGTAGACCTCATATAACTAAAGGATTACCTCTGTAATATTCCCAATTAGCTTTGCTAATTGGAATATTTCATTTTTGTTTAATTTTGCCGCTTTAGCTAGAAATAATAAATAAAGTGAGAAATAAGAGGGGTTACCTCACTTTAGTCACCTCACTTTATAAAATAAAGTGTTTTTCCTAGTTGATTGACGTTATAACTTAGAGAGGGGCCTTGGGGGTCCACATGAGTATGAGGGGGAGGCATCAGGCTGACCCAAGGTTAACTACGCAGGCCAAGGAGAGTGAAGGACGCAGTCAAGGGTTTGGAGGGAGTTTAGCACTATAAAAGGTGGGGTTCTCACCTCATTTTGGGCATGTTGGATTTGATATTGATATTGAGAGCTAGACTTCTGTCTGCTTCAGCACGCCGGTTGTTTAGTCGGTCTGCAGCACTGTTTAGTGCAACCGAGTGTCTCCGTTCGGAGATCTCACCTTAGCCTCGGGGGACTTCGAGTGCCTGCCCTGGTAAGGTTATTTTCTGGTATCACCCTTAGCTTCGGGGGACTTCGAGTGCCTGCCCTAGTAAGGTTATTTTCTGAGTGACATCCTTCAGTTTCAGTGGTAATTTACAGGTAGTTTACGGTGGAGACTTGGCCGGAAGGGAAGACCCCTTCTTGAGGCTGCGCGGATCCAGGAGAGATGAGACGGCGGTCCGGGGAGACGGGGGCGCGGATCCGGCGGGGAGAGACTCGGATGCGGACGGGTAGGACGCGGATCTAGCGAGATCTGGCTGCGGAAGGACGCGGATGCGGAGAGATAGGACGCGGTCTGGAGGAAAGACGCAGATCCAGTCAGGGAGGACGCAGATCTGATGAGCAGGGTCTTTGTGTGGGGTTTTGGCAGCATTCTTCAGTGTTTCCAGCCTTGAGGAGTAGATCATCTCATCTGGAGGACTTGTGGTTGGATTCATCCCTTATTGCCAGCGTTTCATCTGTCTTCTGTGCTGTCACTAGCAGAGACAGCGTTTTCAGTGGTGAGGGTTTGATTGGTGGTGGAGCATCAGTTTCACATTTTCTGGGGTTTGTTTGGAGGATTGAGATCAGCCATCTTTCTAGTTTCCAGCTCATAGTTCCAGTGCATTCCAGCAGCAGTTCTTCATAGCAGTTCTTCAGCCAGCTAGGACGCTGTCCCTATCTGCAGCCATTATTTGTTCTGAGAGGGTCTCCACTTGCCTAGGGCAAGGATAGGTGCACTCATTCTGATTGTCTTGTACTCCTATCTATGTATTCTCAGATTAATAAAATGGCTTAGTGTTCTGGCATTCTATGTGTACTTGTTCCATTATCTGGTTCCAGCATTTTGTTTTATATCTGTCTGGCATATTTCTGTGTATTACTGGTTATTTCCCTTTGGGGATATTACAGTGGTATCAGAGCATAGATCTGGCTCAGCCTGTGGTGCTAGCAGTCTATGACGCCCAGGGATAACCCCTACATCTATCGGAAGGAACGCAGAGAAGCTGAGAGTAGGTGGAAGTTTCCTTTCGGGGGAAGTGATTCTGATCAGGAGCCACTTGAGACAGATTCAGAGGCAGAGCAGCCTGAGAAGGGCTCAGAGCAGCGTAACCCAATGGCAGATGATGATGTGAGGTTTAAAGAGGCGGTCCTCCGTCACATGCAGGAGACGTCACAGAGGCTCTTGGCCATGGAGATCAGTCAGAAAGAACTCCCTAGAGTTCTTCAGATCGGTGAGGGATCGGGTATGTCTCGCCACGTACCAGTGCACGATGCTATCCCCATTGTGACGGCTCAGGTACCCGCGCGATCCACTATGCCCACATTCTTGCCAGAAGACACAGGGACAGGAGTGCGGGGAGGTGCACAGAGGGATAATCCAGCACCCACGCGACCCACCATGCCTACCTTCCTGGTAGAGGACGAGGGGTCGACAGCACCGAGGGAGTTGAGCCCAGCTCGATGGGCAGCCGTTTTTGCAGAGTGGCAGGCCTTAGGACAGGCATTCATGGATACTCTCCCCTTCGAGCGCTATCTCCAGTTTCAGTACGGCATCAAACCCCATGATCAGCACCAGCACAAGGGGCACGGATACCACCGTGATGACCACCATGCGGCTAGTAGATTCCATTTACCTATGTTTGATGGTTCATCAAAGAACTCGGCAAAGTCCTGGGTGGAGAAGCTGGATATCTATTTTCAGCTTAACCAGATGTCGGAGACGGAGGCCATTAAGATGGCTACATTGCATTTAGAGGGTGAGGCTCAGGACTGGTGGTTTCATGGGATGGCGACACTCGGGCATTCCACAGTGACGACATATGCCGAGTTTACCAGGAGGGTGGTAGAGCGTTTTGACAGGAGGGATCCGGAGCAGCATTTTGTTGAGCTGACCAAGCTCAAACAGACTGGGAGTGCCGAAGCATACATCTCGGATTTCTTGAGGGTTTCGGTGATGGTACCTGACTTATCGACAGCTCGGATGGTCTATATGTTTGTGGAGGGGCTGTCAGAGCCACTTCGTGGCCTAGTCCGGTCAAACAAACCGGCTACACTACAGGATGCTATCAGTAGGGCTCGTGACTTACAGGATGTCTTGCCCAGGACTCGGCCACCTTATCCCCAGAGACAGGCTTTCCAGCCTAAGGGTAAGGACACGAGGATTCCGCCTCCCAAGGTGAATCCGGGACGAGGACAGTTTGATGATGAGGCCAGGAGAGAGCTGAGGAGGAAGCGATTATGCTTCACTTGTCAGGAGCCGTGGGCCCCAGGACACAAATGTACGGCCGGGAAGGCACATTTCATTGAGGTCTTCTCCGAGAGCAGCGGGGAAGAGGATGAGGAGGATGATGAGGAGGCAGGAGGATGTTATGCAGCGCAGAGTACCTTACCACCTCCACCACCCGATGCAGGTGGGGCATCATTCGCACCTACTGGGGGAGCTCTAGCAGCATTGCGAGGAGTCCCCAAGTATCTGACATTGCGCGTACGGGGGACAGTGCGCGGACAGCGAGTTTCGATCTTAGTCGATAGTGGGGCCACCCACAACTTCATTGATGCCCAGATGGTTGAGCGGAGAGGCATACCGACGGAGGGCTTTGATGGGTTTTCTGTTTTGGTACCAGGAGATCAGACCATGGCATGTGCTCGATATGTACTAGAATTATCAGTGACGATGGGCACTTATACATTGACCGATCACTTCTTTGTGGTGGACATCCCGGACACCAACGTGATATTGGGAGTTCAGTGGCTTATTACTCTGGGGAAGGTCACGACGGATTGGAAGGCCCTAGAGATGGAGTGGGATGATCCCAAGACGGGGGAGCATGAGAAGATACGAGGGCAGAACACATATCCACCCCAGACAGTATCGGCACACAGCATGGAGGCGACTTTCCGCAAGGGAGATATAGAGTGGGCAGTAGAGTTGCAGGCTTCAGAGGCAGTGGATACAGGGCGGACGGTGCACCCTGATCTACAGTCTATTCTCGATAGATATGCAGTAGTTTTTGGGGACATTCCGCCAGGACAGCCACCGGATCGGGGGTTTGAGCACACGATCGAGCTTGAGCGGGGGATACAGGCTGTGATTACCACACCGTATAGGCATCCCAAGGCCTATCGGGATGAGATAGAGCGAGCCATTCAGGAGTTGCTGGCCCTTGGTCACATTCGGCCTAGCACTAGCCCTTTTGCTTCTTCAGTAGTGCTGGTGAAGAAGAAGGACGACACATTACGCATGTGCATTGACTACAGGGCTCTGAACAAGAAGACCCTGAAGAACAGGTACCCCATTCCCAGGATCGACGAGCTAATGGATGAGTTGAGAGGAGCACGGTTCTTCTCAAAGATTGATTTGAGATCCGGGTACCATCAGATACGCGTGAGGGAACAGGACATTCCCAAGACCGCTTTCAGGTGTCATTATGGACACTTCGAGTTTCTGGTCATGCCATTTGGGTTGACCAATGCACCTGCTACTTTCCAGTCTTGTATGAATCACATTTTCAGGGATCATCTGAGAAAGTTTGTGCTGGTTTTCTTTGATGACATCCTTATATACAGCAGGACTTGGGAGGGCATCTCCAGCATATTGAGACGGTCTTGCACATTTTGGAGGAGCAACAGTTCTATGCCAAGCTCTCCAAGTGTGAGTTTGGGTTGACGGAGATGCTGTATCTGGGACACATTATAGGAGTGGACGGGGTGAGAGTCCACGAGGAGAAAATCAGGGCTATCAGGGACTGGCCAGAGCCACGGAATGTGACAGAGCTTCGGGGGTTTATTGGTATCTGCACCTACTACAGGAAGTTCGTCAAGGGCTTCTCTCAGCTTGCGGCACCCCTCACAGATCTGACAAGAAAGGGGGCGTTCGGTTGGTCGGACACAGCACAGCGAGCTTTTGACAAGCTCAAGGAGGTGATGAGCAGTTGTCCCGTATTAGCGTTGCCAGATTTTACGCAGCCCTTTGTCCGAGAGTGCGATGCATCAGGAGAGGGGATTGGTGCAGTTTTGATGCAGGACGGTCATCTGATTGCTTTCGAGAGCTGGAAGCTCCTTCCACACGAGAGGCTATATCCCATATACGACAAGGAGATGCTGGCCATCATGCATGCATTGGCCAAATTCCGGCAGTACCTGGTGGGTGGCAGATTCAGGGTGAGGACAGATCATAACAGCCTGAGGTACTTTCTGGAGCAGAAGCAGTTGCAGGAGAGACAGCAGAAATGGATCAGCAAGATCCAGGCTTACGACTTTGACATAGAGTATGTCAAAGGAAAGAATAACGTGGTAGCCGATGCCCTTTCTCGTAGACCGGCCACGTTATCACTCATGAGCTTGGACGCTGACTGGAAGGCTCGACTACTGGTTGAGTACTCCAAAGATAGATTTGCATGCGAGGTTCTGGATGGGCAGGTAGCGGATAGCAGATACAGGGTGGCCGATGAGGTCATCTATTACAGGGACAGGATCTTCTTGACTGAGGGATCTCAGCTCAAGAAGAAGATACTCCAAGCTTCACATGATTCACCATTGGCGGGCCATCAGGGGTTCACCAAGACATACAGGGCCATCCGGGAGAGATTTGCATGGAAGGGCCTCAAGGAGGACGTACTCCAGCATGTCAGGGAGTGCGAGGTTTGCCAGCGAAACAAGGGAGAGATGAGTCATCCTGCAGGGTTGTTACAACCTCTTCCCATTCCGGAGGGGAAATGGGAGAGCATTTCGATGGACTTCATCACAGGGTTGCCCACAGTGCAGGGCAAGGATTGCATCTTCGTGGTGGTTGACAGGCTGACGAAGTATGCTCACTTTTTCGCCATTTCGGCACATCACACAGCGGCACAGGTGGCAGAGTTGTTTTTCAGGGAGGTTTTCAGATTGCATGGTCTACCCAAGACCATTGTCAGCGACAGGGACAGCCGTTTTATGGGCGGATTCTGGCAGGAGCTCTTCCGACTAGTGGGGACAGAATTGACACCGAGCACTAGTTATCATCCCCAGACGGACGAGCAGACGGAGATAGTTAACAAGTGGCTGGAGGGCTACTTGCGTAACTACGTCAGCGGGCAGCAGAGAGCATGGCTGAAATGGCTACATTTGGGCGAGTACTGCTACAACACAACGCACCATATGTCCATCGGTATGACACCTTTCTATGCTTTATATGGCTATCATTCCTTATCTTTTGTGGACATGATGTTCGGTGTTAGAAGGGCTCCGCGAGCCAAGTTATGGATCCAAGAGAGCCAAGACATCCTCCGAGCTCTCAAGGACAACATAGCCACAGCACAGAATCAGCAGAAGTTGTATGCTGATAAGGGTCGGGTGGAGAGACACTTTGAGGTCGGGGACCTGGTCTACCTACGGCTACAGCCATACCGACAGTCTTCGCTCAAGCAGAAGGGGGCGGAGAAGCTAAAGCCTCGTTTTTATGGACCATACAGGGTGATACGCAGGATCGGGCAGGTTGCGTATGAGTTGGAGCTGCCCCAAGGCAGCAGGATTCATAACATCTTTCATGTATCATGCCTGAAAAAGGCACTGGGCCAGCATGTGACAGTCACCGAGGAGCTACCGCCTACAGATGATGAGGGGCATCTGGTGTTACAGCCGGAGGCTATTATCGACACTAGGGAGAGACAGCTGCGGAGCAGGAAGATCAGAGAATTCTTGGTGAGATGGAAAAATTTGCCGGATGAGGATGCCACTTGGGAGAATGAGAGGATCTTACAGCATCCATCACTTCAGTTGCTTGAGGACAAGCAACGTTTTGCCGGGGGAGACTGTAATATTCCCAATTAGCTTTGCTAATTGGAATATTTCATTTTGTTTAATTTTGCCGCTTTAGCTAGAAATAATAAATAAAGTGAGAAATAAGAGGGGTTACCTCACTTTATAAAATAAAGTGTTTTTCCTAGTTGATTGACGTTATAACTTAGAGAGGGGGCCTTGGGGGTCCACATGAGTATGAGGGGGAGGCATCAGGCTGACCCAAGGTTAACTGCGCAGGCCAAGGAGAGTGAAGGACGCAGTCAAGGGTTTGGAGGGAGTTTAGCACTATAAAAGGTGGGGTTCTCACCTCATTTTGGGCATTGTTGATTTGATATTGATATTGAGAGCTAGACTTCTGTCTACTTCAGCACGCCGGTTGTTTAGTCGGTCTGCAGCACTGTTTAGTGCAAACTGAGTGTCTCCGGTCGGAGATCTCACCCTTGACGCCTCGGGGGACTTCGAGTCCACATACAGTAAGGTTATTTTACGAGTATCACCCTTAGCCTCGGGGGACTTCGAGTGCACCTTTTTAATGAGTTATTTTCTTAGCATCATCCTTCGATTTCGGTGGTAATTTGCGGTAGTTTACGGGTGGAGACTTGGCGGAGGAGAGACCCAGCTGCTTGAGCTGCGCGAGATCCGGGAGATAGGACGATCCCGAGAGGTGAGCGCAGATCCGGCGAGGAGGGCTTCGAGATGCGGGCCCGGGTAGGGCAGACTCAGATCTGGACAGGTAGGACGCAGATCTAGCAGATCTAGCCTCGGAGGACGCAGATCTGGGCAGAGAGGACGCAGATTCAACAGATCCAGGTAGGAGAGACTCAGATCTGGGCAGGGAGGACGCAGATCCAGCAGATCTAGCCCTGGAGGACCCAGATCTGGAGAGATAGGACGCAGATCTGGAAAGGAAAGACGCAGATCCAGTCAGGGAGGACGCAGATCTGATGAGCAGGGTCTTTGTGTGGGGTTTTGGCAGCATTTTTCAGTGTTTCCAGCCTTGAGGAGTAGATCATCTCATCTGGAGGACTTGTGGTTGGATTCATCCCTTCTTGTCAGCGTTTCATCTGTCTTCTGCGCTGTCACTAGCAGAGACAGCGTTTTCAGTGGTGAGGGTTTGATTGGTGGTGGAGCATCAGTTTCACATTTTTACGGGGTTTGTTTGGAGAGTTAGGTCGACCATCTTTCTAGTTTCCGGCTCATAGTTCCGGTGCATTCTCGGCGGCCCGGTTCTTCATAGCGAGTTCTTCGGTGGGGTTGTTGTCCCTATGCGACCATTTTCAATTACGAGAGGGTCTCCACTTGCCTAGGGCAAGGATAGGTGCACTCATTCTGATTATCTTGTACCCCTATATATGTATTCTCAGATTAATAAAATGGCTTAGTGTTCTGGCATTCTATGTGTACTTGTTCCATTATCTGGTTCCAGCATTTTGTTTTATATATCTGTCTGGCATATTTCTGTGTATTACTGGTTATTTCCCTTTGGGGATATTACAACCTCTCTCATTAATTCATCACTTGAATGGAATTTGGCCTCTCTTAAAGAGAAATCGACCTTGTCTTTTGTACTTTGCTATTTTGTGGACATGTGATCTTTTGTCGATTTTCACTATTGGGGACTAATGCTTGTTGTGGAGACATCATTTTAGGATTGAAAGAAGGAATGTTCTTGGATATATTGTGAGTACTTTTGTTGAATATCTTTTATGGTTATTACATGTGATGGAATGTTACTAAGGTTTTTGTGTTCCTTGCCTAAATGCTTATGTTATACGAAATGTTTGGTAATTTTTGCATGCTTTAATCTTATATCCTTCAACTCCCTAGAAAACCTCCAAGAGAGCATTTTCTAGTGAATTTCTCCCCTCATAAAGTGATAGCTAGGGTTACTAAGTGAAAACCTTGGGTTTCCCCCTTACTCCCTTCAAGGGTTTGACATTTCCATGATTAACGTTCCTAAGACTCCATCAGCCAAGTAGATAAAAGGCACTAGAAACCATCTTGATGATCAAAAACCTTAAAACTTTACCCTTTTCCTCTCTTCCTAAAATTTCGGCCCTTCAAGGAAAGTTGTTAGGGTCAGTGTTGATAATATCGGTATCGGCAAAATATTGGCGAGGGTCCAAAAAACATCTTATCAGCAATATCGGCGAAAATGTCGGCAAAATGTTGGCAAATATCGGCAAGCATAAAAAACACATAAAATATCTATTTTTTTCAGATTTTTAAACATATAAAGCAATAACAACATGAAATAAACACATTGAAACATTAATATAAAGAAAGCACTGATATATATGATGTAGTGAATGTAAAATAAAAATGATATATCAAAGGCGATACCAAATCCTGCTGATCCATGATAATTGTCCAATCAAGGACAAAAATGTGGAGAACCAATACAAAATAACATCACATATATAAAATTATCTCATCATCATGAGTGTTATGTAGCAAAGCTGCAAAACAAATAAAACTAGTGACTATCTATCTGAGATCAAGATTCAGTTCCCTCTCCCTAGCAGTTATCTTTTTGTCTTTTTCAGCAATTGCTTCCAGAGCTTTTTGTACAATTTCCGCACTAGAAACTGTACAAGGTATAACATCATGTCCAGGGAGTCTAGCCAGATGGTATTTCAATTGTGTAACCCCTCCTGCCATCTTGGTCCCACACAATCTGCATGATAGATGTGCCTGATTTGTCCCACTATCAACCTCCCCATACTCCCAAAATGGGTACAAGGGTTTTGGCATATTTGCAGTGAACTAACTCAAATTTCAAACCTAGGGCACCAAAAAAACAAATAATTGGCATTAAACATGCATACACAAAAAATGGGAATAAGAGGGTGCATAAGAAAGAAAAAAAAAATGAAGCTTGTTGTCCAAATATGGAGAAAACCCTTGCATTGGCTCACGGGCATGAAAATCATAGCAAATGGAAAAAAACAAAGAAACAAAATCTTGGTAGGCAAAGAGGCAAGCAAGCATAACCCTAAATCTATGAACCTCTCCACAAACTCGCCTTCCCTGCTATTGGTACGATCTGGTATAGGTAGGACTCCCACCTTGGGCTAGCACTCAAAGTCCACCGAAGCAAGGGTTGAGATTTCCGCTCGGAAACACTCGTGTGCTAAACAGCACTTGCAGACTTGGCTTCAGCTCAAGCGTGCTATGTCAAAGACAATTTTCTCAAATGATCATGAATGCCTCTTTCTCTTTTTGTCAAAGAGTCTCCAAAATGCCCATGTGGTCCCAGCTCGACTTTCCCCCATCAACTTCGCTCCAATGAGAGCTTATTCCACATGTGGGCCATAATTCTCCATGAGGTGGCCCCCACACTCCACTAGAGTCGCAATATTTCCCTTCCTTCCTAATGTTTTGGCCCCCACTTAATCCCAAAATTCATGTGGGGCCCCTGAACCCACATCTCCTGAATGCAAACATGAAATAAGAGAAAATTGAGGAAGATTGATATATCCCTTAGCAATATTGCCAAGTGGGAATATCACATCATGTGGGTTAACAAATAAAGCCACCATGTTGTCACTGAAATGGATTCACTGCCATGGTGTCTAGATGTTGTCAGGAGCATCTCTACGCCCTCATTCACTTTTCCAACATGGCTCCTAATATGCGCTTGTCTCCATCCATCTCCCTCATGCCTACACCCTTTCTCCAACATTATTGCTTACTCCCCTCCTCTCCATCCCTTCACTTCCTTCCTCTTGACACCTCCCCCTAGTCACCCATTTCCTTCCCACCCTTGACGCTATTCAACACCCCTTCATCACCTATTCCTATCGTGTGTTCCCTTATACAAGCAGCCACCTCTCACACCTATGTCCACAAACCACATGTCCCTCTATGAACCCCTCAAAAATAGTAGCTCACTTCAACTCAATTGAGGTAACCACATCCTATCGTAGAGGCAGATTTGATGGAGTGCAACAATACCCTAACACTAATTTGTGGATTGGATACAAAGAAAAACAAAATCCACAAATAGTCTCAAACAAAACCTTGATCTAAGTAGCATGGGAGCTCTTTCAACGGATCTGACATTATTAGCATCCCAACTTCGTAGTTTTTCAAAAAAGATGGACTAGTCAAAGGTGCTCATTCTCTCAATTAGAGTCTCCAAGGTGGAATCAGAGAATATATCCCTCAAGAAATTGTTGAATGATAACAAATTGCAAGAAGCCTTTCACCCACGAAACGATGCTTTGCACACAAAAACTCTTGAACTTGAAAACAAACATGAGGAGATTTGAACCCAGCAGACCACCTTCAAACAAAAAACCAAAACACATATTAACTCGTGGGTACAAGTTGTTCGATGAAGGGACAAGGCTCACCCCACCTCCTCTAGCTATGGGTGAGGAGGTGGTGCAGGCCAAGATCACCAAGGAGCATACTAGGTGTTGATTTTTGCAACTATGTTTGGTCTTTATAATGTATGTTCGAGTCATTTTCACTTTGTAAAGCATATTTTAATGCTAAGAGTCAAAAGAAATATTATTTTGAGACAAAGTCCCATTGTGACTTTCAAAGAAGAAATTTGAATTTTTGAATTAAGGTTTTTGACTCCAAAATTAAGGTCGGCCTCCTCCTAGTCAAATCAGCCCTCTAATTATTCATGTCGGCTTCATCCAAGAGACACATCCATCCGGCCAAGGGAAAAACTATACAAAGGGCCTATTCACTCTCCCATCTGGCCAAGCAATTATCTCGCATCTTCTGAGGTGTATGAGCAAGGTCTGAGGCAGAGAATGACGTATCTTTGAGGCAGCATATGGAGGTATGCAAAGGGATGGTCTGAGGCAGTAAGGAGAGCCTATTCTGAGGCTAACAAAGGGATATCTAGGGCACAAGACTGTTGTTGATCTGAATCAGGAAGTCAGCTTACCTGCGCCAAAAAAGCTCGCATTTCCTGAGGCAGTTCGTATGGTTATCTAAGGCAGTTTGTATGGTTTCCTGAGGCAGTTCATATGGCCTACTTTGACGCAGCAGATTGCCTAACATTTGAAGCTTGCATCTGTGGTAGTAGGATTTGATCTGAGGCATACGAAGGCGCAGGAAGCTTGCATTCTCTGAGATATATCTGTATGGGTTGAGGCATGTATTCAGAATTCTATGGAGGCTGTGAACAGGGTATTTCTGAGGCAGACCAGTGAGAAGGAAGGTAGCATGTCTGAGGCAGATCTAGATGATAAACTTCACGAGCAGCCTATGACTTGACTAGGAGGATGGACCATCGACCAGGTTTGACCTAGCTGTTGACTTAGATGTGTCACTGTTGAATTAAAGAACTCTCTATTGAAAAAGGTTGTTGGGCTTTTCCCTTTAAGGGTTTTCCCAGGGTAAATCTCTGTGTTCTTTGTGTTGACGGTCTCTTTATGATCCGGATGTACTGATATGTTATATGGTTGATGTCTTTCTGTGTAATTATTGAATGATGAAATGTTAATAAGAATGTAAAAATATCAAAAAAAATTATCAGTTTGAAAGACACCTTCAAAATCAACATGGAATAAGAGTGAGGGTTGAAGGGTATCCCTAAAGATCAAGTCAAATCAGGCCTTTGATTGAATTCCTTCAAGTTTCAGTAAGTCTGTATGGTAATCTAAAATTCTTAAAAAAATTGTTGCTGGATCAACCTCAGGTCAAGATCATGAGGGCTCACAAATGACCACAGAGAAATTTACAGTCAAGAAAAAGGATATGGACTAAGGACCTCAGAAGTTCCAAAATCCTAATGAATCTTATGTTAATGTCAAGACCGAAATCCTCAGTAAAGATGAAGATCAAGGCAACAAGGCAGAATCTCTGAAGGACGAAGAAATCTCTTAACAAATCTCAGAAATTCCAACTACTTCAGGAATAAGTCTGTCTACACTTTTGCTGTGACTTAAGGTTTGTCTTTGTGATTCATACAGGTTTCGTCTACAAGAAGAAGAAATTTTGGAATTTGTTTTGCACCGACATACTAAGCCAGCAAGGTTACTATTTTCACAAGATCTACACATGATTAAGGTCTGAAAAATGAAGTGAAGATTGTTGCTTGAAATATAAGATATACTTTATTATTTACAATTTCGTATGAGAACAAAGGTTCCCTTTGGCACATTCTTAGGCCTGTCAACATAATTGTCAATAAGGACTGAATATAGATCTGCTGTAACTTGTAAGTTTTGCAACAGAGCTTTCCATTACAACTATTGGTCTCCAGACGAATGAAGTTCTGGCAAAAGAAAGTGATGACCATATCGCAAATTTGGAGTAAGCTGATTTATTATGTGCTCAGAAGAAAGACATTGCTAAAGGCACTAAGAGATGCCGAGTCATCTTTCAAGGAACAGTAACATACAATCTCTGGCAAATTAAAGGCAGAGGAGTTGGGGAAAGGAACCATAAATGGTTAAATCTTATACATGTTAAGGTTCAGAATGACTTGAAAGATATCATCAGTGCAATATTATAGCAAATAAGAAATCTTCCAAAGGAACAGACAGGATGAAGTTCCTTCATTGTTGATGCACAGTCTTGTATGTGACATAAAGAAATGACAACGCCATAACTCGAGCTGTAAGAGAAGTATCGAACATATGTTTCCCTTGTGTTGCTTTGCATACAGAGTATTTACTGTATACTCAGTCTTAAAAGAAGAAATGAAGCATCACTGTCACTCATAAAGAGGCTGAGTCCCTCTCCAAGAATAGAAATTAAAAGCTCTCTTGAAGAAAGCCATTTGCATATGAATGAAGATATATTGTCTTGATTCATCTTGAAGTTTACTCCTGCTACTACAACGTCTTAAAGTCAAGCTACTTGGCTGAAGATAGTTGGTTGATCAATGACAAGGATAACATGATAGATCTAGGGTTTGTAAACTCTAGTAAGAAAGGGTGCTTGAACAAGAAAGACTCTGAGGTCTATGGATAAATCCCTAGGGTTATCCGTTTCTGCTGAAAATAGAAACCCTAGATTTTGCAAAGAAAGAATAGCATCAGAATGATGACGTGGATAAGTTACAAGATGAATGCAAGGTCAAGAAAGAGCTGGCATGTTCTCAAAAGATAAGTATTTTATCTCTTATTTGATTATGACTAATGTTGTTGATTTCTACTGGTGGATAGTCTCTTGTCCTTGAATTCTTTGCTTGGTTGTGATTGTTCTTCCTTGGCCTCCTAGTGAGGATTGCAGGTACATAAGAAAGGATGCCAAAGCTTTGGTACCAGATGGAAGAACAACAGCAAATATATGACAAGAAGACCCTCCCAGAAGTAGGAATGTGTGATGAGAGATGAGATCTTGATTCAGAGGGAGAAGACAGATCAACAAGATGGAATAATGCCTCGATCTATGCCGAAAAGAAGTCAATGGTGACTTCGAAGACAAAGTATTAGTGGATGGCATAAAGTACAAAGCTAAGGATCACCTCAATAAGAGGGAGGAGACTATGAAGGAACGTTTTGTCAGGTACACTTCTGTTGAAAGTTAATTGTATTTATGATTTCTGCTATTACTGTAATGGAGGCAGATATCGTCTTCTTTGATGAAAGAAGTGTACATATGAGCTACCTCAAGCTTGTGAGTTATATGAATAAGTCTTATGCTTGTAAAGAAAGGTGTTAACTCTCCTTGCCGCCTACACCTACCTACAAATTAGTGAAAAAAGCCTTCAACCTCACAAGGTGTGGTTGGTAGCAAGGATCTCAGAGAAGGGGTTGTCACATTAATCCCAACTCTCTCCGTTTAAGCTATCTCCTAGGTTAGCTAAGGGGGGTGGTCCTTAAATGGAAAACTAAGTTAAAAGATGTGAGTTTCTAGGAGAGTTGTTAGAGTTAAATAGATTATCTCTTAAGATTTATAAGCAAAAAGTGTTATGAGCAATAACCATCAATACATAATTTAAATAAGCATAAAACATATGAAAACCAGTGCCTTCAGAGTATTGCTCTTGGAAATGAAAATGTATTTGCTTAAATGAAGTAAAATGCTTTCAAATGGAAAGCAAAAAGTAAACCTAAAAAGTGAAACAAGAAAATGTTAGCACAAGATATTGTAAATGCTTTCAAGATAAATAGATTTATGAATCAAAGCATGAGAAGTTATCTTCATCAAAAGGAAGTCACTTGCAAAATGTAGACAAAAAAATGCTTGCCACAACAAAGTATTCAATTTCAACAATGATAAAAAGAATAAACAATTCCAAGTAAAACCATGAGGCGTCTTAGCATGAGATGCAATTACACTAGATTTGGATGCAATTAATCTTGGTTACTTTTAATTTAAAATGCAATGTTTTGAAAATCGCGATCAGGATTAAATCGGCGAGGGGAAAAAATCGAAAAAAATCGGGAAAAAATCGGCACATACAAAAATATTCATTTTTTTTCAATTTTTTTAATATCTAAAGCATCCACAACATAAAATAAATGCATTGACACATAAATATGAAAAAAAAAACTAATATATAAGATGTGTAATATCATGTCTAGTGCTACATCACATATAAAACTGAATCCTGTCCTGAATACTAAGTCCTGTATCTCAAAAGTCAACTCAGCCTCAAAATATCAACAAAAAATATAATAA
This sequence comes from Pinus albicaulis, assembly GCA_034641835.2. Lineage (NCBI taxonomy): Eukaryota > Viridiplantae > Streptophyta > Pinopsida > Pinales > Pinaceae > Pinus > Pinus albicaulis. Next base: position 512,705,958 of record CM076581.1, read on the forward strand.
TGTATCTCATATCATGAGTCATAATGTCATATACAAAGGAATGTCAATGCACCATATAACCTATGGTCCTATACTATTGATTTCCTCTGCCCCTCTTGCGAGAAAATACAGCAGCTTTGCCTTTCCCTCTAGATGAAGAAGCTGGTGGGACTGGCAATGGACTCTGTTGTGCTCTAGAAGTAGAAACTGAAGCATCAGAACAAGAACTTGAAGCACTAGAAGCTAAAGGAGGCAGACCATGTCCTCTACCGGTAGCAGTGGTAGGTGGTGTCACCTCCTCCTCCTGCTCCTCCTGCTCCTCCTGCTGCTGCTCCTCCTCCTCGTCCTCCTCCCCCTCCACTACCTCCTGCTCTATCCAATCAGGGGCTGACTCCATGACAGGCCTCTCAGCCTCAACCCTCCATTCAGCAGTAGTGTCAATCGCATCTAAAGAGATGGCCTCCATATCAGGTGTCCTCTCAAGTTGTCTCACCCACAATGTAAGATTGTAGTAGACGTAAACCATGTCAATAAGGCGCTGGGCCTCCAACATATACAAGGGTTATAAATTAATAAATTAAATATTTAAAAAAAAAATTATTTAATGAATTCAAAAAATCAGTTGGAATATTTTAAGTTTTTTACCTGTTGCGCCTTTTTGGTGTGTATTTTTTCAAATACACTCCAGTTGCGCTGGCATCCTGAAGAGCTACATGTTTGGCTGAGTATTCTAATGGCAAGTTTTTAGAGTTTTGGTAATCTGCCACCGTAGCTCCTCCACCATGTATCTACAAGTTACAAGTTACAACAAAGAAGATAAACTTATAAAGTTACAAACATAAGAAAAATTTTAAAATAATGAAAATCTTACCTGGCATTTTCGTAGTCCTATCCTGGACAGCCATGTCTAAGCTCAAGGTGCCACCTGCCATTCTGTATACCTCTATTTCTTTGGATATCTCTACACGTTCTGATGGATTTGGCACCATCTTCTGAACACAAGTGAAAAAACCATCCATGACCTCAGCATCAAATATGAGTAAGCAAATCCGGGGTTCAGGAAGATCCCTGCAGCATGAATGGGATGATGGAGTGTGTTGTTCCATCGGTCAACAATCACTTCCGATAAAAGAAGTTGTTTCTAAAACCCCTCATCACCCTTATCATCTTAGTAGCTGCAAACAACTTCTTTGGCCCTATCCATGACCTCATACAAGTAGCCCATTGCGGGCTTCTCTCCATCCACCAATCTAAGAACCTTTACCAAAGGTTCAGTAACGCTGCACACCTCTTGCACTCCTACCCAGAAACTTTCCTGATATGACACCAACCTGCAGATGGCCTCTCCCTCTGGTTTGCGGCTGATAGTCAAAGCACGCCACTCCTCTGAAAGAAACATTCTCTTCAAATCCCATTTAGAATTCAAAAGGGATTGAAGAGATATGAAACTAGTGGCAAATCGTGTAATAGCAGGCCGCACCAACTCCTTCTTGTTGGTGAATGTTCTCATCAAATGAAGCACAGATGCATGATTATATATAAATTTTGTGATGCTCTTTGATAATTCTACAATATCTTTGACAAAATCAATCTTTCTGATGTCCCCCAACATCAAATCAAGGCAATGTGCAGCACAAGGTGTCCAAAATATGCTCGGATGCCTCTCCATAAGCATCTTGCTAGCAGAAACATAGTTTGCAGCGTTGTCCGTTATGATTTGGACAACATTTTGGGGCCCAACCTCCAGAATGAACACATCCAATAAATCACATAATAATCTTGCACATGTGCAGATGCATCAACAGATTTCATAAACATTGTCCCCTTGGGACAACTGACCAAGAAGTTAATAAGGGTCCTACCCCTTTGATTAGTCCAACCATCTGACATCATAGTGCATCCTGTGACTTCCCATGATGCCCTTAACTCCTCCAATCTCTTGGTGCAGTCAAATTTCTCATTTTGCAGAATACGCCCTCTAAAGTCATCATATGAAGGGGCTTTGTATCCTGGGCCAACAACAGCGATAGCATCAATCGTAGCCTAATAAAATGGGTTGTTCCTGGCAACAGTGAAAGGAATATCACTCCAAAGAAACAGTTTGCCCAACAACCTATCAACTTCTTCCTTCTCCTTTTTTTTAATAAGGGAGGAGATAGATGGCTGTGCCCCGGGAGTGGTTCTAGGAACAAAAAATGAGGAGGCAGCTACGGGGTTGCCTGTAGAAGATGTTGATGCTGAAGAACCACTACCACTCTCACGGTCAACTCTAAACCCTGATATTTGACTCTTCAGAGCTGCCTTGCTGAGTTTAGTTGTTTCTATTTCTTCCAATGAGTTGATGGCTCTTCTGATTATGTCTGGAGTGGTATTTGTGCAAGGACCTACTTCATGTCCAGGAATTTGTGCCAGGTGGTATTTCAACCTGTATACCCCCCCTGTCATGTGGTGACCACATAACTTGCAAGTCAAGTTTGATCGGTCAAACCCCTGATCAGGTTCACCAAATTCCCATAAAAGATCCAATTTTCTTGGCATGTTTGCAAATTTGTTGAACTCTTGAGTTTTACTGTAAGATGAACTTTGAACTTTGAACGTTGAAATTTGAACCTAGGGCACAAGAAAAATTTCAAATTTAAAAATTACAATTTTACATACAACATTTTGATTTTTTTCACAAAAAAAAAAACCCTCAACTCAATGCAAAAATAATGGAAAGAAACTAAGAGCACAAGAAGAAATATAAAAATAAATAAATAAATAAATAAAAATAAAAAATAAAAAATTAACAAACAATTTTTTGCATTTTTGACCAAAATAAACCCTCTCCTCTCAATAAAACAAAAAAAAAAAACACAACCAAATTCAATCACAAATGATGAAAAATACATGGGTGATAGAAACCCATGGAAGAACAAGAAAAAAACAAAAAAAATGGGTCAAATTTGATGCCCAACCTGAAAAAAAACATTTTGTCGGAGACACTTGGTCCAAATTCGATTTTTGTTCGCTTGGCTTGCTAAAATCCTTCACTTTTGTCTACTCTTGCCATTGTGGATCACTTATCTTCCTCCTTAGCTCTCCTCCTTCACTCCTTAGCTCTCCTTAGCAAACCTATCAATGCAAAAATGAGAAACAAAAACATGAAAATCACATTTAAAAGTCGATGTTTTGGAAGCCCACGATTTTTTCCGTACGAATCGCGATTTTTTCACGATTGGCGATTTTTTCAAAAAATCATGGAAAAATTCGCGATTTAATCTTTTCCTTGAAAAAATCGCGATTTTTTTAAAAAATCGCGATGTTCAAACCACTGCTAAAATGCCTAATCTAGGTGAGAAGTACTTTTGTGCTCTTACCAAGAGGTAAAACTATAATAAAGAGGGGGCGACGACACGGGGGTGTCATTAACGATACTCGTCCACTGAGTCTTACGAGGCAGCGTGTGCCTCCGTTCCTACAAGGGGACAAACCACCTTCATAACTGCAAGATCAAACGCTTTTACCTTACTTCGTACCAAATGGAAGAACTTTCGAAGAAAGCCCTTTTTCCCTATAATTTCTATCAGCCAAGTTTATGCTTGGAGGTAAACTTTAAATATGCAACTAAGTTAGAATGCCTACTATGATATGTAAGTAAGTTTGCAAGTGCTATGTAAAAGGTAGAGATGTTTTAATTAAATATGCTCCAAAACACAAGATTGTACAAGCTTCATAACATATGAGATTGTAAAGTGAAAGTATTTGCTTTGACTTATGATAAATCGATGACCAACTAAAAGTTTGATGCTTATGAGCAATTAATTTGCATGTAAAATAAATTGCAACTCAAGATTTGTATTCAAAATAGTCTTGCGAAAAGAACTCTTAAATTCGAGAAAATGAAAGAAAATTTGCTTGACATGGAAATAAATGATTGCCTTGAAAGATAAATTGCCCATATACACAATGTTTCAAATATATTTCAAAATGGAAATGTTTCACAACCATAAAGCATAGATGATTTAGACAATAACCAAGCCAAGTATATCAAAGTTTGCTAAAACAAAATAATGAAGAAGCATGCACAAAATGAAAGTAAATTGCTTTGCAAAAATGTAATTTTAGACTTGTAGCAACAATTGTTGTAAATGGTGCAAGTTTAAAGAACTTTAGCAAACTTGAGGAAAGTAAATGAGATGTGTGGCTATATTAATTACCAATTTAAAGCACGCATGTAAGTGAAAGGAGATGCTAGAGTCAACAAGTCAATCCAACCACCATTCCTCTCCCAAAGTGGAGATATAGGGATGCCAATGGGTGGAACCCACGCTCCCAAAACAAAAATCAGAAATTTTATTATTATGCGTTACAATTGAGGTTAATGGCTCTTTGAGAGCTACCCAAGGAATTGATGGAAATACAAAATGAGGTTTTGAAACCACAAGGGAATTCCTTCAAGTATGGAGCCTCAAGAGAGATGAAGATGGCGCTACAATAAGGAAATACAATCTCCCAAAGTGATACACAACCTAGTCTTCTTTAGCAAGCCCTCCTAATGCCCATGACCTTCAAAATGGAACTTTGAAACTTGAGAGAACCTACAACCAACATGTTAGGGATGCAAAACTAAGACCAAGATTTGTGTGAAAAAGAGCATGCAAAATGAGTGATAATGATACAATATAATACACAAAAGAAACTAAATCAAGTGATGGGAAAAGACCCCATCACTTGTCTAGTTTATAAGGAGCTCTTGATTAGCTAGATAAATAGATGAAAGCACAAGAGTATAAAATGTAAATTTGATTGAAAATTTGGTTTAAGCACAAACTATGTGAAAAAGAACCCTGCAAAATCAACACTTTCAAAAGATAAGCTATTAAGATTCAAAAAACAATAGGAGCTCCTCGTAAGTAATGCCAAGAGTGGGTTGGTCTCTTGAAGACTTCCCCTCACGCTTGCTAGTTGATCCAGAGATGGCCTCTACAAAACTTTAAATGCACATTAGCTCATATGGATTATATTAATAAACAATGACAAGAGAACTCTAGAATTTATTTGAAAATAGATAGAATTGTCTAGCCTAGAGCATATCAAATAACCAATTGCAAATATTAGATAGTAATACATTCACAATTCTTATGAAAGCATATGAGAGAATGAAATCCAATTGAACACAAATAGAGAAATATACCATCATTAAGCCAAGCCAAACTCCAAGAGAGAAACACCCATGAATGAACCCCAAAGACTTTTTTATTATATGAAGAACAAGTGTGCACAGGAGCGGAGCTTCCCCAAGCACAATAGCTAGTTTCAAAGATACAATAAGAGAGCAAGTGGCTCCATTGTATAGAAAGTTGGGAGCAAATCCCAATGAAGAACCAAATGCCAAGTGGTCAGAGGGAGGAGATCAAAAGGAAAATTTGAATTTGATAGGTGGAGCTCCATTGCCAAATGTAAAAATCGGATTATAGCAAGTGGACATCATTTTCTTCTTCCCTTATGTGCCAAATTCGAATTTTATGATGGAATGACAAGTGTATATGGGTGGTAACCCATGTGGGGACAATTTTCCACAAAAATCCCCACCAAATATTCTCTCAAATCCTCCCAAATGTGCTTTAGCTTCACAAATTCGAATTTCCAAGTAATCAACTCTCATTTAATGTTAGAAATTTGATTTTATTTGAGCACATGTCATTTCCCTGGTTTTAGGAGTCCACATCACTTTGCGACTTCACTTTAACTCCTCCATAATTTTCCACCTCATTTAGCATGAGTGGATATTTATTTTTCTCCATTTATTTAATTTCTGGCTTAAATAATTGCCAAAATTTCCACTAAACTTGGAAAAAATGAGTTTTGAGGGTTCAAAACACATTTTTAACCCCTCAAAATGTGTCATAGTAAAAGGTTGAGGGTGAGAGGTGTAATTTTGATTACTCATACCCCATACAACGTCTCTATGCAACACTTATTACAATTCAATTACAATTTTTATTGCAATTTTCGATTTTCGGGAAATCTAAAAAATTAAAAAAGCACTACCTAGATCTAACCAAATTCCACAAAAAAAATTGTGTGATCTAGTATGGTAATATACATTGACTCTAGACACTATGACTCACCCAAGGCCTCACCATCAAGGCGTACTCCAGCTTTGGGGTAAAATTGCAAGAAAAAACTCAATTAATTATTAAGTCCTAATATGGAGATGATAATTAACCGACTGAAAAAAACCTCCCAGAGTAATACTCACTTGTTGGCAAGGTCCCAAGCTACCTAGGCCTGTTACAGACTCAATACTGACTCAAATTTATTATTACTAGTGTCACTTATTACAATTCCCCGTAGGGCATGGAACCTGGGTACAAGAGAAAGATCATGAGAAGTAGAAGTCGAGTTTAAAAACTCTATTGAACTGATGATATCTGATGGTACAAGTGTCTTCTGGTTCATCCCTAGGCATGGAGTCTTCACATAATCATCAGGTGCCACTCCAGTGGTCAACATTTGGCTCCATATGGGGATGCATGCTAAATATGAAGTGATAGTGTGCAAGAACCTGGAATCTGCATCCACCGACCAAAGATATATATTAGCAGAATCCATTCAAAATATCATCAAATAAAATCAAGTACAAAAATGGAAATTTATTGTAAGAGCATAAATAACAATTTATTCATGAAAGAAATCTACTTAAACAAAATTTGACAAGGGATAAGGTTAGAAATATGATACAAAAAGATGCCCCATGGCATCAAATGTCTTAAATGAAGTTCATGCTAAGAACCTGCCTACTTTCCGGCAGATCCATGGGCTGCTTTTCTGATGTGCCCTGTCCAATTCTGAATATTTTAGGACTTTGATCAGTTCCAACACTGTGTTGTACATGGTCATCAGATTTACCAAATCCTTTCCGATTTTTTCTTTTCTTCTTAATAGATTGCGATGTTGATGTTGATGTAATCAAAGTAGACCTTTATGCCGGATCTTGAAGATGCTCAGATGGAAAATCTGAAGTATCCAAGACTTCTTTGACCTGCCTTTCTCCATTATGCATCTTCTCTGACATGGATGATGGCTCAATCTCATAAGTATAAACTTGATTCCCGTTAGTTTCCTTTCTATCCAACTCACCTTCGTCACTTTCATCTTCTCTGACATGGACGATGGCTCAATCTCATAAGTATAAACTTGATTCCCATTAGTTTCCTTTCTATCCAAGTCACTTTCAATTAGCCATTTTTCAATGAAATAAGTGCCCTACTCATAATGAGATGAAGCTTGAGTTAGAGGATGGGGAGGCTTATGATTTGTTTCTTTGTTCCTTTCCCATTCATCATCTTCCCTAAGCTAGAATTTTTGTACCTGTAATCTTTCCATTTCCTCCAACCTATTCTGAAAAATGATCTGATTAGCCTTCATAACATTTATTTCTTTAGCATGATTTGTTTCCATGGTGTTGATTAATTGCACTTGTTTTTCTTCCATGGCGAGCAACCTATTTTGAATAGAGGTCATCTAATTAGAATGATTAGCCTCTATGGTACTCATTTCCTTCGCATGATCTATTAGTAATCTTGTTTGATTGAGTTCCATGTTTTTAATGAGTTGAGCTTGGTTGAGTTGCATATCCTTAATCATTTGAGTCAACTCCCTGATGAGATCTCTATCATTCTCATTTTCTTGAGTTTTCGCTTGATCTTTCTTTCATCTCCATATTTTTCTTCAAAGGCATTAATGATTTATTCTAGATAATCAAAACTGTTAACAGGTAAGTCTATAAACCAATCCATAGCATCGGCATCTAATGAAAAGATGAAAAGTTTCATGTTAACGTCCTCATGGTTAATATCATGGCACCATTTGCTCACACAAAGGTGGAAATTCCTAAAGTGAGTTTCAGTGGTAATGGCATTGTTACCTAGAAAACTAGGCAACTCATCAACAGCCTCAATGGCTTCATCCGAAATAAAATTCAGATAGCCTAGAATGTTAGTAAAATCATAAGGGCAAACAAATCATTCATGATGTCATGCTCACTTGACCCTCAAAGAGCAAATGGATATCAAAGAGACGTTCATATCCAAGATTAGCAAGAATTCTACAAGAAGAAGGCTTCAAGCAGAAATCCTTGCAGAAAATTAAATACGTGGAGTCGCCACTTGAACAAGAATCTAACTCTAAAATCCAACATGCAAAAACCAAAAGTTAGTTGATTTCCCAGGTACAAGAAAGCTTGTCCCCGGCAACGGTGCCAAAAAATGTTATCGCTCCCTGTCGCCTACACCTACCTACAAGTTAGTGAGAAAATCCTTTAACCCCACAAAGTGTGCTTGGTGGCAAGGATCTCAGAAAAGGGGCTATCACACTAATCCCAACTCTCTCCGTCTAAGCTCTCTCCTAGGTTAGCTAAGGGGGTGGTCCCTAAATGGAAAACTAAGTTAAAAGATGTGAGTTTCTAGGAGAATTGTTAGAGTTAAATAGATTACCTCTTAATATTTATAAGCAAAAAGTGTTATGAGCAATAACCATCAATACATAATTTAAATAAGCATAAAACATATGAAAACCAATGCCTTCAAAGTATTGCTCTTTGAAATGAAAATGTATTTGCTTAAATGAAGTAAAATGTTTTCAATTGGAAAGCAAAAAGTAATCATGAAAAGTAAAACAAGAAAATGTTAGCACAAGATATTGTAAATGCTTTCAAGACAAATAGATTTATGAATCAAAGCATGAGAATTTATCTTGCTCAAAAGGAAACAATTAGTGTTCTACTTGCAAAATGTAGATAAAAAAAATGTTTGCCACAACAAAGTATTCAATTTCAACAATGACAAAAGGAATAAACAATTGCAAGTAAAACCATGAGGTGTATTAGCATGAGATGCAATTACACTAGATTTGGATGCAATTAATCTTGGTTACTTTTAATCTAAAATGCCTAATCTAGGTGAGAAATCATTTTGTGCTCTTACCAAGGGGTGAAAATTGGAGTGACTGTAAGAAAGAGGGGGCGACGACACGAAGGTGTCATTAACAATACCCGTCCCCTGAGTCTTACGAGCCAACATGTGCCTCCGTTCCTACAAGGGGACAAACCACCTTCATAATTGCAGGGTTACACGTTTTTACCTTACTTCGTACCAAACGGAAGAACTTTCCAAGAAAGCCCTTTTTCCCTATAATTTCCATCAACCAAGCTTATGCTTGGAAGTAAATTTTAAATATGCAACTAAGTTAGAATATCTATTGTGATATGCAAGTAAGTTTGCAAGTGTTATGTAAAAGATAGAGATGTTTTAATTAAATATGCTCCAAAACACAAGATTGCATAAGCTTCATAACATATGGGATTGTGAAGTGAAAGTATTTGCTTTGACTTATGATAAATCGATGACCAACTAAAATTTTGATGCTTATGAGCAATTAACTTGCATGTAAAATAAATTGCAACTCAAGATTTGTATTCAAAATAGCCTTGCGAAAAGAACTTCTAAATTTGAGAAAATGAAAGAAAACTTGCTTGACATGGAAGTAAATGATTGTCTGGAAAGATAAATTGCCCATATACACAATGCTTCAAATATATTTCAGAATGAAAATGTTTCACAACCATAAAGCATAGATGATTTAGATAATAACCAAGTCAAGTATATCAAAGTTTGATAAAACAAAATAATGAAGAAGTTTGCACAAAATGAAAGTAAATTGCTTTGCAAAAATGTAATTTTAGACTTGTAGCAACAATTGTTGTAAATTGTGAAAGTTTGAAGAACTTTAGCAAATTTGAGGAAAGTAAATGAGATGTGTGGCTATGTTAATTACAAATTTAAAACACATATGTAAGTGAAAGGAGATGCTAGAGTCAACAAGTCAATCCAACCACCATTCCTCTCCCAAAGTGGAGAGAGAAGGATGCCAATAGGTGGAACCCATGCTCCCAAAACAAAAATCAGAAATTTTATTATTATGCCTTACAATTGAGGTTACTGGCTCCTTGAGAGCTACCCAAGGAATTGATTGAAATACAAAATGAGGTTTTGAAACCACAAGGGAATTCCTTCAAGTATGGAGCCTCAAGAGAGATAATGGCGCTACAATAAGGAAATACAATCTCCCAAAGTGATACACGACCTACTCTTCTTTAGCAAGCCCTCCTAATGCCCACGACCTCCTTCAAAATGGAACTTTGAAACTTGAGAGAACCTACAACCAACATGTTAGTGCTGCAAAACTAAGACCAAGGTTAGTGTGAAAAAGAGCATGCAAAACGAGTTATAATGCTACAATATAATATACAAAAATAAAAATAAAAATCAAGTGATGGGAAAAGACCCCATCACTTGTTTAGCTTATAAGGAGCTCTTGATTAGCTAGATAAATAGATGAAAGCACAAGAGTATAAGATGTAAATTTGATTGAAATAATTTGCTTAAGCACAAACTATGTGAAAAAGAACCCTGCAAACTCAACACTTTCCAAAGATAAGCTATTAAGATTCAAAAAACGATAGGAGCTCCTTGTAAGTAATGCCAAGAGTAGGTTGGTCTCTTGAAGACTTCCCCTCACGCTTGCTAGTTGATCCAAAGATGGCCTCTACAAAACTTTAAATGCTCATATGGATTATATTAATAAACAATGACAAGAGAACTCTAGAATTTATTTGAAAATGGATAGAGTTGTCTAGCCTAGAGCATATCAAATAACCAATTGCAAATATAAGATAGTTATACATTCACAATTCTTATGAAAGCATATAAGAGAATGAAATCAAATTAAACACAAATAGAGAAATATACCATCATTGAGCTAAGCCAAACTCCAAAAGAGAAACACCCATGAATGAACCCCAAAGACTTTTTTATTATATGAAGAACAAGTGTGCACAGGAGTAAAGCTTCCCCAAGCACAATAGCTAGTACCAAAGATACAATATGAGAGCCCATGGCTCCATTATATAGAAAGTTGGCAACAAATCCCAATGAAGAACCAAATTCCAAATGGTGAGAGAGAGGAAATCACAAGGCAAATTCGAATTTGATAAGTGGAGCACCATTGCCAAGTGTAAAAATCGGATTCTGGCAAGTGGAAACCATTTTCTTCTTCCTTTATGTGCCAAATTCGAATTTTATGATGGAATCACAAGTGTATATGGGTGGTAACCCATGTGGGGAGAATTTCTCACAAAAATCTCCACCAAATATTCTCTCAAATCCTCCCAGATGTGCATTAACTTCACAAATTCGAATTTCCAAGTAAGCATCTCTCATTTAATGCCAAAAATTCGATTTTATTTGAGCACATGTCATTTCCTTGATTTTAGGAATCCACATCACCTTGTGACTTCACTTTAACTCCTCCATAATTTTCCACCTCATTTCCACCTCATTTAGCATGTGTGGATATTTATTTTTCTCCATTTATTTAATTTTTGGCTTAATTAATTGCTAGATTTCACACTAAACTTAGGAAAAGTGGGTTTTGAAAGTTTAAAACACATTTTTAACCCTTCAAAGTGTGTCATAATAGAAAGTTGAGAGTGAGAGGTGTAATTTTGATTACTCATACCCCATACAACTTCTCTAGGAAACACTTATTACAATTCAATTACAATTTTTATTGCAACTTTCGACTTGCGGAAAATCTAAAAAATTAGAAAATCACTACCTAGACCTAACCAAATTCCACGAAAATTTCTGTGATCTAGTATGGTAATATACATTGACTTTAGACACTAGGACTCACCCAAGGCCTCACCATCAAGCCGTACTCCAACTTTGTTGTAAAATTTGAGGAAAAAACTCAATTAGTTATTAAGTCCTGATAGGGAAACGATAATTAACCAACTGAGAAAAACCTCCTAGAGTAATACTCACTTGTTGGCAAGGTCCCAAGCTACCCAGGTCTGTTACAAACTCAATACTGACTCAAATTCATCATTACTAGCATCACTTATTACAATTCCTTGTAGGGCGTGGAATCTGGGTACAAGAGAAAGATGATGAGAAGTAGAAGTAGAGTTTAAAAACTCTATTGAACTGATGATATCTGATGGTACAAGTGTCTTTTGGTTCATCCTTGGGCATGGAGTCTTCACATAATCATCAGGTGCCACTCCAGTGGTCAACATAAGGCTTTGTACGGACTCCTCTAGGATTGATGGATCAAGGACCTATATTCTCTAACGAAAGCAAAAGAGCTCATGTGTCAAAAGGAAGTTGCATTAACCGGAACATTTGATCTAGAGGAAGAGGTCTCTCTAGGAGCCCTTGCTCAAATTCAGAGGGAGATGAACCCCGAATTCAAGATGAAAGATCTTGACAAGGGAGCTTATAACATCAATGTCAAAGGGAGCAAATCAAGATTGCTATGATAGGAGTTGTTTTAGGTAAAACATCCAAATAGGATTATGGATCAAGAAAAGGAAGCAAATCAGTTCATGGTTGAGCCAAGGAATATAACTCAACATGTGTTGAAGTACTAGCATGGTATTGTTGGTCATGGCATAGTCAGTTATGGTTTGAGAGATCTCTCAAATAGAAAAGTTCGGCTATTGTGCATGGACTGCTGAAAACAAAGAGAGTTTGTATATTGATTCTGATTGGACTCTGATCTCCTGGATAACCAAGAAGGAAGACATTTGTTGCATTCACAGGTCAAGTATGTTGCATCTTGAAAGGCGAGCTATGACGCAGTATGAATATGGCTTGCAGGACTGGTGGATTAGGTACAGGTGATGACAGGATGACAAGTCAAGGCACCTTGAGATCAAGTACCACTACATTTGTGGCATGGTGCAGAGGAGAGCAATAAGGCTCGATTACATGTCCACTCATGAGTAGGCAGCTAATGTTCTGATGAAATCATTACCCAGGGATAAGTTCATGTACTTCAGAGACAAGTTGGTGCTAGTGGGGATTAGCATGGTCTGAGAGGCCTAGAGTGCTCAATAGGCAAACTTGAGTGAGTGCCTCTCGAAAGAGGACCCTAATCACACATCAGGAATGGTGGAGTGACGTCCTGGACCCTGATCACACACCATGGTGGAGTGACGTCCTTCAGCATCAGACCCTGATCACACACCGGGTAGGGTGGAGTGAGGTCTTGGACCTTGATCACACACAGAGTAGGGTGGAGTGAGGTCCTTTCAGCATCTAGACCCTGATCACCAACAAGGAGGAGTTGAGTGAGGTCTTGGCCCAAAGTGCTCACTAAGAAGGGTGAGTGACTGCTTGCTAGTTGAGGGTGTCAGCATTTTGGCCTAAGAAGAGGCCATGGGATTTGAGGACCAATCACTCTAGAGGAGTGAATCATGATATGCTGATGACATTACCATGGGATTGGTACCGCCCTGAATATGGCCACTAGCAGATGATGATGATGATGATGATGATGTCCGAGATGTCTACTAGTTGATGATGACAGTGTGTCAGTGGTTAATGACGAGATGATGTTGATAATATCAGAGATGTTGACAAGGCTGATGATGATTTGTTATAACCTTTTCATAGAGAAATTTTGTCAACATGAAAATATCTGGATAGCCATTACGAATACCTCCCTAGTTAAGAGGGAGTGTTGATTTTTGTAACTATGGTTGGTCTTAATAATGTATGTTTGAGTCATTATGAATTTGTAAAGCATATTTTAATGCTAAGAAAAAAATTATTTTGAGACAGAATGATGAATATTTAAGTGAAATGGCAGCTCCAACCTGTATGTGACTTCTCCAATCCTCTCAAGTACCTTGAACGAGCACTCAAACCTCTAAATCAGTGACTCATCCATCCCTGTCAGCGACGTGAACTGCTCCCTGCTCAACCTAATGTTGAACTTTGCATCACCTCTCACAATCTACCCATTCCTTCATCTTGTCAACTACACTAGTCAAGTGCACTCAAGTCAACTCCACCATCTCTTGCCAACTCTTCATGAACCCCAAGGTTGATGGACTCCTCCCATAATAGCCCTACATCACCAAATGTGGCATTGTGGGCAGTTGCCCATTAGTCAACTTGAATGGACTATAACCCGTTGTTGAACTCTTCCGCAAGTTGTAATTAAATTGTGTTGCATCCAACAAATCTGGCCAATCCATCTAACCAGCTCTCACAAAGTGCCTAAAGCAATCCTCCAGTGGACCATTCATGTGCTTTGTCTTCCCATCCGTTTGTGAATGAAAGTTAGAACTATGCAACAATGTCATACCAACAAGCTTGAACAAACATGTCCAAAACTTCCCATTGAACCTCCTATCTCTGTCTGAGACAATGCTCAATGGAAGACCCCAATGCTTTACAACGTGCCTAAAAAACAACTTTGTCACCTCCTCTACTCCACAAGGCACCTTCACTAGAATGGAGATAGCATACTTGGAAAAATAGTCAACCACAACCATAATCCCATTGTGCCCCTGTGATATCAATTGTTATGTAATGATCAGTGTGGAAAAAGTCGGCAAAAAGTCACGATTTAATCGTAAAATGCCGATTTTTTCATTTTTTCGATCAAATCGGTCGGCTTTTTGCCGACTTTTCAGCGCCAAAAAAATCATGATTTAATCACAAAAGTAGCGACTTTTTCGGGAGTTAGCCGAAAAAATCGTCTGTCCCTCCAAAGCCGCGGATAAGAGGCCGAAAAGTCAATTTTATCAGCCATTTTGGAATTTGTTTGCTGCGTTTGAGGGTTGTGGAGAGAGAGGAGGTGATTGAGGCTTGAGCTTTGCCATTGTCCAAGATTTGTGGTGTGGATTTGAAGATTTGTCCACCACTCAACGTGGAAGATTGAAGGTGTTAGATTGTTGCTGCCAGGTATGTATTTTCTCTCTTATTCTTTGTAAATTGTTACAGAAATGTCTTCTTAAATAATTCTATATTTCAATTAGCTTGTTTTCTACCTTATTTTTGCTTAGAATCTAGACTCTAGACTCTAGACTCTAGATTGAATTAAAATTATAAACTTCAACTTTCAAGAATCAAATAACAAAAATTCAAACCCTTGTTTACTGATTTTGTGTGTGTTCAAGTGAGTGAGAAGAGGCATTTAAAATTTAAAATCAACAATTACATTTGTGTTTGCTTCTTATGTGATGGGAAGTTTTTAATTTTTTTCAAATTTTTTTTGTGCCCAGGTTCAAATTCAATTATTCAAGTTCAAAGTTTCAAACAAAATGCCAAGGATTTTGGAACCTATGTGGAAATATGGTGAACCTGATCCTATACCCGAAATTGGGGATGTCAATAGAATGTATTTGACTTGCAAGTTGTGTGGCAAGAATAAGTCAGGGGGTGTCAACAGATTAAAATTCCATTTGGGGCAAATTCCGGGGCAAAATATAGAACTTTGCCCCAATGCATCTCCAGAAATCATCCAACAGGCCATTAAATCATTGATGGATAAAGAGGATGGCAAAGCCACCAGAGCAGTAATAAAAAGCCAACTTGTAGTAGGGGCCTCAAGAGTGGGGATAAGTGAGAGTGGTTCTTCAGCATCACCTTCCACACCCACATGTGTCAACCCCTCAGCTTTCTCATCTTTTTTTGTCCCTAGAACCACACCTGGTGCACAACCTAGCATCAAATCAGCAATTAAAAAAAAGGAAAAGGCAAAAGCTGACAGGTTGGTCAGTAAATGTCTTCTATGGAGTGATGTTCCTTTCAACATTGCCAAGACAAATCCATTCTACCAACCTATGTTTGATGTTGTTGTTGTCATTGGTCCGGGGTACAAAGCCCCTACCTTTGCAGAGTTGAAAGAGCCTCTTCTTCAAGATGAAAAGAATAATTGCACTACCAGATTGGAGGAGTTTAGGGCATCATGGGAACACACTGGATGCACAGTCATGTCAGATGGTTGGGCTGACCAGCAGGGTAGGACCCTTCTTAACTTCTTGGTTAGTTGTCCCAAGGGGACGATGTTTATGAAATCTGTTGATGCATCTGCACACATTAAAAATGCACGTTTATTATGTGAGTTGTTGGACATCTTCATTCAAGAAATAGGCCCACAAAATATTGTCCAAGTCGTAACAGAGAATACTGCAAATTATGTTGCAACTAGCAAGTTGCTTATGGAGAGGTATCCTACCTTGTTTTGGACACCTTGTGTTGCTCATTGTATTGACTTGATGTTGGAGAATATAGGTAAGATTCCTATTGTGAGGCATATTGTTGAATCATCCAAGAGCATAACAGAATTTATATATAATCATGCATCTGTGCTTAGCTTGATGAGAATATTCACCAACAACAAAGAGTTGGTGCGTCCTGTGATAACACGCTTTGCCACTACTTTCATATCTCTTCAGTCTCTGTTGAATTCTATGTGGGAGGTGAAGAGCATGTTTCTTTCATAGGATTGGCGTGTTTTATCTATTAGCCGCAAACCAGAGAGAGAGGGCATATGCAGACTAGTTTCACATGATCAGAGCTTTTGGGCAGGAGTAGAAGAAGTGTGTGCCATTTCAGAACCTTTGGTATGGGTTCTTCAATTGGTTGATGGAGAGAAGCCCGCAATGGGCTACTTGTATGAGGCCATGGATAGGGCCAAAGAAGCCATTCGTGCTTATTATCAAGAAAAGGGAGACGAGGGGTTAGAGAAACAACAGGTTATATGGAGAGTGATTGATGACTGATGGAACAATACCCTGCAACGCCCTATTCATGCTGCAGGTATCTACCTCAACCCCGCATTTGCCTACTCCTGTGGTTTCAGATTTGATGCTGAGGTGATGAATGGATTCTTCACTTGTGTTGAGAGGATGGTCGCATCTGAGCAAGAACGTGAAGATATTTCTAAAGAAATGGAAATCTATAGGATGGCAGGTGGCACATTTGGTTGTACCATGGCTATTAAGAATAGGATGACCAAAATGCCAGGTAAGCTTCAATTTGTTTCAACTTTCAAATTTCATAATTCATTGTCTCGTCATAATTTTTGCTTCTCATTTTTATTTTAACTTGTAGATGCTTGACGGACAAACTATGGTGGCAGAATACCCCATCTCCAAAAGCTTGTCATTCGAGTGCTCAGCCAAACATCCAATTCCTCTGGGTGTGAGCGCAACTAAAGTGTATTTGACAAAATACACAGCAAAAAGCGCAACAAGTAAAAAAAATTCAAATTAAATCTTTAAATTCATTTGATTATTTTTACCATTTAAATTTTCTAAGTACTAATTTACAATCTATGACCCTTTTACAGATTGGAATCCCAACGCCTCAATGACATGGTGTACGTCTACTACAATCTTCGATTGTTGATGAGACAACTTCAGAAAATTCCTAATATGGATGCCATCTCATTGGACAATATTGATACCACTGTTGCATGCAGGGTCGAGATTGCGAGGTCGGCCATGGAATCGATCCCTGATTGGTTAGATGTGGATCCAAAGGCACTAACGGCAGAGGAGGTAGCAGTTGCAGGGGAGGAGGAGCTAGAGGTAGAGGAGGAGGAGCAAGGTCAAGAGGCAAAGCAGGAGGAGGGTGTGGAGGAGGAGGTGACTGTTGAGATTTTGAGTGTTGGGGTAGCATCGGATGTGCTCTAGCTCCCAAAATTTGAGGAGGGACTAGAGTACATGAGATCTCCAAGGCCCAGAAAGGGATTTGAGAAATTCCATCCTGTTTAAGAGATAATTAATTAATTAATCTTTTTAATTAAGGACCCTAAGTCTAACTTAGGAAAATTAAAAGGTTAAAGGTAATTAATTTAAACATGTGATGGAAATGACTTAAGTCACATGGATCAAGCATTCTTTTAATCTTAGCCGTCGATTCAAGATTAGATCACGATCGTTCGTTTCCCAACGAGAAAAGTATAAAGGAAAGGTTTGGGGTCAGTTGGAAAACAGGCACGAAGGCAGAGCACTGAGACTAAGCTGGAATTCTAGGGCATGGTTTGCTAAGAATTTCCAGAAGTGTTTCTACTGCAACGAGGGGTAGTATTGGCGAGAGGGATGATCTGATCCCAGGACAAGAGTCAGCAAGAGGCAGAGAAGCAATAGTCAGAGCAATGCAGAGGGGGCAGCAGCTGCGCAACGTAGAGGCTTCATGTGCTACGCAGGCCCATAAAGGGCAACGTAGAGGCAGCAAGAGGCCATCAGGGCTTACGCAGGCCCAGCTAGGGCAGCGTAGGGACAACGTAACCCAGTCTGGGGTTACGCAGGGCTCTCCTGAGCAGCGCAGGGGCACACGCAGGCTAGCAGAGCTGACGCAAAGGGCTTCAGAGCGGCGCTGGGGTTTCTGAAGACAGAAAAGTGCTGAGTTCTATAAATCTCGTTTGAGGGTGTGAATCAGTCAGTTTCTCCGTCTCCCAAACAGAGGTATTGCTGCAGATTTTTGTATTTCTCTGTCGGGTTAACCAGTAAGGTGCCTAGATTTGTTGAACTTAGATTCTACTTAATAATAAAACCCTCTAGCAGCCAGAAGACCGGTTTTCCTGCATTGGGTTTTTCCAGGGACAGTTGTCCAGAAAATCCTGTGTCACTGTGTCATGTGCGTGTATTCAGTTTAGATCTGTATCTGTGTAGGTTGTTAAAGTGTTTGCTTCGATGTTAATATTGAACATTTCAGATTAATAACTTGTATAAGTAGGAGAAGTAAATCATGATTTAACACTAGGGTTTCTGCATAAGTAATATTCAGAAATTGTCACTTGGTATTAGAGCGCTTCCAGATCTAGCTGGATCACCAACAAGAAGACTGAAGAATCCTTGCTGCAGAAAACAGCAAAGAAAGCAGCAACAGCCGCAGAAAGTCGGACCAGAGAGGACAGCGTAACAGCAGAAAGGAGCAGAGCCATGCAGAGGCCAGAGTGACGCAGTCTCCACATTGTCTCCACGCAGGCCCACGTACTTACTGCACAAAGGCTGTGTTGGGACTATTTGCTCACGCAGAGGCCACCCAGGGTGACGCAGTCCTGACGCTGTCGCTGATTTAGAGTGCCGGAAGCAGTGCTGCAGAGCTTCAGTAGTTGCTGGTGGGATTAAATTTCTGAAGGTGCAGAAATTAACCTGAGCATTAGTTGACAAAGAGCGGGAGGAGAACAGCTTCTCATAGGATTTCCAGCCAAAGAAATTTGTAGATCGATCAGAGGATCGAAGAGAGCTGATTCGTTTTGATTTGGCAGACTTCCAAGAGAGAAAATCAGTTGTCAGAGGGAGCAGAGGGTGTCTGTTTCACCAAGGACCCTAGATCCAAGTCTCTAGCATAGAGAGGAGAATTCGTTCTGACAGATTTACCGAGCAGACAGCACCTCACGGACTACGTGATCAGAAAAGGTTGGATGGCTTGTCCAACTTTGCAGTCTGGAAGGCCAAAATCCTGGTAGTCATGGAGGCATATGGTATGAGGGAGCATACAGAGAAAGTCCTAGCCACGCCAACCGATACAAAGCTCCTAGAGAAGCATGAAGAAGTAGCGGCACACGCTAAGCGCTTCATCATGGACGGAGTCAAAGATCATGTAGTGCCTCACAGCTCATGATATGTGGGTGGCTTTGACCACACTATATGAAGGAATATTCATCCAGAGGAGAATGCTTATGGAAAATCAAATGAGGTTATTCATGATGGCCAAGGGAGAAGAGATTGAACCCTTTCTTTTCAGATTACAGGCAATCAGGGATCAACTGACTACCATGGGAGTGAAAGTGGAGGATGATGTTATGGTGAGGACTGTACGCAATGCGGTCACAGAGGACTAGGAAACTTTTATCCAAAAAGTACCTTGGGCAGCACGGACCTTCCCAACTGGGATAGTATGTGGGCGATCCTCTGACAAGAAGAACTCTGTCGGTTCACCAAGAGACAGTACAGCACCGGATCAAGTAAAGTGAAGAGGGAAGAGGAAGAAGATGCAGCCTTGGCATCAAAGAGGCAGCAAGGGAGAAAGAAGCGGGATCTGTCAAAGATCAAGTGTTTCCAGTGCGGCGAACTAGGACATTTCGCCAACAATTGTCCTCAGAAGAAGAAGGACAAGGAAGCTTCTAGCTCCAAGGCTGTTGTGGCGGACGATGGCTCCGAAGATGATGTAGCCATGAGCGCTCATGAACCACGAAAGTGGGGAGACATGGATCTGTAGAGCAGCTACAGAGTGATGGCAGGATCCTTAAGTAGCACAACTCTTGGATCACATACGAGCTACGGGAGCCTTAAGACAGTGGTAGGACAAGTGGAGCAGTGGGTGCAGAGAATCACAGATGAAGCAGAGGCAGAGCTGAAAGCTGAAGGGAGCAGCGCAGTGAAGATGCAGCAGCAGCGCAGGGGCTGATGTGACTTCAATAGCGCAGAGCAGAGCTGCAGCGGCGTAGAGGCTTTAGGAGGACAACACAGTGTAGTAGCAGCGTAGGGGACTTCAGCACAGAGGGGTTGATGTGACTTCAGCAGCGCAGAGGAGGTCTGCTTACGCAGTGAAGAGTTGTAACTGTGCAACAACCTCCAGATGACAACACAGAGCAGCAGCCGATGGAGCTTCAGTGATGAGGATGCAGCCCAGTCGACTTGTCTGTCAAAGATTGGGTAGGAGTTTTCAGTTGTTTCTCTCAGCAACTGAGTTGCAATGCAGCAGTTGGCAGCACGATGCAGCAGATTGAGAGGAAGCTACAGTACAGATGTGGCAGTGGCGGTGGCAGCGGCGATGGCAGCGTCATGGGCAACAGTACGGGAGAGCAGTAGCAGCGCAGTGATGAAGGGCAGCAGGCCAAGCATCAGCGTAGAGACCCACACCATAGATCAGTGCAGAACTTCGGGGTGAAGTAGTGTTGTGCTAGAGCACATTCCTCACTAAGAGGGAATAATGAGATTTTGAGTGTTGGGGTAGCATCGGATGTGCTCTAGCTCCCAAACTTTGTGGAGGGACTAGAGTACATGAGATCTCCAAGACCCAGAAAGGGATTTGAGAAATTCCACCCTGTTTAAGAGATAATTACTTAATTAATATTTTTAATTAAGGACCCTAAGTCTAACTTAGGAAAATTAAAAGATTAAAGGTAATTAATTTAAACATGTAATGGAAATGACTTAAGTCACACGGATCAAGCTTTTTTTTAATCTTAGCCGTCGATTCAAGATTAGATCACGGTCGTTGGCTTCCCAACGAGAAAAGTATAAAGGAAAGGCTTGGGGTCAGTTAGAAAACACACACGGAGGAAGAGCACTGAGACTAAGCTGGAATTCTAGGGCGTGGTTTGCTAAGAATTTCCAAAAGTGTTTCAGCTGCAACGAGGGGTAGTTTGGCGAGAGGGATGATCCAATCCCAGGCCAACAGTCAGCAAGAGGCAGAGACGCAGCAGTCAGTGCAGTGCAGATGGGGCAACAGCTGATAGAGGCTTCAGGTGCTATGCAAGCCCAGAAAGGGCAGCATGAGGCCATCATGGCTTACGCGGGCCCAGCTAGTGCAGTGCAGGGACAGCGTAACCCAGTCTGGGGTTACGCAGGCCTCTCCTGAGCAGCGTAGGGGCACACGCAGGCTAGCAGAGCTGACGCAAAGGGCTTCAGAGCAGCGTTGGGGTTTCTGAAGATAGAAAAGTGTTGAGTTCTGTAAATCTCGTTTGAGGGTGTGAATCAGTCAGTTTCTCCGTCTCCAGAACAGAGGTATTGCTACAGATTTTTGTAATTCTCTGTCAGGTTAACCAGTAAGGTGCCCAGATTTGTTGTACTTAGATTCTACTTAATAATAAAGCCCTCCAGCATCCAAAAGACCGCTTTTCCTGCATTGGGTTTTTCCAAAGACAATTGTCCAGAAAATCCTGTGTGTCACTTTGTCATGTGCATGTATTTAGTTTAGATCTGTATCTGTGTAGGTTGTTAAAGTGTTTACTTCAATGTTAATACTGAACATTTCATATTAATAACTTGTATAAGTGGAAGAAGTAAATCGTGATTTAACAGTAGGGTTTTTGCATAAGTAATATTCAGAAATTTTCACAGTGACACCATTTAGGATGGGCAGCAGCAGCGGTAGAGGATAGAGGCCACCTCTTTTATTTTCTTCTAGAGGACGAGTGAGTCCATCTATATCCCCAGGGGCAGGGCCTTCTTCCTCTAGAGGAAAAGGAAAAGCCATTCCCTATTCTCGTAAAAGGGGCAAGGGATCTCAGTGACTGATTACTTTATGACATGGGATGACTCATGATATACATTTACTATATTTTTTGTTGATATTTTGACTCTTGAGAGTTGAGACTGAGACAAGACTTAAGATTCAGGACTTGAATCACTATTTTGATATGTGATGTAGCACTAGACTTCATATACATATTATATATTAGCTTTCTCTACATGTTTATGTGGAAATGCCTTTATTTGATGTTGTGGATACTTTAGATGCTAAAAAAAAAAAGAAAAATTTTGGCCACTTTTTGCCGACTTTTTCAAAAAACTCCAGACTTTATCGAGTTTTTCAACTTTTTGACCCTTGCCGATTTAATGTTGACTTTGACTTCTTCCACATTGGTAATGATGTCCATAAAAACACTTTTGTTGGATGTGGAGCCCGATTATCTTGTTTATTTTGTATCACAGCGTTGGACCCCTGTATCTTAATGGGGCGGCAATGCCGCCCGAAATTAAACGCTGCCTAGGGGGTCCAGGGAGGGGCGGCTGCAACTTTATGGAGGCCCCCCCTGGCGGAGGGTTTCGGGGGCAGCGCCCCCGAAGCTAAAAACAGATGTAAAATTGCCTTGTAAAAGTATAGTAATTTCTAGTCAATTTGAGCCGTTCATTAGGCGGATGATTTTACTGTAGAAGTTATGTTTAGTTTAGGGTTTTTTGCCCTAGAAGGCAACCCCTCATTTGTATGAAGGCATTGTATTGTGGCTGTGTATTGTATGTGTATTCTCTGAGCGAGAAACTAATAGGGAGACTGCGAGAGAAAACAGAGGATATTGTAGCAGATCTGCTGTAGGTTGTGTCTCTTCATTTTGCTGGATAGTAGAAAGGAAGGACTGGCTGTGCGGGGTGGATGTAGCCCAAACTGGGTGAACCACGTATATCTGTGTCTCCCTAGTTTTATGTGTTTTGTGTGCCTGTGTTTTCCGCATATTTTATGTTTCGCATTGCTCTGTAATATATAATTTTCTAACAACTGGTATCAGAGCCGAAGGTCTATTTGGCTAATAATCTCGCAGGAAAGAAGGGTTCCTGGTTCGAGTGGGAGCAATGGCGGAAGATGGTAAGTTTAGGGTCGAGAAATTTAACGGCCAAAACTTCCCGCTGTGGAAGATGCAGATGGAAGAATATCTGTATCAGAAAGATCTGTACCTACCATTGAGCGGAAAATCAAAGAATCCAACGGCTATGACAGACGCAAAATGGGAGATTCTCGATAGAAAGGCACTCGAAACAGTACGGTTGTGCTTCGCGGCGTCGGTAGCCTTCAATATTTCGAAGGAAACAACAACAGAGGGTTTGATTAAGGCGTTGGCGAAATTATATGAAAAACCCTCAGCCTCAAACAAGGCATTTCTTATGAAACGTTTATTTAATATGAAGATGTCGGAAGGTGGATCTGTTGCGGACCATTTAAATGATTTTAATACAGTTACCAGTCAGTTAAGTTCTGTAGGGGTAAAACTTTGATGATGAAGTTAGGGCTCTTTTATTTCTGTGTTCATTGCCAGAAAGCTGGAATGGTTTAGTTATGGCCATTAGTAACTCTGTCTCTAGATCTAGTACTTTAAAGTTTGATGATGTTGTCGGTGCTATCCTTAGCGAGGAAATGCAACGGAAAAGCTCTGGTGAGACATCGGGTAATGCTTTGAGTGCAGAGTCCCGGGGAAAAAAAATGGGAAGAGGAAAGAGCTCAGGTTATCGCAGTAAATCAAGGAAAGGCAAATCCAAGTCCAGATCGGGGATAGTGTGCTGGAAATGCGGAAAGAAAGGACACCTAAAGAAAGACTATAGATCTCGGAAGGGAAAAGAAGGAGACGCACAACAAGAAAACAATCATGAAGCAAATGTGACAGGTGATATGTTACAAGATGCCTTGATTCTTTCTTTCGAAAATATTACTAATTCTTGGGTTGTAGATTTAGGGGCCTCATTCCATGGCACACATGATAAGAAATATTTTCATGACTATGTTCAAGGAGATTTTGGACAAGTCCATTTGGGTGATGATAAACCCTGTAAAATTGTTGGAATGGGTAAAGTTCTTGTAAAACAACAGAATGGAAACCAATGGCTATTAAAGGAGGTAAGGCATGTTTCAGATCTGAAGAAAAATCTGGTTTCAACAGAGGGTAGTTAGGAGGTGAAGGTTGTGTGACAACTTTCACAGATAAAACTTGGAAGGTCACCAAAGGAGCCCTGGTAATAGCAAAAGGCAAAAAGGTTGGTACATTGTATTTATGCAATGGTATTTCTAACTCTATTAATGCTTTAACTTCCAAAGGAGTAGATACAGCATTATGGCATCATAGGCTCGGACACATGAATGAGAAGGGGATGAAGATTCTTCACTGAAGAAATTTGTTGCCAGGTTTGAAGAATGTTGATTTGGATTTCTGTGAGAATTGTATTTATGGAAAACAGAAAAGAGTTAGATTTCTCAGAGTTGGGAAAGAAAAGAAGAGCGAAAAATTAGAGCTTGTGCATACAGGTGTATGGGGACCTGTTCAGGGATCATCTCTCGGTGGCTCTCGTTATTATGTTGCCTTTATTGATGATGCAACTAGAAAAACTTGGATTTATTGTATTCAGAATAAATCTAATGTATTTGATACTTTCAAGAAATGGAAAGCATTGGTTAGATTGAGACAGGAAAGAAGTTGAAGTGTCTCAGATCAAACAATGGAGGTGAATATTGCAGAGAAGAGTTTGATAGGTACTGTTCAAAGCATGGAATTCGCAGAGAGAAGACAGTTCCAAGAAAACAACAAGAAAATGGTGTGTCAGAAAGGATAAACAGAACAATCATGGAGTGTGCAAGGTGCATGAGATTGCATGCAGGATTGCCTTTACAATTTTGGGCAGATGCTGTAGATACTGTTGTTTATCTAATAAACAGAGGGCCTTCAAGTTCCTTGGATGGTGGTATTCCAGAGGAAGCCTAGACAAGTAAAAATGTAAACTACTATTTTTTAAAGCCTTTTGGCTGTGAGGCCTTTGTCCATATTAATAAAGAAAACAGAACAAAGCTTGAGGCAAAATCAAATAAATGTAACTTTATTGGATATGGTGTTAATGATTTCGGTTATCGCTTATATGATTATGAAAATCACAAAATCATTAGGAGCATAGATGTAATTTTCAATGAAAAGGTCTTGTATAAGAATCAGTTGCAGGAAAAGAAACAAGAAAAAGAAAACAAAGAATACACAGTTCTTGATGTAATATTCAATGAAAAGGTCTTTATATAAAAATCAGTTGCAAGAAAAGAAACAAGAAAAAGAAAACAAAGAATATGCAGTTCTTGATGAGATCACACAAAATGTAAAGGTGTCTGAAAATAATAATAATCAACAGCCACAACAACAGCAACAGGCACCTCAAACACTTGAAAGTGGTGTCAGAAGATCTACCAGGATAAGTAGACCCCCTGAACGATACTCTCCTTCATTATATTATTTATTGTTGACTGATTCTGGTGAACCTGAATGTTATGAAGAAGCAATGCAAGTTGAAAGCAGGAAGAAGTGGGAGCTAGCCATGGAAGAAGAGATGGACTCCTTAATGCATAACCAGACTTGGGACTTAGTCAGGTTGCCTGCAGGTAAAACTGCATTGCAGAATAAATGGGTTTACAGGCTGAAGGAAGAAGATGGAGGAAAACAGAGGCACAAAGCTAGACTTGTGGTGAAGGGGTTTGCACAGAAGAAAGGTATTGATTTTGATGAAATATTTTCTCCTGTTGTTAAGATGACTTCAATTAGAACTATCTTAAGTCTTGTAGCATCGGAAGATTTACATCTTGAACAGTTAGATGTAAAGACAACATTTCTCCATGGAGATTTGGAGGAAGAGATATACATGCAGCAACCAGAAGGATATGAGGTAAAAGGGAAAGAAAAATTGGTGTGCAGGTTAAAGAAGAGCTTATATGGCTTAAAACAAGCTCCAAGGCAGTGGTATCTAAAATTTGACAAGTTTATGTCTGAACAAGGTTATACTAGATGTCACTCTGATCATTGTGTTTATCTAAAAAGGAAAAATGATGGCAGATATATTATATTGTTATTGTATGTAGATGACATGCTTGTTGCAGGATCTAACATGCATGAAATAAATGTGCTCAAAAGAAAATTGGCAAATTCATTTGCAATGAAGGATTTGGGAGCTGCAAAACAAATCCTTGGTATGAGGATAACTAGAGACAGGAAAAATCGCAAATTAACACTGTCTCAGAATGAGTACATAGAAAAGGTGTTGAAAAGA
Source organism: Pinus albicaulis (assembly GCA_034641835.2). Lineage (NCBI taxonomy): Eukaryota > Viridiplantae > Streptophyta > Pinopsida > Pinales > Pinaceae > Pinus > Pinus albicaulis. Next base: position 512,732,305 of record CM076581.1, read on the forward strand.
TTTAATATGCAGAATGCAAAACCAGTTAGTACACCTTTTGCTAGCCATTTCAAGCTTAGTAAGGAGATGTGCCCAAAGACCCAAGAAGACATGGATTATATTTCTAAAGTTCCATATGCATCAGCAGTTGGAAGTTTAATGTATGCAATGGTCTGCACAAGGCCTGATATTGCACATGCAGTGGGAGTTGTAAGCAGGTATATGAACAATCCAGGAAAAGAAAATTGGATGGCAGTAAAATGGATTCTCAGATATTTGAGAGGTACCACAAATCAAGCATTATGCTTTGGTGGTTCAAACATTGCTCTACACGGATATGTTGATGCAAATATGGCAGGTGACAGAGATAACAGGAGGAGCACTACAGGATATGTATTTACTGTAGGTGGAACAGCTGTCAGTTGGGTTTCAAAATCCAAAGTGTTGTTGCACTTTCAACAACAGAAGCCGAGTATGTTGCTGCTACAGAGGCTAGTAAAGAAATGATTTGGTTACAAAGGTTTATGGATGAATTGGGTAAGAAGCATGATATGGGCACACTATACAGTGATAGCCAAAGTGCTATTCATCTTGCAAAGAACTCAACATTTCATTCCAGGACTAAACACATACATCCCAAGTACCATTTCATACGGTCAGTATTGGAAGATGGAGAGTTGAAGCTGGAAAAGATACACACTAGCCAGAATCCTGCAGATATGCTAACAAAAGTTGTAACCAGGGAGAAACTGAGAACATGCTCAGTTTCAATTGGTCTTCAAGGATGACGATGAAGATGAGAAACAGCCAGGTCCAAAGAGGAGTCATTGTCCAACAAATGAAGCAGCGGTGGAGTTGCTACAATTAGTCTCCAAGTGGGAGATTGTTGGGTGTGGACCCTGATTATCTTGTTTATTTTGTATCATAGCATTGGAGCCCTGTACCTTAATGGGGCAGCAACGCCGCTTGAAATTAAACGCTGCCTAGGGGGTCCAGGGGGGGCAGCTGCGACTTTTTGGAGCCCCTCCCTGGCGAGGGGTTTCGATGGCAGCGCCCCCAAAGCTAAAAACAAATGTAAAATTGCCTTGTAAAAGTATAGTAATTTCTAGTCAATCTGGGCCGTTCATTAGGCGGATGATCTGACGGTAGAAGTTATGTTTAGTTTAGGGTTTTTTGCCCTAGAAGGCAACCCCTCACTTGTATGAGGGCATTGTATTGCGGCTATGTATTGTATGTGTATTCTCTGAGCGAGAAACTGATAGGGAGACTATGAGAGAGAACAGAGGATATTACAGCGGATCTGCTATAGGTTGTGTCTCTTCATTTTGTTGGATAATAGAAAGGAAGGACTGGCTATTCGGGGTGGACGTAGCCCAAACTGGGTGAACCACGTATATCTGTGTCTCTCTGGTTTTACGTGTTTTGTGTGCTTGTGTTTTCCGCATATTTTATGTTTCACATTGCTCTGTAATATATAATTTTCTAACAACTTTACCACGACCTCTCTCGAATCAGCAAAGGCTAAAATACAACTTGTTGCTTTCTAGTGTCGGGCTTGTCCTGTTGACACACGATACAACTCTGGACATACTCCACAAAGTCTTTCCTCATACGTACCCAAAATTATCCTCTCTCCAACAACAACAATTTTCTACGTTATCTTGGGTGGCCAGCCCAAGGCAAGTCATGACATTCCTTCAAGAGCTCCTTTCAAAGAGTACCTATCCTAGGCACATAGATGCACTCACCAAAATTCAAGAGCCCTTTGCAAACTGCAAACTTCCTTGTCTTGCCTTTCTTCACCTGCTTCATAACGATTTTCACAGTTGGATCCACCCATAACCCATAATGAATCCTACTCCCCAACTCCTCCAAAATCTAAATTTGACTCCCATCTGATGTAGGCAGCTCCTCGTCAAGTACAGTAAGTTGTTCCTTCCTACTCAAGGCATCTTCCACAACATTGAGTCAACCTGGAATGTACTCAATCGTCGTGTCAAACTCCGCCAAGAAATCCTACCAACGTGCCTATTTGAGAGATAACTTGGACTGAGTCATGAAATAGCTCATCGCAATGTTCTCTAACTTCACCACAAATGGATTTCCCAACAAGTAATGCCTCCATACCCATAGACAATGCACAATAGCAGTCATCTCCTTCTCATGAACAAGGTATCTGCTTTCTCGATCTTGTAACTTCCTACTCTCGAAAGTTATCAGGTGCCCCTCATGTGTCAAAATTCCTCCAATGGAAAAATTCAAAGCATATATCTACACCTCAAATGGTTGCTCAAAGTCTGGCAACATCAGTACAGGAGCCGAGGAAATCTTGCATTTTAACTCTTCAAACACATGCTCGTTCTTCTTTGTCCATCACCATATCCTCTCCTTTAACAACTCAATGAAGGGTGCAGCAATCTTGGAATAGCGCTCAACAAACCTCCTATAATAGTTCGCCATCCCAAGGAAGACTCTCACACCGTACACATTTTGTGGCTCTTCACAATTCTCGATCACTCGACCTTCATGATATCCGTGCGAATACTTCCATGACCCATCACATGGACAAGGAATGGTATCTTCTCCTGTGCAAAAAGGCACTTTGACTGCTTCAAATACAATTGATTCTCCCGAGTGCCTTAGAGACTTCTGTCAAATGCTTCTTGTGCTCCTCCATGTTCTTGCTATACACAACGATGTCATCAAAATATATTGATACGAACTTGTCCAAGAAGGGACGAAGAATGTCATTCATCAATGTGCAGAAGGTAGTCAGGGCATTACATAGGCCAAAAGGCATCACCAGAAACTCAAAACCCCCTACCTCATCACCATGGCCATCTTCGCCTCATCCACTTCTGCAATCTAAACCTGATGGTACCCCTATCTCAGGTCCAACTTCATGAACACCTTGGCTTTCACCAACCTATCAAAACAATCTAAAGCAAACGGTAGTGGATATCTCTTCTTCACTATTTGCTTGTTCAATGCTCTATAATCAAGGCACATCCTCAACTCCTCTGTGTCCTTCATCTGGAATAGAACCGAAGCACCATATGGGGACCTTGAAGGGCATATGAAATGTGCGTCAATCAACTGGATCAACTAACATCTCAACTCCTCATACTTTGGACCCAACAATTGATAGGGAGCTCTTAGCAGTGGCTGCAATCTAGGCTCTAGCACTATACAGTGGTCAATAGTGCACCTAGGTGGTAGCACTTTCGATAACTCATCCAACATCCAGTTTGCATAATCATCCAAGAGGTCAAAAAGCTCTAGTGGAATAAACATCCTCGCTCCATCCTCTTCAACCTCTAAACACTGTAGAATATAGTTGTGATCCTAGGTGTGATGTTGCCCTCTTCATGCTCAATGCAGACGCAAGTTACACCTTTCCCCCTAGCTTTCGTGCTATCATGTGCACAACACACCTCCTTTGCTCACCAAAGATAATCAACAGATCCAACCAAGGTATCAGAACGACCTTGTTCCTCCTCAAAAATTCTTGCCCCAATATCACCTCAAAATCAGGCATCTGCATTATCATAAAATATGTACATCCACTCCACTCACCCACCCATATCTTAATCGATGAGGCAATCCCACTGGCTACCTTCACTCTAGAATTTACTACTTTACCACAACCTTACTTGCAGTAGACTTCTTCCCCAATTCCTTTGTTGCATTGGTCCCCATGAAATTGTATGATGCACCTGCATCCACAAGTGCTAGGACCATCCTTCCATTGATTTTCAAGTCCACAATATACAACTTATGCACGTTCCCGCTTTGCTTCCTCCCAAGGCACCAATCCTTGTACACAATGCATCAAATGAATGAGAACAATAATCATAATCCAACATATCTCTTAGATCGCACCTTCCGACAAAACCTATGAATTTCCCTTTGGAATGGCTACATGTGGCACCCTTCTCCATTTTGAACTGCAGTTGGGCGATCTCTGCAATTCGCATCCAATGTACTGTCATTCTACTCTTATACCGCCTGTCATGACTCCAAATAATATGTCTCGGCCTAGGCTCTCAAACATCCTCTAGTCGTGTGGCACGAACGTTTTTCTTCCCGAGGATTTTCCCAAGTTGAGTGTACTAAACCTGGACTGGGCTTTCTCTTTTACTAAGTGCGCAAAATGTTGAGACTTTGTGTATTTGTGGTAGCATCAGTTGTGCTCTAGCTCCCAAATTTTGTGGAGGGACTAGAGTACACTTGATCTTCAAGACCCAGAAATTGATTTGGGAAATTTCATCTGGTTTAGGAGATATTAAATTAAGTAATTATTTTAATGTATTTCCTAAGTTAAAACTTAGAGAACTTAAATAATTAAAGTGAATTTAATTAAACATGTGATGAAATTGTCTTAAGTCACACGGATCAAGCTTTCTTTTAATCTTAGCCATTGATTCAAGATCTGATCATGGCCATTGGTTTTCCAACGAGAAAAGTATAAAGGAAAGGCTTGGGGTCATTTGTAAAGACACACAAAGGCAGAGCACTGAAGCTACGCTGAGATTCTAGGGCAGGGTTTGCTAAGAATTCTCAGAAGTGTTTCAGCTACAGAGAGGGGAATTTAGGCCAAGGGGATAATCTGATCTGGGGGTCTAGAATACACAAGAGGCAGAGATCAGCTCAAAGACAACGCAGAGAAGAAGAGAAGCTGGAGCAGCAAGGATAGCACAGTGCCTCCAATGATAGCTTGATTTTCAGCAAGAAACCCTCACAGGGTTATGCAAAGACCCTAAGGGGCAGCGTAGAGACTGCGTCACCTAGTCTGGGGTAACGCAGTCCCTGCCGGAGCAGCAGTGAGGGTTAGAGGGGCTTCAGAGGCTTACGCAAAGGCTTTCAGGGGCAGCACTGGGGTTTCTAGGCCCTAATCTTGGCTGAGTTCTGTAAATCCCGTTTGAGGGTGTGGATCAATCATTATTTTGGCCCTAGATCAGCCAGTGAGCTGTAGATCTAGTATTTCTCTGTCGGGTTTTCCAGATCTGGAACCCAGGCTTGTTGTATTCAGAAAATTCTTAATAATAAAACCCTCCAGCAGCCAAAGAGCGGTTTTCCCGCATTGGGTTTTTCCAGGGACTATTTGTCCAGAAATAACTGTGTCACTTTGTCTATGTGTGCATGAACTTGTTCTAGATCTGGATTGGTGGAGATCTATTATGTGTTTTGCTTCGATTTTAACTTGAATTTATTCAATTAATAACTTGTCTAAGTAGGAGGAGCATTACCAGATTAACAGTAATGATTTTTGCATAGTGTAAAGATTCAGAAATTTCCACACAAAATTACTACTTAACCAAAATGTATCATGTGTTCATTTGAAAACCAAAACATATCCAAAAATTGTCAACAAAAATGATTTGGGTTAATCCTGTTAAAAACCCAACAAATATTGATTCAAGGTGGACTTGATGAAGACCCTTCTCCACATTGCCCCAAGATGAAGTGGCAACATGTGATCCTTGAGTAAGGTAAATCAAGACTAGGATCAAATGGCTTAGAAGGGAAGTGCCAATCTTTGGAGCTCCAGGACAATTGTCTGCATCATACAGGAGCTGCAGTCTTATAAGCATGGATCTCATATACTGCAAGAGCTTTGGAGCTGTAGTGTTATAAGCATGGATATCAAAAATTGACAGCAAAATTGATTTGGGTTAATCTTGTTAAAAACCCAACAAATAATGATTCAAGGTGGACCTGGTGAAGACCCTTCTCCACATTGCCCTAAGATGAAGTGGCAATGTGTGATCCTTGAGTAAGGTATTTATCAAGACCAAGATCAAATGGCTTGGAAGGAAATTGCCAAGCTTTGGAGCTCCAGGATAGTTGTCAGCCTTATACAAGAGTTGCAGTCATATAAGCATGGATCTCATACACTGCAAGAGTTGAAGAAATTTTAGGAGTTTTGCATACATATTGAAGCGCACAGTAAGAGAGAGTAGAAATCTGTGGGATGTTGATTGCAGGTGAAGTCCTGGATAATTTACTATGTTGTTACGGGGTGCTAAAAATTATCAACAATAAAAATGTGTGGGTCGATCATTAAGGTTCTTAAGTAAATATAGAGAGATGATATTGTTGATTTTTGGGTAGCATCAGATGTGCTCTAGCTCCGAAACTTTGTGGAGGGGCTAGAACACATGAGATCTCCAAGACCCATAAAACATTTGGAGAAATTCTACCCGGAGCTTAAGTTATTCAAACAATTAATTATTTTAATGGAGACCCCAAGTCTAACTTAGGGAAATTAAATAATTAAAGTGAATTAATTTAAACATGTGGGTGAGAATGTTCTCAGTGACGAGGATCAAGTCTTTTCTAATCTTAGTCATCGATTAGAGATTAGATCACGGTCGTTGAATGTTCAACAGGAAAAGTATTAAAAAAATGATTGGGATCAGTTGGAGAACACACACAGAGTGGCAGCACTTGAGCTAAGTCGAAATTCTGGGGCGCGATTTGCTGAGAATTTTCGAGTGAGCTTGCAGTGCAGCAAGGGGCAATTCGACAGTGGGATTTCTGAGTCCAAGGCCGAGAATACAATAGCAGAGAGGCAGCTCCGTACCACAGAGCAGCGCATGCCTAGGAGGGGTGACGCAGAGGCAGCGTAGGCCCAAGAGGGGTGACGCAGAGGCAACGTAAGCCCAGGAGGGGTGACGTAGAGCCAGAAGGGCTCATGCAGATAAATGCAAGCCCAGCCAAGGTGACGCAGTCACTCAGTGACCAGCGCTGGGGTTTTAGTGGGCCAGATCGAGCTCGTATTCAACAGATCAGACAGAGTGACACAACCACACTGAAGGGTGACGCAGTGACTGCGTAGGCACCTGTGGGGTTCTTCATTCTCAGCTGAATCAGCCATAATATCTGTCTTCGGAGATCGACGTAATTCTACCGAGATTTTCTCTGTTGGGTAAACCACTACTGGTACCCTAGTTTGTATTCAGAAATCTGCATAATAATAAAACCCTCAAGAGTTGTTGCACCAGTTTTCCCGCATTGGGTTTTTCCGGAGACATTTGTCCGAAAAATATTGTGTTTCCTTTGTCGAATGTGCTTAATTCTTCAATACTAGATCTGTATATTTGTGTAGGCAGCAGTGTATTTACTTCAATGTTTTTCTTGTATTATTCAAAAAAATAACTTGTTAAGTTAATAAAACAAGTAGGAGAAGTTAATCAGATTACTGTTGTAGGATTTTTGTTTAGTAAATTCAGAAATTTTCACATGGTATCAGAGCTATTGTAGATCAGGGAGAGTTGAAGCCATCAGCGAAGAGGCAAAGTTTTTGTTGTAGGAAGGCAGTTGTGACAACACAAATCCAGGAAGAGGGGGCGCAGCACCAGAGGGACAGCGCAGGCCCAAGAGGGGTGACGCAGAGCCATTCTAGCTCACGCAGAGCTGACGCAGAGGCCCATGCAGGCCCAAAAGGGTGACGCAGTCCGAGAGGAGGTCACGATGTGCCGATTGCAGTGGCTGGAAGTGCAGTTTTGTTCTTCGGAAGTTGCTAGTGGGGCATTGTTTTGTCGGTGCAGAAGAGTGTCTAGTAGAGTTGACAAAGTAAGGGGAAGCAGTTCCCCAGCAGGCTTTCTCGCCAAGAAGTCTAAGATCTGATCAGCGGAGTGATTAGAGAGGGTTGATTCGACAGCAGTTGGTGGAGGATTTTCGGGAGGGAAATCACTTGTCAGAGGGAGCATATTCTCTAGAGGGTTTCTAGCGCCAAGAAATTCAGATCTGGTCTTTTTTTTAGGGTAGGAGCAGAAGAAGGGAGAAGAATATTTGCTTCGACAGCTTTTGAGCAAATATGGTTGCACATGGATTGAGGGATTAGGACAGGTTGGATGGAGTATCCAACTTCGTCGTCTGGAAGGCCAAAATTCTGTCAGTTTTAGATGAATATCGTATCAAATATCACGCCGAGAAAGTTTGCGTTGTTCCTGTTAATGCTGATCCGTTGAAGAAGTATGAGGAAGCGCAACAAAGGGCCAAGCGCTTAATTATGGACGGGGTCAAGGATCATGTGGTCCCACACATTGCTGAAAAGAACAAAGCAAATGAGATGTGGACAACGCTGACCTCAATGTATCAAGGGAATTTTATCCAAAGGAGAATGCTTCTGGAGAATCAGCTTTGACTATTTCAGATGCATAAGGGACAGGAAATTGGCCCCTTCCTCATTAGATTGAAGGCGATTTGTGATCAGCTGGCTGCTTTGGGGGCCACTCCTGATGAGGGTCTATTGGTCAGGACTGCCCTGAATACAGTGTTTGAAGAGTGGGAGATCTTTGTCCAAGGCATTTTGGGCAGAGCAACACTTCCAAATTGGGAAGACATGTAGGCAGCTCTTCGACACGAAGGGATTCGGAGGATGACCAAGGCGGGCAGCACCAGCAGCGAAATCAAGATCAAGAAGGAGGAGGAGGAAGATGCGGCTCTCGCATCTAAGGGACAACAAGGGCAGTGAGGGAAGAAGAAGAGAGGCCTTTCAAAGGTCAGGTGCTTCCGATTTGGTGAACTAGGACATTTTGCCACTACTTATCCACAGAAGAAGAAGGGCAAGGAAGATTCGGATTCAAAGGCTGCAGCAGCTAAGGGTGATGATGGGAGTGATGACGATGTGGCTATGAGTGCTCATGTGCCTCGAGAGAAGAGGTGGGGCGACATAGATCTGTAGATTGATCTACGAATAGCGGTGGGGGTCAGGATCCTTGAGGTGCCCAAACTCTTGGATCACATACGAGCTACGGGAGCCCTTAATGACAGTAGCAGGATGACTGAGTCAGTTGGTGCAGAGGACTATGGAGGCACATTGGCAGTGCTAGGACGTCAAGGACTGGAGCAACGCAGAGCAGAGGCAGTAGCAGCGTAGAAGCAGCAGTGCAGAGGTTGATGGGATTTCAGCAGCGTAGAGGCAGTGTAGAGCAACAGCAGCGCAAAGGCACCAGAGGGTCAGCGCAGATTAGCAGCATAGGGTGTTTTAGTATCGAGATGCAGCCAGACTGACTTGTCTGTCAGGATATTGGGTGATGTCCTTCAGTTGCTTACTTCTCAGCACTGAGTTGTAGTGCAGCAGTTAGCAGTGGCAATGCCATGGGCAGCATGATGCAGCATTTGAGAGGGAGTTGCAGTGCAGATTAGGCAGTGACTGTGGCGGATTCATGGATAGCATCGCAGAGGATGAGGTGCAGCGGGCCAAGCATCAACAGTGCAGGGGACCGATGCCGTGGATTAAGGTGATGCTTTAGGTAGAAGTGTTGCTAGAGCACATTCCTCGCTAAAAGGGAGTGTTGATTTTTGGATAGCATTGGATGTGCTCTAGCGCCGAAACTTTGTGGAGGGGATAGAACACATGAGATCTCCAAGACCCAGAAATCGTTTGGAGAAATTCCACCAGGAGCTTAAGTTATTAAAATAATTAATTATTTTAATGGAGACCCTAAGTCTAACTTAGAGAAATTAAATAATTAAAGTGAATTAATTTAAACATGTGAGTGAGAATGTTCTAAGAGACGAGGATCAAATCTTTTCTAATCTTAGTCGTCGATTAGAGATTAGATCACGGTCGTTGAATGTTCAACAAGAAAAGTATTAAAGGCGGGCTGGGGGTCAGTTGGAGAACAGAAACAGAGTGGCAGCACTTGAGCTAAGTCGAAATTTTGGGGCGTGGTTTGCTGAGAATTTTCGAGTGAGCTTGCAGTGCAGCGAGGGGAAGTTCGACAGTGGGATTTCTGAGTCCAAGGCCAAGAATACAATAGCAGAGAGGTAGATCCGTACCACAGAGCAACGCAGGCCCAGAAGGGGTGACATAGAGGCAACGTAAGCCTAGGAGGAGTGACACAGAGCTAGAAGGGCTCACGCAGAGGGATGCAGGCCCAGCCAGGATGACGCAGTCACTCAGTGACCAGCGCTGGGGCTTCAGAGGGCCAAATCGGGCTCGTAATCAGCAGATCAGACAGAGTGACGCAGCCACACAGGAGGGTGACACAGTGACTGCGTAGGCACCTGTGGGGTTCTTCATTCTCAACTGAATCAGCCATAATATTTGTCTCCACAGATAGAGGTACTTCTACTAGGATTTTCTCTGTTGGGTAAACCACTACTAGTACCCTAGTTTGTATTCAGAAATCTGCATAATAATAAAACCCTCAAGAGTTGTTGCACCGGTTTTCTCACATTGGGTTTTTCGGGGACATTTGTCCGAAAAATCTTGTGTGTCCTTTGTCAAATGTGCTTAATTCTTCAGTACTAGATCTGTATATTTGTGTAGGCAACAGTGTATTTACTTCGATGTTTTTCTTGTAATATTCAAAAAAATAACTTGTTAAGTTAATAAAACACGTAGGAGAAATAAATCAGATTACTGCTGTAGGATTTCTGTTTAATAAATTCAGAAATTTTCACAAATATCCCCATGGTTTTTTATTATAGCTTTATAAAACCAGTTTTTTATATAGCTTTATAAAACCATTGGGTTGTGGCACACATATTAATAGATTCCGATCCTATAAATGGAAGACACCTTTTGCAATTTCTTGAAGGGCAATAATATAAATGCTTGAGCCTATTTTCCATTTAGTCTTTCTCCTCTCTCTGGTTGTGGTTTCTTAATCTTTTAATCTACCAAGTCCAGAGTAGGCAATGGGTCTGTCAAAATTCAGCGAAGCAATAGAAGAAATATTGGAAATAAAGGTGTCTGCAAATTATGTTACCAAAAATAGGTATAAGGAAATGGAATAAGAAACAGAGCTCCCAAGTTTTGGGAGATAAGAAAGGTCAACCCACCCACTCCTTCCGTGTGTATATGATACATGTAAATTTGATTAATACTGTGTTAAACATAACCTCAATACGGGAATGAGAATGGAACTGGATCTCCTGATCAGGCTTCCGGTGAGGATTAGAGGAATAATGCCTAGTCAAATGGAAAACACTGACTATGGTTAATGCCATGTCGGGGATGGAAATGGTAGAGCAAATTAAAAAAGTTTGCCCATAAGATGCTGGAAGAATTCCCCAAACGATGTTTTTTTGTCTTCAAGATTGAACCAGAAAATCATAGCTTTCTAGCAAGACGGATTTGAAATATAAGCACTCGCTATGCTTAGAGCTAGCATAAAATTAGGCATGCTGTTAAAAGTCGTTATCAGAGATCTGATTTTTGGCATGTAGATTTAGTGAACAGTAGATAAATATAGACCAGAGATCTCTAATTAATGGACCGGATTGTTCTTTGAGGGGTAGCAGAGAAACTGTAAGATAAAAGATTTATGATTTAATGAAGAGATTAATGGAAGACCTATGACTCGGCGGCGTTTGAGCAGATTTAGTGGTTGTTGTCTTCTGGCCTTGGAGTGCTTAGTATTCTGCTATTGTTTGCTTTCCCTGCATTACTGATTCAATGGGGTTATTTGTTGCTCTACAATGCAAATCATAAGCAAAAATTGAGTCGCATAGCTACCAGGTACACGCTATGAGGGCTCAACCCACACTTTGAAAAGCGAAAGTGTACTTATAATTATTTGTTCCCAAATGGGTAAATACTTAATAATCTGAAACATAGACTAATTACAAGGCACAGCATTATTGTAAGGGATTATGTGGTATAATGGTAGTGGTGTGTACCTTGCGGGCATAGATGTCAGCAAGATGAGCTCCCCAGCCACCATTGGCAAAGCTGTACTGCACAATGGAGGAACCAAACAGCACAAACAATGGCCGACCTGGTCCAACCATCTTGTCTCCTTTCTGCTGTGAATCCAAGCTCAGCTTTCGGAGTTAAAAGCTGGAGAAAAGCGAGGAGATACAGGTCCAAGTCCAAATGCACAGTGAGTTATTGGGAAAATATGTATATATATATATATATGTGTGTGTTCAAGTACAAGAAGAGAGATTCCCGTATCAATGAGCACCATCAAAAAAAAGCTTCAAGTAGACAATAAAAGCAACACAGCTCAATGGCACCTACTTCGCTCCAAAAGTTGTTGTCTCGCCTGTGAGGTTACTTTGTCACGATCTCGCCTGTGAGGTTCTGTCTGACTTCTGAGATTACTCTGTCATGGTTATAAATGATATTGACGTATGCAGATTTTGAAATAGCTGAGTCGATATCATTGAAATCCTAATTTAACAGCCACCCATGGAACCTTATGTTTGAGAGACGGTCTGCTTTTACTGAATGCTGGAGTTATACTTCCCTTGAGAAAAAACATTAAAAATTCATTTTTTTGGGCAGTTGTGAAATTGTGATGAATGATTAGTTATTTTTTCTGTGAGATAAACAACTGCCCATGGATCATGGATCCTTGTGTTTGAGACACGCTCTACTTTTACTGAATGCTGGAGTTATACTTGCCATGAAAAAAAAACATTAAAAATTCATTTTTTTGGGGTAGTTGTGAAACTCTGATGAATGATTAGTTATATTTTCTGTGAGATAAACAACTACCCATGGATCATGGATCCTTGTGTCTGAGACCCTCTCTGCTTTTACTGAATGCTGAGTTATATTGGCATGAATTAAAGTTATTAAAATATTTATTTGTTATTTAATTTATTTAATGTTTAGAATTTGTAATATGGAGATAAATGGAGGTGGTAAATACATTTGCATTATTTTTGAAATGAAAAATGGTTTGGAAATTTGTTATTTTATTAGTTAAAATATTTTTATATTATTAAAGCTAAATTATCTATAATTTTTATTTATTTTTACGGAATGGAAATTTCAGATGTCATATTTGGAAATAGACCAAGTATATTTGAGTAAATATCCAAAATTTAATTTAATTTTTTATAAAAAGGGATGGCAAATGATTGTTTGAATGCAAAATTTGTTTATATTAAGTGACAATGTGAATATAAGTAAATCGTTCTTTCAATAACCAAATCTCCTCAAGAATAGGACTTAAAATATAGTTTTGATAGGTATACTCCTTGTTGAACCATTTGATGATGTTTAGAGAGTCTCCAAAAATCTGAACTGAAGTTAAACTCATATGAGAGAGCTAGCATAAGAGGGTGTGGAGAGCTTTTATTTATGCATAATTGTTGGTCCCCATCCCAAGCCCTATAGAAGCCTCCAATCTCCTATCGGAGCTAAGGTGAATCACTAATCCTGCCCCACGTATATTATCTGGACTAAAGGCACCATCAAAATAAGACCATGGAATATCGCCCCTTATCTGCTCGGGGATGATCTACCTACAGGATGTTTTAAGCCTCTATTCCGGCAATAGCTCATAAATGGTTGTGCATTCAGAAGCTATTAAGTGAAACGGGATCTCCTGCTCTCTGAAGATTACTTTGTTTCTTGCTAACCAGAGGCCCCAGGCTATAAGAAGTGGAATCGCTTTGCCTTTCTCCTCATGACAACAATTCCACTAGTTATGCCAAGATTCAGAGATGAAGTCCCCCCTTGAAGATTGTGATATACCAATCAACTTCCTGAATTCTTCCCAAACAGATTTGCAGAAGGAGCGGTGGATAAATAGGTGAGGGACATTTTCATCTATTGATTTACAGAGGGGACATCTACGAGGACCCTCCTTCTTCCTTTTTTGGATGTTATCCTAGGTGGGGACTTTATTTCTTAGGATGCACCAGAAGTGGCTTTTTGCTGGACAATTCAGTTTCTAGAGGGTGTTGGCCCACCACTCCGGGATTCCCCACCCCTTCTTAGACATGAGGTAGGCATTTCCATATTTTGGAGAGTATTTTCCTGATGAGGAATGTGCCCACCGAAGTTCATCTGACCTATCTCGGATCCGGACTTTTGTTCTAGCCAGCTCACTTGTATATTGATGCCAAGCCTCCATCCATTGAGGTTCAAACTAGAGGTCCTATCCAGTCATCCATCCTTGATGCCATAAGGAGGTGGCTCCTTCGTTTACAATTTGGTTCAGGAAAAAAATGCCTTTGTCATCTAAGTGTGCCCGTAAGCCTACAACAGCAGAATATCCCGCATTGCATCCCACCCAAGGATCCAATCCTACCCGAACCTGATGTCCGTTTCCAACCTCCCAGACGAACCCTTCCTCAATGACCTTAATGGACCCCAGGCTTGCCCTCCACACCACTGCGTCACTGGATGAATTTTTAACGGGGGACCTCATCCAATCTATCAAAGGCCTTGGATCAATGTACTTCCTTTTCATAACCAGTGTCCAAAAAGAGTCCTTAGACAACATATTCCATCCCATTTTGCAGCTAAAGATAATACAAAGGAGGGGAGCTCCTTGATGCCCCATCCCCCCAGCCCTTCGGTCTAGCAATCCTCTCCCATGCCACCCATGGGAGCACTACCTCTTCCTTTGAGCCAACCCATAAGAATTTGCTGCAGATTTTCCTAATCCTCTCCAGGATTCTTTTAGGCATCCATGAGAGCATGGCCCAGAAAACTGGAATAGCCATAAGAACTGACTTGATTAAGACCATCCTACCTGCTCTTGATAACCACTTGTAGCTCCAGATTTTTACTTCTTTTTTTTTTCGTCACCATCCACAATCAGTGTGTGATTTTGTATGAGTCTGGCTTGAGGTGAAAACTCAGGTATCTAAAGCTCTTGTCCATCTGCTTTGTCTCATAAGGGAGGTCTTCCGCAATTCTCCTTGATTCCTCTCCCGAGAGGCCTTCCACGATAATGGATGATTTTTCTACGTTAACACTCGTGGTTTTAGAGCGTTAATGCTAAGTTTTTTACATTTTGATTTTTTTTATTGAAATTTGGTAATATAATTTTTTTTTTTTTTTTTTTATTTCTTTCATTGAAATTTGATAATATATCCCTGATTGGGGTGTAACAGGGGGAGGTTGGAGCCTAATCAACATGTCGGTGACCATAGCTTGCCGCGTGGGGAGGACGGCCACCACGTGGAGAGGGCATGCAATCGCCGGAAGGATAATGGATGACGGGACTTCCAGCACCAAACCTAATAAATGCAAAGTACACCCATGCGACTCCAGCTAGGTATGCCAGCAGGGCTGTCAGGAAACTTTTGGAAAAAGAGCCGAGGAAGAGGTAATATGCATGGTAAGGTTAATATGCATGGTAATGTTTGGATTTGTGCATTGTGGTTTTGCTTGGAAGTTGGTTGCGCGGTCAGGGGTTATCTCCAACGAAGGTTAAGGGTGACGGGGTAGGTAGATACATGGTATGTATTATCATACTTACCCTCTGAGCCAAAGATTTCTGACTTTCGTCAAATGCAGAAAATGGTAATGGTTTTCTTAGATTACTTGTTTGAATGGAGATTTGGTCGGTTCTGGTATGAACAAATGCAGAAGGTTGATGAAGCTGGTTGTAGGCTTATTCTTCCTTAGCGGGTTTTTGTTCTGTTACCCAAATCTTTGGTTAAAACTTGGTTACAACATTCATTTCCTCATTCTGTTACTTGCATTGTTAAGATGATGGTTTTTGAATTCTCCTATATTCACTGGTTGCTTCAGCTCTTTTACTGGTTGGTTCAGCTCTATTACAATAATTTGTTGTATATGGGTTTTAGTAGGCTTGTTGTCCCTATCAAAAACTTCTCTATAGCAACGCAGAATGGGTATGTCTTAGTCTCTATCTCTCCTTTTCCTGTTTATAACGTCATCTTTGGTAGGAGGCTGGGTAAAATTTGGAAATTTTTGGATAAATGTTGTCTGTTGAAAGTTAAAACGGTTTGCCTTTGTTATGGTGGAAGGACTTTCTTGCAGCAGAGCTCGTTTTTCTCCTGTCTGCTCATATTTGGCATTTTTGTTAATAGGGTCCTGAGGATGATATGTGGGAAAGAATTTTCACTTTATTATCTCTGTATTAGTATATGGACTCTGGTCTTACCTCTTAATTCTGTGGCCATCTTTGTCTTGGGTCATGGCAACAATCTGTCGATTGCTCTTCATTTCTTTTTTGCCCGGTTGGATTGTATTAGTGTTTGGTCTCTCCTTTTATCTCACATCTTTCTCACGTTGCCTAACCTGGGTGATGGAACCTCTTTGCGTTTCAAGTCTCAAATCTTGTCTAGGAATCTGATTGGTGTTGTTGTTTGGATGGTAGCTTTAGCAGATTCCTTGTCAGGTTACTTTAAGGTGGTTAAAAGAGGAAGGAAGCCCACTGGTGGCAAAGGCAAACAACCTACTTCTGAGCAGCATCAGAAAAGAGGAAGAAAATTTGCGCAACAACATCTGGAACCGCTTGTTCAAACATTTGCATCAGAAATCCCAAATTCAGTACGCTCTCGCATTTATGGATGGGAAATTGAGGTCTTAAACAACTTGGACAGGGAGGATGAAATGGCTTCTGAGGACATGTAGAATGTGGTGAATGACCCAGGGCACACATGGGGTCGAATTTCCTTGTTTCAACAATCAGTTAGAACTTACTGGTTAATCAAATGCTTGCTAGCTAAGGCAGTCATGTCGATAGCAGAATCTAAGCTGGAATCCACTTTGGCAGATATTAACAGGAACATCCAGGAAATCAATCTTCGACAATTGCATCAGTATGCTAGGCTCGGAAGGTTGGAGAAGGAAATCAAGTCCATGCAGCAGGTTGAAGTTGAATTACCATTGTCCAGTGCCAAAGATTCAACACCAGTGGAATTTGAGGAAGATTAAGGTTTTCATGATCAAATGTTTAACTTTATTTTTAACAGCTAGTACTCTTTCAGTATATGTTGTTACCTCCAGACTTAGATATTAAGTACCGTTAGATATGGTATAGACTTTTAACACCAATGGAATCTGAGGAAGATTAAGGTTTTCATGATCAAATGTTTAACTTTATTTTTAGCAGCTAGTACTCCTTCAGTATATGTTGTTACCTCCAGACTTAGATATTAAGTACCGTCAGATATGGTATAGACTTTTAACACCAGTGGAATCTGAGGAAGATTAAAGTTTTCATGATCAAATGTTTAACTTTATTTTTAGTAGCTAGTACTCTTACAGTATATGTTGTTACCTTCAGACTTAGATATCAAGTATCGTCAGATATGGTATAGACTTTTAAGGCTTTTTATGTTTTGGTTGACATACTCTGAACTTCGATGGTTGAAATACCTGGTTTCTTGAGGGCAGGTTGAGGTCTAGTTTGTATACTTTTACCTGGCTTTTATTAATAGAAAATGGAAGGAACTACCTAAGCTTACAAAAAAAAAATGATAATATATTTTTTTTAGCTTTTTTTCATTAAATTTAGTAATAAAATTTTTGGTAAATTTGAAATTTTTTATTATTTAAAATATGTATATATATATATATAAATTTAACATTATAAAAAACTCCAGAATTTTATAATTTACAAATCTCTATTAATTTTCAAATAAAAATTATATATATATATAAACTGTAAAAAACATTCAATAACCCTAAAAATAAAAATTAAATATATATAAAAATCAACCTCTTAAAAGACAGAGATTAGACCACATCTATGTTATCGAGGTCCATGCTCTAACGGCTTTTTATGAGATATGTGTTTCGTCCGTATGGAGTTGGAATTCAATAATATGTTACCTCCTTTTTTCGGCGTAATTAAGCTTTATTATGAATTATATGGTTCCGATGTAGCTGTACATTTAATTATATTGTTGAAGTGTATCTTTACAATTTTTTTTTTAATTCCCCGGTTCAAATGTAACTGGAGATATCTCATATAGGTATGAGATAAGTATTGTAGTTTTAAAAGTAGTAATTTCAAGGTGGGAAATTTAAATTTCTGTACATATTTATTAAAAATTATATTTTTATATTAATAAGAATTTTGAAAAATATATTTTTATTAAATAAAAAAAATTATGTAATAAGAATTTATTTTGAGTGAGTGAATTGGAAATTATATTTTTATTTAATTAATAAAAATTTTGAAAATTATATTTTTAGGAATTTTGCTTTTGTGATCCTTAAAATTGTGCTTGAGATTTTTCGGTGAAAATCACATCAAAAAAGATTAGGTCGACGCGTTTGAGTGTGGTTCATCATCAGGACAAGATCTGAAAATCACATCAAAAAAGATTAG
This sequence comes from Pinus albicaulis, assembly GCA_034641835.2. Taxonomy (NCBI): domain Eukaryota; kingdom Viridiplantae; phylum Streptophyta; class Pinopsida; order Pinales; family Pinaceae; genus Pinus; species Pinus albicaulis. The sequence goes on from CM076581.1 coordinate 512,750,301, forward strand.
GTCGACGCGTTTCAAACCAGCGAGTGTGGTTCATCATCAGGACAAACGCTGGTTCGAAAGAACCACACTCGTTGGTTCGAAACGCGTCGACCTAATCTTTTTTTATGTGATTTTCACCGAAAGATCTCAAGCACAATTATATTTTTATTTAATTAATAAAAATTTGGAAAATTAGATTTTTATTTAATTGATAAAAAATAATTTAAATAAGAAAATTAAGTAATAAGAATAAATAAATTGAGTTGAAATTTTATTTCGCTATTAATTTATTGAAAAAATTGAGTTTGTAAATAGATGTATAGGTATTATAAATTGAGTACATAAATGTTGGTTGGTCAATTTGGGAAAAAAAAATTCTCTTGATATGAAATATTTAACTTATAATTTGAGTATGTCAGCCTTTGTTACTTTGAGGTTGAGTAAATATCCTTGTGAGATGAACTAGTGGTTGGCAGAATGAGATATTCATTATTTAATCTTCTAGAAAAATTAAAAATAAATAATATTCATATTATAATCTTTAATCATTTCTTATATTATTTATTTATTTATTTTTATTTTTATTTTATTTTATTTATTTATTTATTTCTTTTTCTATGACTTTGATTTAGTCAAACTAGCCGTTATCTTTCAACAGCTAGTTGGAGCTTCTCGTATCTATTTAATTGGGTTTCTTGATCAGATTTTTCATCAAGTCCTAATGATGAACCACACTGGCTAGTTCGAAACGCGTCGACCAAATTTATTTGGATGTGATTTTTACCGAAAGATTTTTTTCACAGAGTAAGATATTATCAGAGACATATTTGGTCCCTTGTGATAAGACATAAGAAATAGGCTCTCCCACTCTGATAAAATTACTCTTGCTAAATTATACGCCGAGAATACTTCAATTCACATTTAACCCATTATGATACTCTTATTTTATACTATATCCACCTATGTTCAATTTTCAATAAGACATTTAACCTGTTATAATACCCAGAGAATAAAACCACTCCTCTTTTACACTATCCCCTTTGAAAAATTACTCATTATTATATATAATTTAAGAAAAAATAAATAAAAAAATAAAAAATAAAAAAATAAAATCTTGATTCTTAACCATACTAACAAATATTCCCAAAGTTATACTTTGATGAGACAAGTATTCCCAAAATTATACAAACGGGTTGGTGGGTTGGTGGACTAGTTTGGAAAAGGAAATCTTCCTCTCCTCACAAGTTCCATTTCCATCTTGCTATAATGAAGTAATAATTATACTTCATGGGTTGGTGAATGAGTTTGGAAAAAGTCTTCCTCCGTGGGTTGGTGAATGAGTTTAGGAAAAATTCTTTGTACAATGGTGAATTAAATATTTATCCTCTTCGTATTTATGAATTGTACATTATAAATCATTAAAAATAATTATATATTTATGATAATAATTAAATATAATTATAATATTATAATTTAAAAAGTTTAAATAATTAAAATATATATTAATATTTAATATTATATTATAATATAATAAATGATTAATTTTTATTGTTATTTTCTAAATAATTAAATGATAGATATTTTGTATAATTATATTGAAAAATATATTTTATAATTTTAGTAAAAAGGAAATGTGAACTCTTTACTATTTAGGTGTCTCACGGGTTTTTTAGGGCGTTGAATTCATATATATGATCAAAAAACTAGTTTAAACATCACAAATCATCATAAATTAGGATTTGACAGCAAATTTTTAAATCCACTGGAAACTCCAAAAAGCTTAATTAAATACTACTCCAAAATTAAAATTAAAACTACAATTAAATTAAATTAAATAATTACAATTATCAATAAAACATTTTGATTTTGTCAAATTACATAAAACTAAAAATAAAATAAAATAAAAAAACATAAAATTAATAATCACAATTATAGTCATATTTATAACTAATAATAATTGTATTTAATAATTAAACCAGTTTAGATCCATCTTAATTTTGGATCTATTAAGAGGATCAAATCTCTTGAGATGCAAACCTCTTTAAAGTAAAAAGAAAATTGATCTCTCTAAGAACTATGTACATTCAAAGTTAAGATGGACCTAGATTGGTACTACAACCCAATATAAAAGATATGTGGTAAAAATATTTTACTCTCGCTATAAGCAATAAATAAAATAATTCAATGTCCATGTTAAATAGCATAATTATTTATCCACTTTAGATAACATTAAAAAAACTTATATTTTCACTTTGTATGGGAAAGATGTATGATTCTTATATTTTTTAAATATTTCAATATACAAGGTAAATAACATAACATATTTGAATATCCATGTTAAGTTATATATATATATATATAATTTTAATGTTGACTAAAAAGAGAAAAAAATTAAAAGTAAAAAAAAAACAACTACTTCTTAATAAGAGGGACATATATAGCCTAGAGGGTTAGTTGAATTGGTCAAGTACCCTTGGCATAAGCATCTAGCTATGAAAAATCACCTATCTATATATAAAACTTTAAAAGGTCAGTGTAATCACCTATATATATAAAGTTTTAAAATATTATTAAAAAAAGACCTACCTAAAAAACACACTCATATATAAGGTTTAAAAAATATTATTATAAAAAATAAAAATAAAAACAATTTCATCTATATAACAACTACCTATATATAACGTTTAAAAAATATTATTGTAAAAAAAAAACCTTTTCATCTACCTAACGGTCACCTATATATATATAAGGTTTAAAAAATATTATTATAAAAAAAAACAGTTACTTATAGATATAACATTTAAAAAATATTATCATAAAAAAAACTAAGAAACCATTTTGAAATAGTCACCTATATATAATATTTAAAAAATATTATTATAGAAAGAGGAACAATGACTTGTGTATATAACATTTATAAACTAGCAGTTGCCCCAGGAGGTGCAAGGAGAGGCCGATAGGAGTATCATTTGTTAATTATTAATTTTAAGTAATTGTAGTTTTTGAGATGAAGGAGATTTTGTAGAACTTTGCACAAAGATGATGTTCAATTCTTAGTTGTGCAGAAACAGGCTTATTGTTCAATTCTCAGTTATGCAGGTAGAGACTTATTAGATGAGTTGTGTAGGAACCTTTATAATTAAACAGCCTGAGATCCAAAAGTGATCTAAGATTTGTGATCACTGTTAGTTGTTAAAAAAAGGTTAGCAGAACAAACAAAAGATGCAATACTCTTCAGTTGGCTCTGATTATTCAGAAGAACCAAGGAATTTGAAACCAACCTTCATTAGTCAAAATCGAAGTAATTCTTTGGTCAAAATCCAAGAATCTTGTTACTTAGCAGAAAACAAAGTACATGAAAGAAGAAATGCAAATATCTAATGTGAAGTAAATAGCCATCTTCAAGAAGTAAATCATAACATAAATGTATATTCTAAGAAAAAGATTATTGCGGCCCTGTTGTAGGAGCTCCTTCTTCAGCTACCACCACTGACATCAGCCTTATTACAATATTGTCCATGTTGCAGTTTCCTTTGTATGCCTGTCACTATTAAGCATGGCTGCATTAAGCTAGTTTTGCTCTTCTTCAACTTTCATTAAACTCTCAGTACAATGTCTCGTTACTGCTACTGCATTATTTCCTCAAAATTAGCTAACTGAAAGTGCCTTGAAATTGGGCTACAAATGACAGAATCTACATCAACAAACCCACCAGAAAGGAAAAACTGCTATAATTCTGTGAGTCAATGACTGTAAGAGTAGCTGATTTTGGTGCAATATCTCTGCCTGCATAGAATATATAATATAATCCTTGAAAGCTCTCTTCTTTTTTTTCTTCATTTAATTTAATCTGCATTACACAGGTACATCCTTCTCACACTAGACTGTAATAACAACTAGTTGTGGTGCAATATCTCTGACTCTATAGAATATATAATGCAATCCTTAAACTTTTCTCGTCTGTTAATAATTCTTCTCAGCCTTAACTGTAAGAGCACCTGGTTTTGGTGCAATATCTTTGCCTGCATAGAATATTACCTCTTACTTGCAATTGATTTTTCTGTATCTGTGGCAGAAGCATCTACAGTGTAATCTGAAAAATATAAGACTCTGTAATTTGATATAACGAGAGAGGCTGCTTCTTCTCAAACCAATCTCAATGACTGTACAGAAACCATGGAAGATAAAGAAAGTTGTAACTTCCCAACTGGTTAGACTTGTCTGTGTGTAACAGCAAAGCATCAGTTCATGCATCAATCCATAAACTTCAAATGTCATCATTACTGCAACTGCTCAAGCCCAGAGAGGAGGCTTTGCACTTTTCTTCTCTGATTGCTTGTGGGGGGTTTTCCAGCAGATGTGCAATACATGATCATACACAGATTGGCGGAGAATATTTCAGTATAAGAAAAAGACTGAAAGGAAATGCCATGCAGCACAAAGTAAATTTACAATTCAATTCGATAAATACGTGTGCCAACATAATACTTGACTTGTACACCACAAAATGCAGCAATCAAATCAGACTGTTGGCATAAGGGTACGAACAAACAGTGTAAAGCTTACACATCCAACTCCGATTATAACTTACAACTTCACTGATAACATCCTCTACAGTACACCCACTACCTGTATAAAATGATAGCACTGTACTTGGGAATCTGCTAACACAAATCTTAAATGATACAAAAAACATTGTTAAAAATATTGTAATGAGAGATGATGAATATGGAGTGGCTAGAACTAACCCTGGCAGAACAGGGCCAGAGAGGCCTTGTTATCACCTCAAAAGCACATAACTTCTAATTAAAAAAAAGAACAAAAATAAACTCTAGACTTAGTCACAGGAATATGCTATGGGGATTACAAGCTCACCTTAGGCTCATAAACAATGTTGTTAGCAGTAGCACATGGTCCATCAGCATTAGGAAACTAAAGGGGCTACTTGATGGGAAAAATAATTTTTTGACAGGATTGTATTCTCACCCACCAAACATTTGTTTAAGATGACTGGAATTTTTGCAAATAAGGGGGCTGATCTGGCTTCAAATTCATTGAAAGTAAAAGACATAGTCTGACTGGTAAGGCTTTGAAAGCATTCAAATTGCAAAATGTGGGTATGTGGTTAGGAAGAGGTCTCTTTCTCATTTATTTCCACCACTCTAATACTTCCCTAAGAGTAATGGTTGTAAAGTAGGAGAGAACCCAATTGGTAATTTGGCCTGAGCGAGTCTTAGCTCTAAAAGACAAGGTTTTTGTGCTTGAATACTGAATTTTATGCACGAACATCAGGAGCATGAGTTTTAAGAAAAGTTGTGAGCTCTGACTGCAAACAAAAAACTGAAAGATTGACCTGCATATTCAGGGTCTCAAGATTCAAACGATGCAGCACCTAAAACGTAACCAATTCTAGTAACCAGTCAATAAAGTTGATGATAAAATAAGCATTGCTCCTGCCAATGCAGGTAGAGTGGAAGTAACGAAAACTGAAAGGCCAGTTTCCTTCATTTTTGCCCTGTATGATTTGGATTGAAATCCTACAGAACAGTGCCCATATTTGTAAACTTACAGCGCTCCATCTTCATACAATCTGCTGAATTACTCCAGGGGCCTGTCCCTCACAGGACGAAGAGGCACCCCCCTGCATGCAAAACATGAGAAAACAAAAAAACAAAAATACCCACATCAGAAGAAAAAAAATACCCAAATTAGAAAACAGAAGCAGAAACCCAAAGACAGGCCAATCCCAATACAACAAATTCTATTAAAAGGAAAACATACATAGCTGCCATGGAAATGATCAGCAATGTCCCCAGAGCCAAGATAGAGGGCAACAACATCACAGAAGGCCCTGTAGAGATGTCGCATTGTAGAGAAAACCTTCCCTTTCACTGTTATGGTTGCTCATTCACTATTTTAGAGCCAAGCCATGATTCTGTCAAGGTAATCGTAGAACCCACTTACCATGGTCTGAAAATTTAACATTTTATGCCAGGAGTTTACCCAAAGAATTAAATGACAAGGATGTTTTAGTATGGTTGCTTAATAAAATTATTGCACAATTTACAATTCAATCTAGAAACAAAGTTGTAGAGGAATACCAAGTACTGACCATATGTCATACAAAGCAGCAATACGTTATTTATATTCACAGATCTATGAATATGCCAAATCTATTTGCAATTGAATGGAAAACATGCCACTCTTTGATTTATTTTTTTGAACAGGAGATAACGTGTATGGAGTAATGTCAATTCATCATCAGATGACCCTCAGATGTACAAAGAAGAAACATAATATGACAATTATGATGACAGTATTTTCTCTTTTTTTTTAGATTGATATCCAAAATAGCAACTGAGGGCAATTTCCAAATGAATAGAGTGACAATTGCATAGTTTGTGTCATGGCTTCGGATCAGCAAAAGGTAAATTTTCTACATAGGATGTACTGCATAGGGTCCTAATTTAGTGAGCGGGTGTTCCTATTTCCTCAGATTGATCTATACAAGTTAGGCTGAAACCGTTTTTTTAACAAGAAAACTCAATCTTTTTCATTAATAAAAGAGAGTACATTATGATATTTACATTTTACTTTGTTCTACATATCCCATACAATAAAATTTTATCTACTTCTTTCTAAAAAATTTTAAAAAAATTCTCCACATACACTTTCCTACCCAAAACGAATTCAAACAAGTAAATGCATAATATAACTACCTGCAGTTGTAGCCCATCAAGTAGCACCAAAAAACAGAGTGAAACAGCCTTTCACCTCATGTTTTGCAGTGTTTCACTTTCGTTTTCCTTGAAATCCCATGGGCTTACCTTTTGACCATAATCAGTTTCAGTTCAAGAAGATTTCATAGAAAAACACATAATTACAAAAGCATTGCTCGGACCTCTCAGTTCAAGAAGATTTCATAGGAAAAAACATAATTACAAAAGCATGTACCCTCTATATTAAAAAAACAAACTCTCTATATTCAAAAAAAGTCACCAGAGAAATTTGCCTACTACATCTCTCAGCAGATCTACAAACAGAATTTGAGTGTCATGTAAGTCACACAGTATCTGATCCAGATGGGCATTTGGATGAGGTCAGTACTCGTAATCTTCATATCCACCATTTCTGTTTATTTTTGCTTCCTTCTCTGCCTGGATGAAACACGTGACAAAATCACAAGAAACTCAATCAGATATCTACATCAACATTTTTCTGAATCTAGTTAGATGAAAAAATATATATATGCAGACATAATATTAACCAATTAGGGTTTATATCACTGAGCAATGCCTTAACCATCAGATGCCAGTTAGTTAGACAAGACCAATCATGAACTTGGTGGTAACAATTATCCTGTGGCGGTGCTCTGCATGTTTCTAAGATGCAGAATATGTAGGTACCCAATGTAAAGGACATTTTCAGAGATATTTGAAGATGATCAGCAATACTCTAAAAAATTAACCACATATCTGTTGGATTTTCTGAGTTTTAAGGTTTCTGAGAGTTAAAAGCATGGAAGATACCCTTTTCATGGTGATGTCAAGTGCACGTAAATTAGATGAACATATATATATATATATATATATATATATATATATATATATATATATATATATATATATATATATATATATATATATATATATATATATATATATATGCAGACATAATATTAACCAATTAGGGTTTATATCGTTGAGCAATGCCTTAACCATCAGATGCCAGTTAGTTAGACAAGACTAATCGTGAACTTGGTGGTAACAACTATTCTGTGGCAGTGCTCTGCATGTTTCTAAGATGCAGAATATGTAGGTACCCAATGTAAAGGACATTTTCAGAGATATTTGAAGATGATCAGCAATACTTTAAAAAATTAACCACAAATCTGTTGGATTTTCTGAGTTTTAAGGTTTCTGAGAGTTAAAATCATAGCATACCCTTTTCATGGCTCTATCAAGTGCGTCGGAAATGCATTTTAAATCAAGTGAGTCAAACACAGCTAGATTGATTTAAAGATTCGACAATTATTGTGACAAATAAAATAATTTACGATTGGAATGGAGACAAAGGTATAATGGTTTCATTTTCATTTTATCAACGCGCGCTTTGGTATATGCTATAATTATTGCATATAATAATTTTGTAATTTTATTATTGAATTATCATTAAATATTTAAAGATATTAATTTTTTTATAAGATGTATCAAAATTTTATATTGAAAAAAAGTTATTCTTGTAATCAATATAAAAGTTATTATTTTAATCCAGATCAAGTTTAGCGAGGGTATAGAAAAATAAGAAGGGTTTGAAGATCTCGAGAACATTACTTTGTGCTTCAATAAGAGAATATGCAGCCGAATGAAAAGCTCTAGATTGTCCACTAGAAGATGATGAAGGTGGAGAACCTTAATATATTAACAAATAGTTTCATCGAGCATAAATACTTTCATTGATATTGTGTTATGTTGGGACAAAAACAAAGTCTATCTTTTTAAATTAGGTAAGAATGCCATTCATATGGATGATTGGTGAGAGGACAGGTACGAGGATACGCTCACTCAAATGATGACTTAACTACGCCAAAAAGTGATAAAGAAGGAGAAATAATTAAAACTCTTACAATTAGTTGTCCAAAACCACAAGTAAGCAAAGTAAGCTCGTTCCATTTTTATCACTAAGAAAATAACTTAGTTGCACAATCATGTTAAGCTCACCTTTATCCCTTTCTCACCTTTATCCCTTCATGAAGAGAATTTTGTTGAAATTGAAAAGCATACCAAAGCCATTAGTTCAAAATTGTTAATGCGTATGGTGTATGAAGGAGAAGGTCTCAGAAAGTGAATAAAATTCATCCTAAGCCACATTGTAACTAAAATTATTGCACAATAATGTTAAGTTCACCTTTATCCCTTCTTGAAGAGAACTTTGGTGAAATTGAAAAGCATACCAAATCCATTAGTTCAAAATTCTTAATGTATATGGTGTGTGAAGGAGAAGGTCTCAGAAAGTGAATACAATTCATCCTAAGCCACATTGTAGCTAAAATTAAGCTCAAACATGAAGGAAAAGCTTTTAATGGAGGGAAGGAAAGGGAAATGAAAAAGACGATCATGTCTATTAAGGAAAAATACATGGAAGAATTACTATCACCATAAGAAGAAAGAGAAACAAAAAGTGAAGCTGACATCATACTACCACAGGCTGAAACCGTTTTTTAACAAGAAAACTCAATCTTTTTCATTAATAAAAGAGAGTACATTATGAGATTTACGTTTTACTTTGTTCTACGTATCCCATACAATAAAAGTTTATCTACTTCTTTCTAAAAAATTTACAAAAATTTCTCCACATATACTTTCCTACCCAAAACGAATTCAAACAAGTAAATGCATAATATAACTACCTGCAGTTGTAGCCCATCAAGCAACACCAAAAAACAGAGTGAAATAGCCTTTCACCTCATGTTTTGTAGTGTTTCACTTTCGTTTTCCTTGAAATCCCATGGGCTTACCATTTGACCATAATCAGTTTCAGTTCAAGAAGATTTCATAGGAAAACACATAATTACAAAAGCATTGCTCGGACCTCTCAGTTCAAGAAGATTTCATAGGAAAAAACATAATTACAAAAGCATGTACCCTCTATATTAAAAAAACAAACTCTCTGTATTCAGGAATAGTCACCAAAGATATTTGCCTACTACATCTCTCAGCAGATCGACAAACAGAATTTGAGTGTCATGTAAGTCACACAGTATCTGATCCAAATGGGCATTTGGATGAGGTCAGTACTCGTAATCATCATATCCACCATTTATGTTTATTTTTGCTTCCTTGTCTGCCTGGATGAAACACGTGACAAAATCACAAGAAACTCAATCAGATATCTACATCAACATTTTTTCTGAATCTAGTTAGATGAAAAAATATATATATGCAGACATAATATTAACCAATTAGGGTTTATATCGCTGAGCAATGCCTTAACCATCAGATGTCAGTTAGTTAGACAAGACCAATCATGAACTTGGTGGTAACAACTATTCTGTGGCAGTGCTCTGCATGTTTCTAAGATGCAGAATATGTAGGTACCCAATGTAAAGGACATTTTCGAAGATATTTGAAGATGATCAACAATACTTTAAAAAATTAACCACATATCTGTTGGATTTTCTGAGTTTTAAGGTTTCTGAGAGTTAAAAGCATAGCATACCCTTTTCATGGCTCTATCAAGTGCATCGGAAATTAGATGAAAAAATATATATATATGCAGACATAATATTAACTAGTTAGGGTTTATATCGCTGAGCAATGCCTTAACCATCAGATGCCAGTTAGTTAGACAAGACCAATCATGAAATTGGTGGTAACAACTATTCTGTGGCAGTGCTCTGCATGTTTCTAAGATGCAGAATATGTAGGTACCCAATGTAAAGGACATTTTCAGAGATATTTGAATATGATCAGCAATACTTTAAAAAATTAACCACATATCTGTTGGATTTTCTGAGTTTTAAGGTTTCTGAGAGTTAAAAGCATAGCATACCCTTTTCATGGCTTTATCAAGTGCATTGGGTCCATATTGATGAACAAAGCGTTCTACAGAATTTGTGGCCCTTGCATTGGGGTTCAGAAGCATCTGCCTGACAAAGTTCTCATACACATAAGCTGCCCCTTTGAACACTGGCAGCACCAGCCAGCAGGTGGCTATCAGTTTGACATAAGGCCAGAATGGCAACCTGTAAATGCAAGCCAAAACTCAGCTATTGGAGACTAAAAGGCCATTAGTCCAGAGATAATTTGGCAGAGATTCTTCTTACCATTCTAGCACCGAGAGAAGGAAAGCTCAAACAGTGTCATGAACGAGTATAGAACCCAGTACGTCAGCCACTGTTGATCATCCAGCTGAGATGGACTCTCTATCACTCTGATGGAGGAATATCTGCAAAAATTAAGACAACCCACTACATTTGTCACCAAAACACAGATACAAGGCCATGATTACACCATTGGCTACAGTTCCAGTCATTCTAATGGTGGGTTTTACTGAAACAGAGTATTAAAGCAACCGAAATAAGAAAAGAAGGGAATTTGATATTTACAGAGGATAAAGTAATGTCACCACAGGCCTGCATGGTTGAAAACCAACACCCATTTAGAAACAACAATTAGGATTTCAATTCAAAACACAGTATACTGATGAAATGGAGCATTTGTGAACAACTTACCCTAAAAAAATGTCAATATTATACAAAACTGCTTTGAGAAAACTCCCCCAACCCATGGTTATCTGAAAAAAACTTCCACCACGTGCTAAGAAAGAAAAACAACATAAGAAACTCAATCATATATCTACATCAACATTTTTCTGAATCTATTTAGATGAAAAAATATATATGCAGACATAATATTAACCAATTAGGGTTTATATCGCTCAGCAATGCCTTAACCATCAGATGCCAGTTAGTTAGACAAGACCAATCATGAACTTGGTGGTAACAACTATTCTGTGGCAGTGCTCTGCATGTTTCTAAGATGCAGAATATGTAGGTACCCAATGTAAAGGACATTTTCAGAGATATTTGAAGATGATCAGCAATACTTTAAAAAATTAACCACATATATGTTGGATTTTCTGAGTTTTAAGGTTTATGAGAGTTAAAAGCATAACATACCCTTTTCATGGCTCTATCAAGTGCATCGGGTCCATATTGATGAACAAAGCGTTCTACAGAATTTGTGGCCCTTGCATTAGGGTTCAGAAGCATATGCCTGACAAAGTTCTCATACACATAAGCTGCCCCTTTGAACACTGGAAGCACCAACACCTTGAAACCCATCGCTGTGAAGGGAAATCTGAAAAGTATGGTTATGAAGGAAAAACTGTGGCCATGAAAGCAAACATAAATAATAACAATTACAGTAATTTACAAGTCATGCTATACTTGAGTGGAAATCTTTTGTCTGTAAATATTCCTTTCACTTGGGGATTTAATGATCCTCGAGGTTCTCAATATTTCCAATAACCAACTTAGCAGTCAAGTTCCTGATGAGATTGGGGATCTTAGAAATCGCTCTGAAAGCCATGGATCGACTGCTGGCCTATGGCATTTCGTTGTCTCTACTATTTTTTATCGTTGCAGGTAGGCTTTTCTTTCCCCTCTTTTTGGTTTAAATTCTGTTGCTTTTGTTTTGAGCGATCAGTCATTTCCTCTGTTTATTGCTGCATTTTGGGTTTTGCAAAACATATTTTCAAGGCATTTTGGTTTCCTCCAAAAAGAAACTTTCATTAAATTTGCGCTTTCGGGTAGGGATTTTTGAGATATTGTGGTAAGGGTTTGGTAGATTAACACACACAGACATGTGATTTTTTTTGTTCTTCTCTGATTTATTCACAAATTTTTCAAAGGTTTTCAAACACATTGAGCTTCCTTTCGTTGTGTAGAAATATTATTCTTCATATCCCTATATTGTCTTCTAGGTTTTGAGTTACTTTCTATAGAAGACATTTTAATAAGCGTGCATGAAAACCAGCTACGCCTTGTAGATCTCATGGTTGACTTCTAAGTTTTCTTGCTTCTCTTGATGGAATATTGCGCCGCATTTTAAGTCTTTTGTAGACCTTTTTAAAAAATTAACCACATATCTGTTGGATTTTTTAAGTTTTAAGGTTTCTGAGAGTTAAAAGCATAGAATACCCTTTTCATGGCTCTATCAAGTGCATCGGGTCCATATTGATGAACAAAGCGTTCTACAGAATTTGTGGCCCTTGCATTGGGGTTCAGAAGCATCTGCCTGAAAAAGTTCTCATACACATAAGCTACCCCTTTGAACACTAGCAGCACCAGCCAGCAGGTGGCTATCAGTTTGACATAAGGCCAGAATGGAAACCTGTAAACGCAAGCCAAAACTCAGCTCTTGGAGACTAAAAGGCGATTAGTCCAAAGATAGTTTGGCAGAGATTCTTCTTACCATTCTAGCACCCAGGAGAAGGAAAGCTCAAACAGTGTCATGAACAAGTATAGAACCCAATACGTCAGCCACTGCTGATCATCCAGCCGAGATGGACTCTCTATCACTCTGATGGAGGAATATCTGCAAAAATTAAGAGAACCCACTACATTTATCACCAAAACACATATACAAGGCCATGATTACACCACTGGCTACAGTTCTAGTCATTCTAATGGTGGGTTTTACTGAAACAGAGTATTAAAGCAACTGAAATAAGAAAGAGAGGGTGAAAGTACTTCACGAGGAGGATAAAGTAATATGTCACCACGGGCACGCATGAACTGAAAACCAACACCCATTTAGAAACAACAATTGGGATTATGATTAAACACGTTATCTTGATGAAATGGAGCATTTGTGAACAACTTACCCTACAAAAGTGTCAATATTATACAAAAGCGCACAGAAAAACTCTTTTGCCCATAGTTATACGAAAAAACTTCCATACGTGCTAAGAAAGATAAACAACACAGAAACTCAATGAGATATCTACATCAACATTTTTGAATCTAGTTAGATGAAAAAAATATATATATGCGGAACATAATATTAACTTGGTGGGGTTTATCTGTGCAAACGATACTTAGCAACCGGATGCAGTTAGTTAGGCAGAGACCAATCATGAACTTGGTGGTAACAACTATTCTGTGGCAGTGCTCTGCATGTTTCTAAGATGCAGAATATGTAGGTACCCAATGTAAAGGACATTTTCAGAGATATTTGAAGATGATCAGCAATAATTTAAAAAATTAACCACATATCTGTTGGATTTTCTGAGTTTTAAGGTTTCTGAGAGTTGAAAGCATAACATACCCTTTTCATGGCTCTATCAAGTGCATCAGGTCCATATTGATGAACAAAGCGTTCTACAGAATTTGTGGCCCTTGCATTAGGGTTCAGAAGCATTTGCCTGACAAAGTTCTCATACACATAAGCTGCCCCTTTGAACACTGGTAGCACCAGCACCTTGAAACCCATCGCTGTGAAGGGAAATCTGAAAAGTATGGTTATGAAGGAAAAACTGTGGCCATGAAAGTAAACATAAATAATAACAATTACAGTTCCTCCCCCAAATTCACTTGATGCAGAAGCCTCAATCTGTGCATGACAAGATATCTACATTATCTTCCGCGTGGAATGTCACAGTACAGCAAAACGAAGACATACCTGTCGTTTTATGGGCGAACGCAGAAGGCTGTGGTGTCCATCGAGTGTGGTGTGGTGTCCACCGCACTTTCCCAGAATGCCGCCGTTTAAGGGTTGGGGGGATCGTGTACAGTAGAACTGCAACGGCCGGTCGATTTTTGAAGCTGCGCGCCAAAGGGAGTCTGCGGGGACGAAAACTGGAGGCGCCCGGTTTTTGCCAATAGATCGGAACAGGTGTCAGGCCAGGTGTCAACCAGAGATTAAAACTGTCAGAGAACACGTGTCAGCGGGACATTAAAAATGTTGACGATGAAAAACTGCATCTCTTTCAAAAGAGAAGGCCTATCGGCCTAAATATTATCATAAAAAAGACACGAAACCATTTCATTTTTAAAAAAATATTATTATATAAAAAAGGACTAGAAACCATTTCGTCTACCTAATAAAAATTATTATTATAAAAAAAAAGGACTCATAACCATTGTCACCTATATATATCATATTAGGTGAGTGTGATTCATGTATAAAATATATCAATGTTAATGTGAAATAAAATATTTCAATATCAAGCGTGTATATATATGTATGTGTGTCAATAGCCCAAAGAGTTAGCTCAATTGCTAGAGTCTTAATTGTTAAAGCACCTTTTCCATTAAGAATAAAAAGACCCATAACCATTGTCACCTATATATATCATATCAGTGAGTGTGATTCATGTATAAAATATATCAATGTTAATGTAAAATAAAATATTTCAATATCAGACACATATAAAGAAAGAGGGAGAGACCAAAGGGTTAGCTCAATTACTAGAGTGTCAATTGTTAAAGCACTTTTGCCATTGAGAAGTCATACGTTTAATTAATTCTCTAGATGCTTTGGAGGTTAGTCTTCGTGATTGAGTTGACATGAAATGATCTGCATGGAAATATTTTGTAAATATTTTGTGGACTTAGTGGTCACGGGATTTGGTGAAAAAAAAAACTTGTGGTTAAAACATTTTCAATTGTCTCACTATTCTACATATTGTCTTTTTCAAAATATATTTTTAAATCAATTTTGTGTAAAATACAACAAAGATTTATTGGAATTACAAGTTTAAGTTGGGTACCTAAAGCGATTTTCAAGTGGTTGAATCCATTTATATATTTAAAAATTATTTAAACATTGAAAAATTACACATGGTGCGTGTAGAGAGAGAACTAGTGTATATCCATCTTAACTATCGAACTACTAAGCACCACCAAAAGGAATAAGTCTCTTGAGGTGCAAACCCTTTTAAACTTTTTTTTTCAATTTTGACACTCTAAAAATATTTGCACCTCAAAAAAAAATTGATTTCTTTCAGTGTTTAATAAATCAATAATTCAAATGGATCTATACTAGTTATTAGTAAATTAATATGAATAATTTTTTTTCCAATTTTTAATTAAATATTTATCTTTACATATTATTATATTTATGAATAAATATTCAAGTTCTAAATAACTAAACAAAATTATATTTTTATGACAATGATGAAACATAATCATACTTCTAAAATATTATAATTAGAAAAATCCCATGTCAATTATAAATAATCAAATTATTTTGTTAATAATTTAATATTATATTATAAATATAATAAATGATTTTTTTGGATAATTTTATTTTTTAAATTACAAAATAAATAATAAACGATTATTTTTTAATAATAATTATATCAATATAAATTACACAATAAAATATAATACGAATAACAAAACTATAAATAATTATTTTTTATCAATAATTATATCTTTATAAATTACACAATCAAATATAATACGAATATCAAAATTATGTTTATGAGTTGGTGAGTTAGTTTTGACAAAAATCTTCTCTAGTCACTAAATATTCATCTTTCGAGAATATTATATCATGAATTGATACTCAAAATATGAATAACCAAATAAGTAAGATATGGATAATTAAAATATATCTCCCCACAACCAAATAAATATGATATAGGTAATTAAAATATATTTCACAATAATTTTATTTGTAAATATGACTTAGTTTGCGTAAAAATCTCTCACCATCCATTAAATATTCATTTTCTTCATATTATTATATTTATAAATTAACATTTACATTATGAATAATCAAATAAGATTCATTTTCTTCATATTATTATAATTATAAATTAATATCTATATTATGAATAATTAAATGTAATTGATCTTAGGATGGGTTCCTATGTGACAAGTGGAGGAGGTGTTATTGTCATTGTGTCATTTAATAACAAGGGTGGATGTAGCAATGTATTGCCCCATAATCAATGTAATGTACATCTCATCACCTTGCTTCTATGACGATTTAAGTCGGTTTTATGGGGATAGTCTCATCACTCAACTTAGCATTATTGATGGTACACTCGCAATGCACTTGGTATTCCAATTGGGCTCTGCTCTACCATCCTAGACCAATAGAAGCTTCAATCTGGCTTAGTCTTATGGCAATTTTGGTTGAATGTTGTTGGATTTTCATGCAACTTAGTGGATTTAATCAGAGTACGAGATGCATTTATGATGCAAAAGCCAATATGTCACCTCGTACTCTTTGGTTAATTATGATGAGGATTCAGTTAGCATTTCAAATATGGCCTCAGGAAATTCGTATAATGGCTTGGTGGTTTGTTGTTTTTTCCTATTCCTTTTTCAACCCGATGTTTTCCTCTCTTAAGGGTCTTCTAGTCCCCTTGGTTGTTTTGCTTTTGTGTAGAGATTTTTTGAGGAGAAGTGGTTCCTCTTCCCCTTCCTTTGCCTCATAGCATGGTGTTTCTGTTTTTTAGTGCTCCTCCAGTGGCTTTCTCACTTGACCTCATTCATAGTGGCAAAGACGCTCTTCTCCCTAGGGTTCTCCTTTCATGGATCCTCAAAATAGTTTCCATCCCCTTGAATCCTCCTCTCTAGTTATTTTCCTTAGATCTCTCAACATGTCCATTCCTCTTCACTATCTCTAGTTAGTTGGATCCAATCCTCCTCTCGAACCTCCGCCTTACTCTCTATAGAAATTATCTAAAGGGATTCAATTGATCTTGTAACATGTACTAAAACAAAATACTAAATATTTCTACAAATTGCGGAAACCAATTTCGATCGCACAATCACATAACAAGTAAGAGAAAGAAATATAAATCGCACAACACAATATGTATCTGGGGAGAGCAACTACTCAAAACCCCACTATTTGTATATTGCATAAAGTAAAGTTCATGAAAAAATACATTGGCATTTCCCTTCCTGAGAAACCTCTACATTCTGCTGACCGTCTCACACTGATCTAGGCACAATCAATCCAATGCTTAACCAATTCTCAACCTATGTTAGACCAACCCTGCTTACGCATTCCCAGAGGAATTGTGGCTCGATTGAATAGGAAATTCCAAATAATTGATTGTGTAATTCCTTCAAGGCATCCTGATGACCTCATGCATCAGCTGTACAATTTTCTAATTTTACAACTGATAGTTATCTTCCCTTTAACCCCAATCTCAACTAGGCCTTCCTTAGAACTGACATGCAACAACTATTTATAGTGAATTATCAGTTAACTGATTGACCACTAGTTGTGAATTAAATCATATTTAATTCACTGGACCTATCACTAGCTCATCTCTCGGTTAGAACTACTTAAACTGATTTTAACTCAAATAATTGAGTTAACTAATTACAACTCTCAAATAACTCAACCATTGCACCTAAAAAGTCGGAGACAACCTACATGCCTCTATTTTGACCTCCAACTCGAATTTACTGAGCTAACTAAGTCTTCTTGACTCAGTTAACACTTACAAGTTATTATGAGATGGAATTACACTTTTTTTTCTTCTAATTTAATTAAGGGAAAATTAAATTAGAAGCCACCTTGGGTGACATTTTCAATACTTGTTGTTGCCATTTCAACACTCCCTCTCAACAAGAAAGGAATTCAATCTATCTCGGTTCGATACCTTTGGAATGTTCTGCATGCAACACTTATCTCTAGTGTTATTTCTCCTGCAACTTCTGAAAAGCATCCAAACTGAGTCAGTATGATGCATCTATCATCAGAGTCTCTAACTGCTACTAGTTACTGCATTGTCTACTGAAAACTTTGCGTTGTTGCTGACTCTACATCTAGGCCATCTGCACTGCTGCCAAATCTGATCTGTAATCCAGTATTTGACATTTGTCACTCAGACATATGACTGCATCAATCGCCATTGATCCATCCTGCTACTGTGTATTGTGGCCTCCCCGTAGCCAGGTACTCATCCATGAGACAAGACATCTCAATGGACCCTGCCCAGATTTATTCTCTTAGGATTATGTCCTCACATCACCCGACCTCTCACCTAGAGGTATGGTTGCATGTGCTCCCTCTGCCCACCTGGCTCAAAATTCCCCCTACTGGATGTCTCTGCTTAAATGGATGCCTCCACTCGGTCTCCTCTCTGCTTCTCCAATTGTGGCTGGTCCACAACCTTCTGATGCTTCTTTTGAGGTTGCATGTTGAGAAGTAATTTATGCTTCCTCTCCACCACAAAGTATCTAACCTTTTCTTTGCTCCTCAAAGCTTTGCATGCATCTTCGACCTCAAGAGCATACAGGTTCTTGACTCGCACACTGATTTGTTTCGCTCGTCTCGTTTCTAAATATCACATCATAGCCATGGTCTTCCAATACCGCTACAGAAACAATATTATTCTTTATTCTTGGAACAAACAAAACATCTTTGAGTTTGAGAGGGGAGCCAGTCTCCCATTGAAAGGTAAATGTACCTATGTTGATCATGATATACCTCTCGCCATCTCCAAACTTTATGTTTTGTTGGAGGTCCTTCTCCTCCAAGCCATTGAAGAGATATATATTCCTCGTCACATGGAACGAGGCATCATTGTCGACATACCACATGCATCCCATTACAGTGTTTTCCATGCATACAATTAGAGTAAAATCAACCTCGAACTATGAAGCTAAAGCTTCACCTGCTGTTGCAACTGCAGGCTCCTTCTTGCTTGCCTTCCTTGGACATTTCGTGGCATAGTGCCTGTACTCATCACAGTGAAAATACTTGATCTTTGACAAGTCTCTCTTTCCCTCTTCGCCTTCGGACTTATTTCCCTTGGCTATCTTTCCTTTTCCGACTAATGTAAAATCTTCTTTGTTGTCATTGCAATAGGTCACATCTCTGGTGCTCCACCTTGTCTCTTCTTGTACCAAATCGGACCAAAATCGCTCTCAGTCTGGTAGCTTCTTCCTTCCATTCACCAAGTCTTGGTAGTTATGCCAGCTCTTGGGAAGGCCTAAAGTGCTAGGCTCACCAAATCATCTTGGGCTACTGTCACACCAACACTTCCAAGCTCATCTCGACATTGAGTGAACTTCATCATGTATTTTGGTATCGTCGCGCCCTCCTCCATCTTGATCTTTCTGAGCTTGTATTTCGACGCCAAATTCCTGTGGTCACTGCTATTCTGAAACAAATATGTTGAGGCCTTCCACATATCATATGGAATTAACTTTACATGGAGGCTTGAGACAATAGGATCTCGAACTCCTTCTAACAAGATCCTTCTCACCTTTGCTACCTTATTCTTCCAAGCATCAAGAAGTTGAGCATATGTTGTTGTGGGCTAGGGAATATCATTATCTATGAATTCCTTCAGTTAGATGTCCTCTAGCACTACCTCCATCCTATCCTTCCATGCTATGTAATTCGAATTTCCTTCAAGGGCATATTCGAGTCTCAATCCATTGAAAGACATCTTGATCTGTTGTTGGTCCTGAAGAATAAATCTGCAAATTCAATGTACCTATTCAAAATAAACTATGGTTCTTCTCTTCTATTGTGATTCCTTCTCTAATACCATGTAGAAATTATCTAAAGGAGTTCAACTAATCTTATAATGTACTAAAATAAAATATTGAATCCTTCTACAAATTGCAGAAACCAATTTCGATCGCACAATCACATAACAAGTAAGAGAAAGAAATATCAATCGCACGACAAAAGATGTATCTGGGGAAAGAAACTACTCAAAACCCCACTATTTGTATATTGCATAAAGTCAAGCTCATGAAACAATACAATGTTATTTCCCTTCCTGAGAAACCTTTGCACTCCGATGACTGTCTCACTCTGATCTAAGCAAAATCAGTCCAATACTTAACCAATTCTCAACCTCTATCTGATCAGCCCTGCTTACGCATTCTTGGAGGAATTGTGGCCCTATTAAATAGGAAATTCCCAAGAATTTATTGCGTAATTCCTTCAAGGCATCCTCATGACCTCATGCATGACCTGTACAATTTTCTAATTTTACAATTGATAGTTATCTTCCCTTTAACCCCAATCTCAACTGGGCCTTCCTTAGAATTGACATGCAACAACTATTTATAGTGAATTATCAATTAACAGATTGACCACTAATTGTGAATTAAATTAAATTTAATTCATTGGACCTATCTCTAGCTCATCTCCGATTTAGAAATAGTTAAACTGATTTTAACTCAAATAATTGAGTTAACTAATTACAACTCACAAATAACTCAACCAGGGCTCCTAAAAAGTAGGAGACACCCTACATGCCTCTAGTTCAACCTCCAACTCGAATTTACTGAGCCAACTAAGTCTTCCTAACTCAGCTAACACTTACAAGTTGTTATGAGACGAAATTGCAATTTTTTTCTTCTAATTTAATTAAGGGAAAATTAAATCAGAAGCCCCCTTGGTTTCCATTTTCAACACTCTCTTTCATACTTTTATCATGCCTCACCAGAGAGCTTGGATTTGACGAGGAATTACCTACTATCAAGATCAAGGGGATTCCCAAGCTCAAAACAGAGTTGAGAGCTATGCTACTTAATTTCATGAACTCACTTCACCTCAAGTCCAAGAGGAAATCACATATGCTAAAAGGGATATATTAGATTAAAGAGGATCTCTAACTGAATACAATGTGCTAGAAACAATGGAAGATTGGTTCATGGATGCAAGTCAATCTATAGCTTATTTCAATCATCACATGCATGTTGTCGACATTCACTGGCATCTCAAGTTGTTGTTAGGTCGAGTCTTGTTGGACATAAATGAAGCTAAAGAAGAAATCCTCCTTCATTTGGACGGCATTTAACTACACATAAACTCCATGGATAACAACTCAGAAGAATGGAGACCCACCTAAGCCTACCCCCAGGTCTAGAAAATTCTCCAAGAGGTAGTTGGAAGCCCATATTGGTTGAAGCTACTGACTCGAACAAATCCTGAAATGACATCTCTACCAACATGTTTTTTGTTCTCTGGTTCTAAATCTCCTAGTTTTCAGTTTAAAATTCATTTAATAGGTTAACTCTTGCATAACACTTTCATTCTAATGTGGCTCAAAGACACAAACTTGTTTTTATGGTTCTTAAGACAACTGAAATTCTATGTGTGGTGTGGTTTCCATAGTAGCATATAAGGATAGAGCATTTTCATTTTCAATGTAAATATTTGATTTACAGAAAGGGAACATTTTTAGTTTACGAAAAAAACCCAAATACAATTAATATTCTCATAATAAGTGGTCAAACGTAATCACCAAAAACATAATAATTTGAAAAAAATATATTAATTATAATTAATCAAAATATACTTAACGTTATATCAAGCATGTGATAAATATATATATCTTTTATGAATAATTTTACCTTTTTTTAGAACACACAATAATATAGATAATTAACATAATCTCAATACTTCATGCATAACTTATATTTAATTATTATATTACCAACCTAGATCTATCTTACTTAGAGATAATGCTTACATGTTGTGTTTGGAATTGGTTTGAGACTTGTAAGAGGTAGTTGAGAGATTTTCTCAACTCCTACTCTAAGGTTAGAAGTAGTTGGATCTAAGTTCAATTGTATAATTATATTGTAATTGGATGCAAGTGTGTAATAGAGAATATTTTTTGTGTGTATTTATGTGTACCAGGTTTGCTCCTCAATTTTAATTTTTGGTATCAGAGCCTATATGGGCTTGACTCCCTCAAGGGAAGCCCAGGAAGACTGAACAATTCTAAAGGTTAAATCCCTATTGTGTACACATAGTAGGTGCAACTTAGATATTATGACGTGATTTGTGTGTGTTGAGTGTCATTTGTGTCTGTCAAAAAAGTATTTCGCCTGCAATTGCATCGTCCACTCCTATCATATCTACTACCACAATAAAAACAATGGAGAGATCTACACTAATATCATCAAGGACCTCGAAGGCGTCACTGTTAAGGTGGAGGACTACAATTTAAGCATCACAAAAGTGGTTTGCGATGACGCACAATGTTATGCTAAACTTAGTTAACAATGACATCTGCCTTCTCTTCATTCATAACGATACCTAGTCATCAAGACAATTTCTACTAGAAAAAACCTTGCTTCAGATGGGAGGGAACCCTGAAGGGGACCGAAAGTTAAGGAGAATTGCACGTGTCCAGCAACCGGAGCCTGTGATTGGGTCGAGGATCCCAACACGACATTAGCCTAACTATAGTGGTATGCGACTGATCAACTCCTTCTAGATGTGGAAGAGCATTCTATATATGCCAACAAACTGCCTTGGAAGATAAATTTGGTTTCATTGATCAATATAATTGTTCGACTATCTCCTCAATGTGGGATAGATTATGTAAAAACATACAGTGAGGCATGCGATCTGATGGATTGAAACCTTTATGTGAAATATATTCGTCCTTCTTACTACCACTAGATTTAACAACACATAGTTTTTCATAGATGCGGGATGGAAAGCCCTACATGTAGCTTGCCATTTCATAGGATCTACTAACTGGTTATTCCAGTTTCCTCGCCATCATGTCAATTGAGGAAGCTCATCTATTGATGACGATGGCACTCATTTTCTCCAGCGGCAAGTATAACGACATCCACAACACTAGTCCAAAACCACATGCAGGGTTGTTCTTTTGATGTGCTCAAACACTATCAATTGATAACCTGCATCGAATCCTAAACTACTTTTCATTTTTCAACAAAATAGTTGACAAAAACACACTAGGGCGATGGTGTGTTGTCTCAAAGCGCTTTTTGGAGTTTGTATAACAACATATTGATTCTGCCCAACTTAATATGTAAGTGTGCTTTTGTTAGATTTAGTCACTCTAACAATTTTCTCGTGAAGAAGAGAAAATCCAAGATAAAGTTTGAATCGATATGAAACATTGAACAACTAGGGAGGGATGAGAAGACTTGTTTCTAATCGAATTACAACAAAAAATATCATGATTATTAGTTTGTTTTGTTGGTTAAGTTGTTTTCCATTTCCATTTAATTTTGTTTGTAAATTAAAAGTGTAGAACCTTTCAAACTTTTCTAAAATTTCTATCAGACACTGTTAGTCAGCTATAAAATTTGTCATATCAAATGTTGGCTAAATCATTTTTGGAGCCTTCAAGAAACAAGTTTTATTGCTAAAAAATGTTATCTCTTAAAGACTCTTGAAGGCCTCATGCCCTTTGTCTCAATCTTTACTGCTGTTTCCATTTTAAAAACTCAGAAATTCTGCTGATTCCATAGAGGAAAGACTGCTGCAAAACACCCTTTTCCCTTTTTTCACCTCAAAATAACCTTCATTTTTACCCCTTTCATTCCCATGGAATTCTTCTATTTTCCATTTGTTTCCCATTTCCCCTTCATAGAATCCTCTTTACAGATTTTAAAACTCTGCTGAAACCCTCAAATCCATTGAAAAACTTGAAAAATTTCTCAAAAAATACTTTTTATTATTATAGACTTAAGCCCCCTTGGGCTAAGTCTTAAAACCACTCCCCATCATATGCCCATGGTGCTAAGACCAAGCTACTAAGTCCTTTTCGGCACTTATCGCATCGCAAAGACAGAGCGCACAAGTCTTTTTGATTAAATCAAAGCTCCGATGCGATTAGCCCTGCGTATTATATCCCCCTCCGCTTTTCATTCCATATAGCCTGCACTCGAGACCAAGAGTTTAAGTCCCAAGGCGCTAATCGCATCGCAAAACTCCAAAGGGTAGATTGAAAGAATAGGCCTGACCTTCCGATTGCGATTGGCCCTTTATTATATATATGCCCCAAACATGTTACATTTCATAAAGATCACGGGCCCCGCAGTCGGGCGCCAACCATCTCATATATATACATTCCGCCCCGATAAATCTATGTTTTATTAAAACTTTGGGTTTTCATAAAGTATTAAGGGTTTCCGTCAGTACGTGATATAAGACAATCTCCGCTATTGATCATTGGACCGATCCACGGCCCGCGCTACATCGCATCGCAATTTTTGTTGAGTGCATTCGTTTCATTCCACCTCCGATCGGCGGTCCCCGATCCATCCTCCACCGTTGATCTGATCTGCAGATCGACGGTCTGCATCTAATCGCATCGAATCTTTTTCATCGGGTGTGTTTTTAAATTTTGTTTTTACCCCGCCGATTGTGATCTTCCGATCGGATCCGGACCGTCCACGTGTCCAGATCGGACGATCCTAGATTTTTCCCTCATGGTTTTATCGTCCACCACCTCTACCAAGGGTTTTAACA
Organism: Pinus albicaulis; assembly: GCA_034641835.2. Classification (NCBI taxonomy): domain Eukaryota; kingdom Viridiplantae; phylum Streptophyta; class Pinopsida; order Pinales; family Pinaceae; genus Pinus; species Pinus albicaulis. Next base: position 512,775,026 of record CM076581.1, read on the forward strand.
CGTGATCTCCACCGTTAAATCTCGTGGGCCGATCTCATCCGACGGCCCAAGATTATCCCGAACTCCCGAAGGCTATTTTCAATACTTTTTCCTTTGAAATAAAGGTTTAACCATATTTCTTCGTATTTCTTCCATTTTCCAAGCAAAGTGACTCATTCGATTTATGTAGTCACGACCAATCCCGACCTTCGATCTCTGCGCGACCCACGGTTTCAACTTATTTTCTCCCTTTTCCCTCCTTTAACCTCTGCAAATAGATCCCAACCATTGGATGTTTCCACCCAACAACCATGCTCCTCCCCACACCCTTCTAAAGCAGTAAAACCAAAATAACGCATGATTTCATAATTATTTTTGTATTTTGCAGGTGTTTAAATGGTTTATCCATTGTGTTAGAGAAAGGCCGAAGGCCGGGAATGATGATTCCCGTGCCTTTGATTCATAAAAAGAAACCATTCGCAGGGTTCAAACTCCACGTCTCGTCGATGCTTCATGGGCATTGATGCCTTGTGAGCCCTGCGCAGCACTGCACATCAAAAAGACATAGGCAGTTAAATAAAAACAAAAGAGTATCAGGGTCAAAGATGAAATACAACATAACATAAGATTGAAGACAAATTTGGGGGGATTACGGCTAAGAATTATTATCAAAAGCCTAATCCTCCAAATTAAAACATAGTTAAAGGTGAATCATAAGTGTTTATCAGACAGAAGGCCTCCACCGCCACCTCAGAGGCCAATTGATTCCTCTCAGCTACCACAAAGCCACCTGTGCCTCAAAAAGTTCAAACAGAGGCCAAAGTTATTGATCAAAATCAGATATTTGCCTCGACGCAGCCAAAAAATTAATTCTGCCAAATGAACTTAATGTAAAAATATCTGCAGAGTTACTATAACGTAACACAGAGCCTCAAAGGTCAACAAAAGCTCCCACCGAGCTTAAATCTTAAATGTGGAACATTAATACAGACAAACACCTGTAAAATTCTCCATCGAGCCCCTTAAAGGCCGAGAAGTCATTTATCTGTATTAATTATCTTGGGAGATCTTTTATCAGATCTCACCTCCTCATTCTTCTATAATTATTTCTATAGAATATGAGAAATTGTTGGTTGGTTGTTTGATCACTAGTTGTAATACTGAAACTCTCTAAAATAAATACATAGTATGTTGAAGTTGAAGAAGAAATTGAAGTCTTGGAAGCCCTGATGATGTTGTTGCATGCTTGTTCTTGAGAAGGCTCTATCATTGGATCCATGAGCTTGGCTGTTGGTGAAGTATTATGAACTGTTTAATGTGCTCAACTATTTTCATTCTCCGTCTCCATACTTACTAAGTAGGATAGAAGTATTAGGCTAAGAAATGACTCCTGGAAGCACCTTAGACCTGTTCATCCTTCACTGTTTTATGTTTTCTTCTGCTGAAGTATTTTAGAGTCTTTAATCTCTCTCTTTAGTCTTCATGCTTGTTTATTTCCTTAATAGTTTGAAAATTTGGTTTCAGCATGATTTATGGTTCTCCCTGCTTGTCTGCTGCCACTTAAAGGTTGTTATCGAAGTCTCCCTTTGAAGTTCCCTTGTTTACAGTGAACCAAGGAGCTCTGTTCTGATCTTGCCCCTTGTCTTCGCTTGAACAATTGGCTTAAAGGTCTTTATAATTGTGATCATAGATGTATTTAGGTGTTCCCTCTTCTATGACTGCAATTATCAATAAATCTTTTATGTTTTATAAGTCATTTGAAATAAAATCTTTGAGGAAATAGGGTGTTCCCTGAATCTTAGATTTCATTTTGAAAGTTGTTTTGAAGTCATTATTTGCTTAAATAATGTTTGTATAATTTATGGTTAGCCCTGTCTATCAAGTATTTATTTATTGTTCAAGTTATGTTTTCAAGTTCCCTTCATTGAGAATCAAATTTCTCTTTCCAAATCATTAATTTCCATCTCATTCCAAAAGCAAAGGATCCCGTGGCCAAGTTAGATTTGCCCTCTGATATCCCATATCCATTGATGAGTATGTTATGACCTCTTCTTGACTCCATTTCCCAATGAACCAGATGTTTCTCCATTCTATATATCTTTGCTAGACCTTTCATGTTCTGCTGTATCAATTCAACCAAACAAACAAACAAACACCTGCACTTAATAACTAGTCTAAAACCAATACTAAAAGCACACAAGATAAACCTTTGCAAACAAACATTTGAGAGATCCCTCTCTGAGAACAGGAGGACTAGATCCTGTAACTCTAAAGATTGGTTCTGATGTTGCCTTGTATTTTGATTTTCCAAACTATCAAAACACCGGACACCAATGGACACTATGAGATCCATGTGAGATAGATTATTATTGTGTGTTTGTGAAAAGGATTGGTGGTTCTTACGCTCGAAGCCATTGTATTAGGAACATCAATTCTTATGTGTTTAAGAGGTCAAGTTGTTTGATCAATTTTTGAACACCTTCAGTATCTAGATTGTCTTTCTAGCAACTTACGGATAACCAAAAGCGAAATATCCTACAGACAATGGTAGGTCCATAGAGTGGTTCATTACTTGACAACTTTTATTGCGGAAACCCCGACAAGTTGAGCATGTCAATATTGTTGATATTACAAGTTCATCAACTATGGTCAGAGACATTTATGTTTTAAATGGAGGTTAAGTGGTAGCTCAAAGATTGTGGTGGTGAAAGAGCGGTTTCTACGAGATTCCAAAGTGGATGTGAGTGTTGATGAAGACAAACCATACAAAGATCATTCTTGTTGTTGTATTGTGTGTGTTCAATGTTTTCCATGTAAACATTAAGGGAGGGACTTAGAGATAATGCTTACATGTTGTTTTTGGAATTGTTTTAGATTTATAAGAGGTAGTTGAGATATTTTCTCTACTTATATCTCTAAGTTTAGAAGTAGTTTGATATAAGTTCATCTATATAATTGTATTGTAATTGAATGCAAGTGTATAATAGATAATAATTTTTGTGTGCATTTATGTGTACAATTTTTTCTCCTCAAATTTCCTTTTATCTTAACTTCAGATCTATTGAGCTCCAAGAGGGATCAAATCTCTTGAGTTGCAAACTTTTTTTTTAGTGAAAAACTTGAGGAAAGGTTTGCACCTCAAGAAATTTGATCCCTCTTGGTGCTTGATAGATCCGTAGTTGAGATGGATCTAAGATTGTTTAATTCCTATAAATAAAGTGTAAAGTTAAAATGATATAATTTTCATATTTAAATATATGATATGGAAAAATTTGTTTAGCAATTTTTCAAAGATTACCCACCAAAACACAAAACAACACTCATGGGTAACTTGACTGAGTCAAGTTTACCCGAACTACCCAACACAAATATATATATATATATATATATGACCGATTCAACATAATTTATAACTATTAATTATAATTATAATTTTATTTTATCATACACAGGTTGTCAAAACTCAGAGTCTGAACACAGTTGGTAATTTTATCGAGTCAAAATGTTTACATAACATTACAACATCTCTTCCATACTAGGCTAGAGACCGCCTCTCAGCATAAAGATTCATCTTAACTCTGAATTTACCAACTGTCGAGAGGGATCAAAACCTCCCAAGATTCAAACATCTTTTTTAGTGCAAAACTTAAAAAAAGATTTGCAGTCGGAGAGATTTGATTCCTCTAGCCTATTGGTAGATCTGGAATTAAGATGGATGCATGCTAATTCTTAATAATATTATTTGTATTTATATAAATCAACATCTTTATACATAGAAATATTCTTATTTTTAATTTTACTAAAACCCTCATAATAGATATAATTACATATATATCGAATATTTTTCTTTCACATATTTTATAAAAAAAATAATTTAATTCTTTAAGATGATATACATAAGATAGATGCTTGAGAATGGGTGGAGTGTCCACCCGAAAAGTTGGACTCCATCCTCGCACCACGTACATAGTGACGATCTCTAGAAATGCAAAACACACACACAGACACACATCTCACAAATTTTAATATGTTTATTAATTAAATTTAAATATAAAATTTTGAAATGTAATGGTTACCTATATGAATCATTGCTATGAAATTTTTTGTTTCGGTAAAATCACATTATCACATTGATAATAATTTGGTCGATGAGTTTCAAACCCTCAACTATGATTCATCATCAAGACTAAGATGAAGAGTTTGATCTAGGAAGTTAAAATAATATAGAGATGAAAAAATTCCAACGGTCAAATAATAACAGTAACATTTCAAATTGAATAAAAAACATTTTAACGTCGTATAAGAACAAACTAATTAATAAAATCTTTAATAGAAATTAAAGAATTCTAATAATATAAATAACAAGTGATACATAGTAGCTAGTCTCTGCGGTTTAGTTTAAATATAATTAAATTAATGATTAGTAAATTTATGAGATTGCTTTAAATTGCGAGTAATGCAGGGTATCCGACTCTTGCTCAGAGTTGGAGACTGCAATTGTGTTCTACAGTGTTTTGAATTTAGATTGTTTGTGTGGTAAGGCTTCCGATACTATATCACACCGCAATGGATAATGTTTAAAAAGAATAAAAAATGCATTCCTTAAGTTAGGGTCTAGGTTAATATGTGAATTGGAAAATATTGATTGCTTTGTCATTAATATTTTTAATCACTTGACTTAAAAATCATGTCATTAGACTAGCCAAAAGTATAAACATATTATAGAGAAATGGAAGAGTAAATATTATATTCACATATGCAAAAAAACATATTTACATTTATTAATATCAATAATGTTATATACCAATATATAAATTTTTAATTTATGATAGATATGGTATCTTAGTGAACTAATAGTTTAATATTTCAACCACATAATAAATTAGGAGTCAACTAAACAAATTATGTGAAATAATAATAACAATTATAAATACAATCACTCACAAAATAATTTAAAATTACCCACTTGACATATACCAACAATATATATTTATAATGTAAATCTATTATCATTTAAGTTTTATAACATGATATCATTTAAATTTTATATTATACTCAAAACAATATCTTGGAAATCTATTATAATTTAAAAAATTATTAAATTAATAATAATTTTTATTAAGTTAATGAATATATATTCTTTTATAAGAATTTTATAAAATTTAATTATTTTTTTTTTCACTTACAATAAAAATTAATTAATACGAATTATTATTTAATTAGTTAATATGATAGCATATATTCTATTAAATTTATTAAAAATAAAAATAAATTTATTAATTAAAAAATAATAATAATAACAAAATTTTAATTAGTATATGGGCTTTTTCTTTTCTCCTTTTTTCACTATATATAAGTCTTGTTCTCTGTGTCTTTCTTTCACTTGTCATTTATCATTTTTTCCTGAAGATGAATCCCTGTTGGGATTGGTAACATCGACCATTGTTTAATGACACTATGGATAATCTAAAAATCTCTTCATTAAATAATAACCACAAAAGCTTGAAAACCATAATATCTTGGAATTTTTCCTCTCACCACATATATTTGGTTTGTTTATATATAGTACGTTATTATTTATTACTTAAACAAAACCTTAAAAAGAAACCAAATCTTTAATGTGATGATAAGTCTTTCATATAAAATAATGGAATCGTTAATAACACTTACCTTAAAAAATCAAAGAAGAAAATTGTTTACATGGTACATGTATTAAAAAATGTTACTAATAATATACTTTAATACAACATAAACATAAAGAAAATTGCATTGAAGACACTTGCATTAAAAAATTTGAGAAAGAAAATCGGTTTAAATGGTATATGTATTAAAAAATGTTATTAAAAATGTATTTTAATACAACATAAACATAAAGAAGATTCGGTTGAAAATTGCCTTGAGGTGAGGTGGTACTATAATCTACCACATGTGGGATATCATGTTGGAGATATTAATTTTTTTTTATAAGTGATGGGACCTTTGTATTATTGGTTAGTAAATCCATGCAATGAGAAATAAGATGTTGAACTTTATAGTCAATTAGATTAGAAATAAATAAATTTAATTATTTTTAGAGAATGACAAATTCTAAGCTATAATTTAAAACTATAGAATTTTTGTAAAATTTGTTGGTCAAACTCAATCTAATATGAGTTTGACCAAAAACCTAACACAATATCTACTCCTGAGATAATAAGGAGTGGATAATAAATTAAATAATAAATAACATTAAATATTAAAAGTATAAAACAAAGAATAAAATAAAAGGGTCTAAAAGAAAAAAACTTAATATAAAAATTTATATATTTATATAGAGAGAGAAAACGAGGACTAAAACAAAGAAACAAGTCTCTAAAAGAAAAAAAGAAAAAAAAAACTTAAATATCAAAAAATTAAAGAGAGTATATATATATATATATATATATATATATATATATAAAGAATGAAAGAAATGATGATGATGATGATGATTAACGTCCACTAATACCAATGTGGTCTACGAGACCTCAAGAAAAGAAAAGAGTCTAATTGTGATTCTTCAAAATCTTGTTTCTGTGATCAAGGAGAAATAAGCACTCCAAGATCGCTATAGTTGGGTTGGTTTAATAAGTCAAGGAGATTGGAGTCGTGGTTGATGATAGAGAATTGAGAACAGATGTGAGTAAGAGCCAGACAGTTTAAAAGGAAGTGTTTTTCATCTTCCACCATCTTAGTATCGTAATATGACAAATTCTATCATCCCGAGGATTCTTGGGAGTAAACCACCATCCGGTTTAACTTTGAAGATCGTGCTAATTAGTTCTTATCCTAGCGATGTTCATTTTCTTCTTAGTGTTGGTCAACACAGAGAGATAATTCTGGTTATTAAGGGTGGGGTTGATCACCTCCTTATAGTATATTAGCTTGCTTTTACAGTACAACTCCTTATCATCCCACAACTTGTCCTTAAAATTGGAGGTAATATGATCTTTGAAACTATCCTTTCTTCCCATGATGATCTCCTCCTTAATCCCCCAATGGTTGAGCCAAGACTGGGTATCCTTATGCCACCCGTGCTTGAGGCGCAGGTGGGGGTTTTGACTAAAGTTAGTAGAAATTTTTGGGAGTCTCTTGAATTCCATGTTGTAAAGCTTCTTCTTATACATTAGATATCTAAACATAGCTGTACTTTCAATGGGGGACATGCCAACTTCGCTCAAAAGGATAGGATAGGAAATATTTCCCTTGTTCTTGAGGTTATAGGTTATAATTTTTTTTTTAGTCATCTCAATATTTCTCCATGACTCTCTAGATATATTGCAACCCCAAACTTCACATCCGTATAAGACAACAAGGGTGACAAGAGTCTCAAAGAGGAGCCTTTTTTTACTCCAAATGCAAAGATCGACCGACTTACAATTGTTTTCAAGCTTGTAATATGCTTTCCAACCACCATTAATTCTTTTCTCGATGTTATAATTCCAGTTGAGCTGATGAGTAAAGTCAATACCCAAATATTTATAAGGCGAAACCTGCTCTAGATAATGGTTATCATAGACGAAACTACCATGGGTGATCTTTTTGGATTTAATGATCATGACTTTAGTCTTGTCGGTATTAACTGCCATACCCATCTTGGAGTAGTAGACATGAAGAGTCTTAAGCTGCTTGTCTAGGTCATCATGGATTTTTGCAAGAAGAACGATATCATCAGCATAAAGGAGAAGAGTAATGATTATACCAGCGAGCTCGATGACTTGCAACCTGGATTATGCAGACACTCCTCTAGCCTATTGATGTAAATACTGAAAATGGTAGGGGATAGGGGACACCCTTGCTTAATCCTGATATTACATTTAATATCTTTAGACCACCCTTCGTTGGTCTTAAGCTTGGCAATGACAATCTCGTATAGGCGAATCAAAATAATTCTCAGTTCATGAGGAACCATGATCTCTTCAAGTCCTCCCAAAGCTTATCTCTAGGAACAATGTTAAAAGATTTTCTAAAGTCCGCAAAACAACTAGAGAGATTGAATTTACTATTGCGACATTCCTATGCAATGATCCTGAGAGTGAGAAGGTGGTCGATAGTCGAGTGATGTCTCCTAAAACCAACTTTCCATTTAGCCCTTTTACCATGGTTTTCAAGCCAAAGGCTAAGCTTCTTTTCCAAAATGAGCCCATATAGCTTGGCTAGGATGTGGCTGATCATAATGGTCATGTATTTAGAGGGAACACTTTTGTCCCTATTTTTAAAGATAGGCACAATAAGGCTTTGCGTCCAAATCTTAGGGAATCCATGCTTTACAACCAAATTGAGAAGCTTGTGGAGATGAGGAATGGGGGTAGATCTTCCCATTTTAAAGATCTCAATTTGGTATTCTTCAATATATTTAGCTTTCCCATTAGCAAGTTTATTAGTCCCAGACTCAATGTCTTCCAGAGAGAATATATCTTCCCTAATAACAGTGTTTAAGATGGTACCCATGGTTTTGGAAGAGTCATACCACTTCGTAATATATTTGTCCCAATTTTCTAAGGGGATAGAATGATTATCTTTAGTTTTACGAACAAGCACATTCCGCCAAAACTTTTTGGGCACAACTTTAGAAAGGTGGAGAAGATGCTCTTTTCTCTTATTAATATATGACCTCTTCTTCCTCTTGATGAGAGCTTTGTATATACTTATATTTTGGAGGTTAATGATTTCATTAGGGGCATCTTTGATCGCTTTCCTGGCAATTTTATAGTCCTTTTCATACCAAGGATTGGATGTTCTATTATTATGCTTATACGAAGTCTCATTAGAGAACTTGATAATGGTAGTGGAAAGGGTAGTAGTAAATTGGTAATAAATTTGATTAATGTTGCTATTACAAGTCAGGGAGCCTAAATTCCTTAAGAAAAGGTCGACATTACTTATATTGAAGCGAATGTGTCTTTTGATTTCAATGGTATTTTGCAATAAAGTATTATTTAGAAGGAATAAATGAAAAATAACAATACTGAAGTTTTAGAAGTCAAGAAAGACCACATAACAATAGAGAAAAATTAATATATATATATGTGTGTGTGTGTTTTAATATAAAAATCTTTAGAGAAAAATAATATATATATATATATATATATATATATATATATATATATATATATATATATATATATATATATTCTCTCAATTTCGATGTCCCTTTCCTCCTAAATGTCTTCTTTTTATTTTTCATGCTTTCGTTTATTCTCTTTCCTTTGGTCTATTTTCAAAATTCTTTATTTGGATAGTGATTTTTATATTTCTTAAAATTCCTTATTAATACTCTTGTTTGAAATACAATAATGATACTAAATACCTTTGATTAATAAATTATGTCATCTTCCTTTTCAATGCTTATTGCTAATGTTATATATATAATTCATTTATTTTTTATGAATAGATATTCATATATTTTTATTGATTGACATTTGTATATATATTATCTTCGCTACATCTCCGTGTTTATGTTTATTTCTATATTTTATTGCGTTCCTGCATAAATCCGGATAAACTACCCTTATGGGGAATATGGTATGTATCATCTGCTATTACATAATTCATAGATTTGTAGTTTATGACCAATCTCAGAACTCCTCTAATCTGTTCTGAGTGCTTGTTTACATAGAACCCATAGCAGTTCCAGGGATTGCTGGATTCTCTGATTAATCCCCTATTTAGAAGGTCTAAAATTTATTTTTGACACAGTCCTGTATTCATTGTTCATAGGTATGGCCCTGATTTTGCATGGCTTTCCCTCATATTCTTTTTTGAAAGGTAATTCAACTATGTGTTGTTTTCTATGCCAAAAATCATTTGGGGTTTCAAAACAACATTCTTTCTCTACTTGTTCTCTGAGGTCTCAAACATTTTGTTTTATTTTTGAAGATTGTAGTTGTTCCTTTATTTTGAGAGAAGACTTGAAGTCTTTCAATTCTCCCAACTTTCTTTCTGTCATACTAACTTCTTGCATATTCTAGACCATAGAGGACACTCTTGGTACTAAAATAAATGGAAAAGTGATAGTTTGTAGAAAACCTTTGTTATCTGGGACAGATATAAAATAACCAGCTTTACCATTTGGCAGCCTGGCTGATCCATGTGGTTCAACAACAAGAAGGAAAACATTACCCAGAATACAGTCAATAGGAATGTTTCCTACTGCAAACTTCATTTTCATACAGTATCTTGAAAAACAGAGTGTTGCATTGGAGACTTCATATTTAAAGTCCTGTGTACCTACCCCGGTTACTTGCCGATGTGCAGGTGTCCAATATTTGGCTACGATCATTTTTTTATTTAAAACATTAATGTCTGCAACATAATCTATTAATGTTTTCAAAGTGAAGGTCTCTCCTTGTATGTAAATATTCAACAACACATGATGATTTTGGAACTGAATGGTCATGATATTCATATTTCCAATCCCATGCTATTATTATGTATATCCTCAAAAATCTCCACTTAGGATTTATTGCTGGTTCTTGTGCTTTTTCTTTTTCTATCCTAAAGATTTTTGTTTTAAGTTCAATTATTTCCTTCTTTAAATGATGAATCTCTTGACTGATTTCTCGTAGAGTTAAAGATATTGGCTTTGCATGCTACTGGTTTCTTTGAAAATATTTTGTGTTCTTTTCATAAGAAGCATCACCAAACAGGGCTTTAGGAACATTACCCTTGGAAGTACTACCAGGTTCTTTATGTATATTCTATAAGAAGGTTTCTAAGAGTTTTTCTTTCATTTCTCCTTCTGCAAGCATCTTGATGCTTGCTAGAACTTTGGATTCATCATCATCCATAGTGTACGCCATACATACTTTCTCCTTGGTTGTTTCCTTCTCTATTTCTTCTTCTGAGCTAAAGTATGAGTCAGTTTCAAGATACTGTATGAAAATGAAGTTTGGAGTAGGAAACATTCCTATTGAATGTATTCTGGGTAATGTTTTCCTTCTTGTTGTTGAACCACATGGATCAGCCAGGCTGCCAAATGGTAAAGTTGGTTATTTTATATCTGTCCCAGATAACAAAGGTTTTCTGTAAACTATCACTTTTCCATTTATTTCAGTACCAAGAGTGTTCACTATGGTCTAGAATATGCAAGAAGTTAGTATGACAGAAAGAAAGTTGGGAGAATTGAAAGACTTCAAGTCTTCTCTCAAAATAAAGGAACAACTACAATCTTCAAAAATAAAACAAAATATTTGAGACCTTAGAGAACAAGTAGAGAAAGAATGTTGTTTTGAAACCCCAAATGATTTTTGGCATAGAAAACAACACATAGTTGAATTACCTTTCAAAAAAGAATATGAGGGAAAGCCATGCAAAATCAGGGCCATACCTATGAACAATGAATACAGGACTCTGTGTCAAAAATAAATTTTAGACCTTCTAAATAGGGGATTAATCAGAGAATCCAACAATCCCTGGAACTGCTATGGGTTCTATGTAAACAAGCACTTAGAACAGATTAGAGGAGTTCCAAGATTGGTCATAAAATACAAATCTATGAATTATGTAATTGCTGATGATAAATACCATATTCCCCATAAGGGTAGTTTATCTGGATTTATGCAGGAATGCAATAAAATATAGAAATAAACATAAACACAGAGATGCAGTGGAGATAATACTTCATTTCATTAATATTAAATAACATAAATATGCTTATAGACATAATGAAAATAAACTAGCTAGGGTGTTGGTAGCTTATCTTTGAGAAGATATGTGGTTGCTACAAGCCTCTGAACTATGTTACAATGAGGCTCGAAGGCCTATTTATTGTTGAGAAACAATGGAAAACCCTAAAAATTCAAAAACCTAACCCTAGGAGATGAAGCACCAAAACTATGGGCCCCGTTTGGGTAAATTGGTACATCAACTTCCTGGGGACTTAACTTTGGCATATGATCACTGTTTGATGCGCTCAATACCTCGTTAGAAATATCAATCCAAGGACTAAAACTTTTGAGTAAGAAACACCATTGAAAACTATATGTAGCTCCTGTTTTTCCTAAAAAACGTCATTTAGGGTCTCGAAACGACTCCGGAAATTCTGGACCTGAAAAACTCATAAAAATAGTAAACTGTGCTGAAACTGAAAAATGAAAAGAAAAAATGGTGGGAGTCCTAGTGGAATAGGTGGGTGGCCACAAATATCCACCTGGATCATTCCTCCCCCCTTAGGAAGAAATGGTCCCCATTGCATTGAGTTCCTCCATGAGATGAGGACAATTCTGTTGAACTTGGTCCCAAGTGAGCCACATGCCTTGGTGATGGTGTTTGGCCCATATCAGAGCGAGTGAAGCTCGCGGTGGGGTCCAAAGAGGCGCTCCTTTTGAAAATGTAGCCACACTTTGTTTCCCACTTGGAATTTGTGTGGCACCCAATGTTGATCATGGTGTTGTGTGTACTTAGCATTGGATTTTTCCAAGATGTTGTGGACTTGCTGGCGGACGTGATGGATGCTTTCAATAGATTTGGTTGCTTTATCAGCCTCCGAAAATACATGTGTGGACTCTATCTATGTAGTCGCATGAGTTATGGCAACATCAGGCGGCGACACACCTGGGGTCAGATCAATGGAGTGATTGACTTGACAGTGTAGAGGAGCCTCTGTGGGTGAGGAGAAAATGTACTCGTATTCCTCCATGAATTTTTCCATCTGCTGCTGTCGTGCAGGGGAGGCCTATTTAGAGGTCATGGCCACAATATTCGTCTTGCCTTGTGGGCGAATTGTAATGAAAATAATTTTCCTGTTCTGGGAAACAACCTTACTGTGTTGTTTTGCAGTAGTCAAAGAGATGGCAGGAGGTGGTACTACCTCTGGTATCCTATACAATTTATTTACCAAGGTAATAACAACAGAATGAGGCCTAGACTCATACACAACATGTCGCTTCCAAAAGTATGGTTGGCCCAATAATATATCAGACACATCAAGAGGAGAAACATCACACAGTACCTCATCCGTGAATGGCTTGATGCTATACGGAAGGCGACATTGCTGTCGGACGCGGAGATCTATTCCTTGGCGAAGCCACCCAATGGTATACAACTATGGGTGTGCTATGGTCAATAGGCCGAGCCACTTCATGACCTCTGCTGAAATTAGGTTCTTTTAGCTTCCGCTATCGACAAATAATTGTAGTGGAGAACCCTTCACCCACATGTATGAATGGAAGAGGCCCTCCACCTCCTCTAGATCCTCAGAATCCTCCCTCTGGAGCTTGGTGGTGGAAATGGTGGCACTAGGTTCCACATCAATGATTTGTTTCCATTTGTCATCGCCCTTGTCTGGCTCTGACTCAGGATCAAAACATGCATCTGATTTGGGTGCCTTCAGTTCGGCCACCAACGAATGTTTGGCCCGACACTCGTTTGTGTTGTGAGTGGGGCTGTTATGAAATTCTTACCACTTCCCTGTGTCCCTATTTGGATTTGTGGTGTTTTTCTTAGTCACCTCGCTTTGGCTTTTCCTCTTGTTCAGTGGTTCGGGGGCGCCTTTCCTTGGCTTCGGATTCACGGATCCAAAGTCTCGCTTCTTCTTCTTAAATTTATGCTCGATCTTGGTGGCATAGCGATATGTCGTGCCAAGCGAGGTAATGTCAAGGAACTAGATTTCCTCCTAAATGTATATTCGCAAACAACCGCATTACTTGAGCACCAACTGTGTCTCTAAATCTTTAATACCCAATTTTGTGCTCAGGGTATGGAACAAATTTGTTAGATCATGCACATCTTGATCCCTTGCTTCCGCAACATGGTCCATTGGATTTACTTGTCCTCATAGCTCCCCAAAGGGTAATGTTGTTCCTTGATGCCATCTCAAAATGAATTCCAAGTGGGTGCGGTTGAGAACATGGAGGGTTCCCTCCCGTCCTTTTTCTCACAATAGGTTTCCCACCAGTCTTTGACATGGGGGGCGGCTTTGAGGAGTGCCAAAGTAATATTTTCTCAGTCGGAGAAATCATGGACCGTGAAGTACCCTTCTAGCAAATTCAACCATCTATCCAGGACGTCTGCAGCTATCTGGTCTTAAAATACAGGAATTTTGAAGTTTACCTATACCTTGAAAGGAGTGGATCCTCCAAAGTGGATGCTGGATGCATATGTGCTGCCGGTGGGCAGTCGTTGAAGGATCTGGGCAAAGTTATCCATCATCGCATTCCTTTATTTCTAGAGGGCCTCCTTGAGAAATAATTTGATAGGATCTCCTACTCCCTCGTATTTATTTTCTTCTGCCATGGGAGGTCGTCGGGGTTCGCGAGGCTGATCTTGAGAGGGTTCAACTAGATCGAGCCCTAACTCCTTATACCATGACCTTGTTGGGGACATGAAAAGAAAAACAGAGAAAGAGTAGATCGCTCTGATACCACTAATCCGGATTTATGCAAGAACACAATAAAATATATAAATAGACATAAACACAAATATGTAACAGAAATAATACTTCATTTCATTAATATCAAATAACATAAATATGATTATAGACATAATGAAAATAAACTTTCTAGGGTGTTGGTAGCTTATCTCTGAGAAGAGATGTGGTAATCCAAATTTATGCAAGAACACAATAAAATATATAAATAGACATAAACACAGAGATGTAATGGAAATAATACTTCATTTCATTAATATCAAATAACATAAATATGCTTACAGACATAATGAAAATAAACTATCTAAGGTGTTGGTAACTTATCTCTGAGAAGAGATGTGGTGATCCGGATTTATGCAGGAACGCAATAGAATACACATGTAACCATAAATACAAATATGCAGCAGAAACAACACTTCATTTCATTAATATAAAAGAACTGAAATTTGCTTACAGACAGAATGGAAATAAACTAGCTAGGGTGCTGGTAACTTATCTCTGAGAAGAGATGTGGCGGCTACAGGCCTCTGAGCTGAGTTAAAATGAGGCTCGAGGTCCTATTTATTATTTAGAAACAATTGAAAACCCTAAACATCCAAAACCCTAGGATATGAAGCGCCAAAACTATGGGCCCCGTTTGGGTAAATTGGTGTTTCAACTTCCCGGGGATGTAACTTTGACATACAATCTCCATTTGACGTGCACCATACCTCATTAGAAATATCTATCCGAGGACTACAACTTTTGATGTGAGCAAAAACGGTCCATGGACCCATGTTTCTCTTGGTTTTCCCAAAAACATGTCGTTTAGGGCCTCAAAACGACTTCGGAAGTTGAGGACCCGAAAAAATGCTAAAAATAGTAAGTTGTGCCGAAACTAAAACAACGAAAGAGACAATGGTGGAGCCCTAAGTGGAATAGGCGGGTGGCCACCAATACCCACCTGGATCATTCCTCCCCCCTTAGGAAGCAATGGTCCACATTGCGTTGAGTTCCTCCATGAGATGAGGAAACTTCTCCTGAAATTGGTCCCTAGTGAACCACTTGCCTTAGTGCAGGGGCCAGCTTTGACAACCTGATATAGTTGGATCTTCTGTTGGTGAGTGTTCTTGATTTGCATTTCCATGATACAATCTGTGGTGGCTTGTTCCATGTAGTCTGGGTTTAACTTTGTTGGTGTGAGTTGTTCTGCAATGTCATAGGTGTCCAGTAGAGGTGGGAAGTAGTGACTAAGGCGGTCAACATTGAATACTGGGTGCAGACCAAGGAATGGTAGAATAATGAACTCGAAGGCATTTTTCCCTATAGCATTGGTGATGGTGTACGACCCATATCGGAGCGACAAAGCTTGCGGTGGAGTCCAGTGAGGCACTCCTTCTGCAAATGTAGCCACACTTTGTCCCCGAGTTGGAAGTTGTGTGGCACCCAATGTTGATCATGTCATTGCTTGTAATTAGCATTGGCTCTGTCCAATATGTCATGAAATTGTTGGCAGATGTGCTGAATGCACTTGATGAAGTTGTTCACTTTGTCAACTTTAGACTGGACATGAGCCGAATCGATCTGAGTAGCTGCAAATGGCATGGCTACGTCAATGGGACATAGTGGCTGGAATCCCAAGCCCACCTGAAAGGGGCTATGGCTGGTTGAGCTGTGGAGAACCCATTTATAACTATATTGTACATAGGGGAGGCTCTCATCCCATGTGCATGGATGCCTTGAATTGTACATGCGCAGAATGTGTACAATCATCCTGTTGACGACCTCTGTCTAGCCATCAGTTTGGGGATGGAAAGCTGTGGACTTGATGAGCTTGGTGTCCAAAACTGACCATACATTGGACCAAAATGTGCTGAGGAGGCTCCTGTCACAATTTGATATTATAGACCGTGGGATTCCAAAGTCCATCCACACTCATTCAAAGAAGAGTTTAGCAGTGGATTCTGTTGTGATATTCTTCTTGCATGCGACCATAATGGCCATCTTTGAGAATCTGTCGACGACCACGAAAACACAGTCGTTTCCATTCTTAGTAGAAGGAAGGTTGGACATGTAATCCATGGAGATGGATTCCCAAGGTCGACTAGGGGTAGGTAGCAGAGTATAGAGGCCTTGCTTTTTGATGGTCAGTTTGGCAATGGCGCAAGCAGTGTAGGATCTGATGTATTTCCAGAGATCCTGTCGAAGGTTCAACCAATAGAAATACTTCTGCAGTACTGCCACTATTTTCTCAATCCCAAAATGCCTAGCGACTCGACTGTAGTGTGCCTTTTATATCATCTTTGCATGCTCGCTTGAAGGAACACAAAGGTGTCCCAGGTGACATAACAGTGCATCTTGGAGGTGGAATTTTGGAACTTGCATTCCCTCCAAGATTCCCTTGTATGTGTGGCTAAATTCTGGATCGTTCTTGTAGAGGAGCGGCCAATCATAAGTCTCGTGTCCGCGAGAGTTGAGAATGGTGGTTAGTGCCATGATCGGCGGTCGGCTGAGGCAGCCTGCAACATTATTGGTGCTACCCTTCTTGTACTTGATGTTCAAATGAAACTGTTGCATATATGTGGACCACTTCTGATGGTGTCTGTATGAACTGCAGGGGTCAGTGGTCTATGTGGATGATTTTTTCCTTCACCAAAATGTAATGCTTCCATTGTCGACAAGCCTGCATAATGGAATATATTTCTTTTTCATAAGTGGAATACTTCCGAACTGTGTCAGACAATGTCTAACTGTGATATGCCACTGGATGCCCCTGTTGAGTAAGAATTTCCCCAATAGCATAGTCAGAGGTAGCTGTCTCTATCTCAAATGGTTGTTGCAAGTCTGGTAATGTGAGAACTGGGGCAGAACAGAGACGATGTTTCAATTCTACGAAAGTCATATGTTGAGATTCCAACCAAAAGAATTTTGTTTTCGCTCCTCCCTTGGTGACTTGACTCAAGCGCCAAGTGATATGAGGGAATCCCAACACGAACCTGTAGTATAATTAGCAAGACCCAGAAAGCTCTGAAGCTCTATTAGAGTGGTTGGGGTTGGCCAATCCCGAATGACTTCGATCTTGGTTGGATCCACATGCACCCCCCTTTCATCGATAATGTATCCCATATAGTGAACCTGGGTCATGCCAAAAGTGCACTTCTCCAAATTAGCACACAAATTGTGTTGTCATAGTGTTTGGAGGACTTGTCGGATGTGGTGGAGGTGCTCTTCCCAAGTCTGGCTAAAGATCAAAATGTCATACAAGTACACCACTACAAATGAGTTGGTGAATGGCCGCAAGATGTCATCCATCAACCTCATGAAGGTTGTGGGAGCATTCGTCAAATCGAAAGGCATGACCAGCCATTCGAAAAGGCCCTCCTCGGCTTTGAAGGTAGTCTTCCACAGATTGGAGGGTTTGATTGGTACCTGGTGATACCCAAACTTCAAGTCGATCCTGCCAAAATATTTCGCCGCTTTGAGTTGGTCCAAAAGGTCATCAATTTGTGGGATTGAATACCTATTCCGGACAATGATCTTGTTCAGCGCTCGATAATCAATACAGAGTCTCCAAGTCCCATCCGTCTTTTGTACTAACACGATCAGGCTCTCACAGGGCGATGAACTTGTCGAATGTGACCTTTCTGCAACATCTCCTGAATCTGCCTCTTGATTTCATCATTCTCTAGAACATAGCACCGATAGATTGGTCCATTGGGTAGTGGCGCACCTGGGGTTAGATCAATGGGGTTCTTGACCTGACAGTGCAGAGGCACCCCTATGGGTGAGGTGAAGATGTCCTTGTACTCCTCCACAACCTTGTCCATTTTTTGTTGTCGTGTAGAGGAGCCATGTTTGGAGGTTGTGGCCACAGTCTTCATATTGCCCTGGGGGCAGATCATCAGGAAATTTTTTTTCCTGGTTTGGGAAATGAGCTTACTACATTGTTTTGCAGTAACTAAAGAGATAGTGGTAGGCGGTGGTACCTCTGGTATCCTATACAACTTATTTCCCAAAGTAACAATAACAAAGCAAGGCCGTGAATCATACATAGCATGTCGCTTCCACAAGTATGGTTGGCCTGATAATACATCAGAAACATCAATAGGAGCAATGTCACATAATACCTCATCCATGAAGGGCTTGATGCTATAGGGAAGGCAACACTACTGGCTAAAGCAGAGATCTCGTCCTTGGTGAAGCCACCCGATGGTGTATGGATGTGGGTGCGCTGTGGTCGGCAAGCCCAACCGCTTCACGAAATCTGCTGAAATGAGGTTCTTTTGGCTCCCATTGTCGAAAATGAACTGTAGCGGGGAACCCTTTACCCACATCTGGGAGTGAAAGAGACGCTCTGCCTCCTCTGGATCTTCCGGTTCCTCCTTCTGGATCTTCACAGTGGCAACAATGGCGTTAGGCTCCGCATCAATAATCTGTTTCCCTTTGTCATTCCCCTTGTCAGGTTCTGATTCAGAGTCAGAGCATGCATCTAATTCAGAAGCCCTCATCTCAGCCACGAGCGACTGCTTGGCCTGACACTCACTGTGTTGTGAGTGGAGCTCATATGGAACTCAAACCATTTTCCCGTGTCCTTATTTGGCTTCGCGGTGTTGTTCTTTGCTTGTGGCTTTGGCAGGTTGTCTTGGGCCGCCATGCCTTGGCTTTATCCTTTGTTCTGTGGTTTGGGGGCACCTTTCCCTTGCTTTTTATTCACAGATCGAAAGTCTCGCTTCTTTTGTTTGAATTTCTGCTCAATCTTGGTAGCATACCGATATGTCGTACCAAGCGAGGAGATGTCAAGGAAATCCATTTCCTCCTGAATGTATATGTGTAGACAACTATTATACTTTAGCACCAAATGTTTCTTTGAAGCTGTGATACCCAACTTTGTGCGCAGGGTATGGAACAAATTCGTCACCTCATGCACATCTTGATCTCTTTGTTGCCGCACCGTGGTCCATTGTATGTACTTGCCCTCATAACTCCCCATGGGATAGTATTTTTCCTTGATGGCTTATCAGAAAGAATTCCAAGTGGGTATGACTGAGAACAGAGAGGGTTCTATCTCCTCCTTTTTCTCACAGTAGGTTTCCCACCAGTCCTTGACATGGGGGGTAGCTTTGAGTAGTGCAAAAATAATCTTCTCCCGGTCAGAAAAGTCATGAACCGAGAAATATCCTTCTAATATATTCAACCATCTATCTATGACATCTGCATCTGTTTGACCCTCAAATATGGGTATGTCAAAGTTTACTTGTACCTTAAAGGGATTCACGCCTCTAGAGTGGCTATTGGATACAGATGTGCCGCTGGTTGGCAGTCGTTGAACGATTTGGCCAAAGTTATCCATCATCGTGTTCCTTTGTTTTTCAAGGACCTCCTCAAGCAATATTTTGATAGGATCTCCTGCTCCCTCATATTTCTTTTCGTTCCCCATGGGCGGCCGTTGGGGTTTACGAGGCTGATCTTGCAAAGGTTCAACCAGATCGAGCCCTAACTCCTTATACCTTGACCTCGTTGGGGACATGCATAGAAGGATTGAGAAAAAGAAAATCGCTATAATACCACTGATCTAGATTTATGTTGGAACACAACATAATACACATGTAACCATAAATACAAATATGCAGCGAAAATAACACTTCATTTCATTAATATCGAAGAACTGAAATTTGCTTATAGACAGAATGGAAATAAACTAGCTAGGGCATTGGTAGCTTATCTATTAGAAGAGATGTGGTGGCTACAGGCCTCTGAACTAAGTTACAATGAGGCTCGAGTGCCTATTTATTATTTAGAAATAATGGAAAACCCTAAACATCCAAAACCCTAACCCTAGGAGATGAAGTGCCAAAACTATGGGCCCCGTTTGGGTAAATTGGTGTTTCAACTTCCCGAGGATGTAAGTTTGGCATACAATCTTTGTTTGTTGACGTGCACCATACCTTGTTAAAAAGATCTATCTGAGGGCTACAAATTTTTATGTGAGAAACATTGGTCCATGGACCCATGTTGCTCCCGATTTTCCCAAAAAAACGTTGTTTAGGGCCTCAAAATGACTCCGGAAGTTGAGGACCCGAAAAATTGCTAGAAATAGTTAGTTGTGTCGAAACTAAAAAACTGAAAGAGACAATGGTGGGGCCCCAAGTGGAATAGGTGTGTGGCCACCAATATCCACCTGGATCATGTGGTGGCTACAGGCCTATGAACTGTGTTACAATGAGGCTCGAAGGCCTATTTATTGTTGATAAACAATGGAAAACCCGAAACATTCAAAAACCTAACCCTAGGAGATGAAGCGCCAAAACTATGGGCAATGTTTGGGTAAATTGGTACATCAACTTCCTGGGGACGTAAATTTGGATTATGATCTCTGTTTGACGTGCTCCATACCTCATTAGAAATATCTATCTGAGGAATACAACTTTTAAGTGAGAAAAATCAAAGAAACTTTCATGTTGCTCCCAATTTTCCTAAAAAGCGTCGTTTAGGGCCTGAAAACGACTCCAGAAGTTCAGGACCTGAAAAACTATTAAAAATAGTAAATTGTGTTGAAACTGAAAAATGGAAAGAAATAATGGTAGGGGTACTAGTGGAATAGGCAGGTGGCCACCATTATCCACCTGGATCAGTAGTCTAATAAAAAAAAATAGCAGGAGCTAAGGTTTTTTCCAAGTTTGACATGAAATCTAGATTTTGGCAAGTTGCAATAAAGGAGGAAGATAGATTTAAAACTGCATTCAAAATTCCTGCTGGTCATTATGAGTGGAATGTCACACCTTTTGGTTTGAAAGATGCACCTTCTAAGTTCCAAAAGGTTATGGACCAGGTTTTCAAGCCATACTTTGATTGGATTATTGTATATATTGATGATGTATTTGTTTTTTCTAAATCCGTAGAAGAGCATTTCAAACATGTACATATCTTCACACAAATAGTAAAAAGAAAGGGCTCGTACTAAGCAAGAAGAAAATGGAATTGTTTTAGATAATGGTTTAATTCCTGGGACATACTATTGAAGATGGCTAAATCACATTACAAAATCATGCACTTGAATTTGCTGATAAATTTCCTGAAGTGATCATAGACAAAACACAACTACAGATATTCCTAGGTTGTTTGAACTATGTCAGAAACCTCTACAAAGGATGTGCCCATGAAATTTTTTTTTTGAATCAAAGACTGAAGAAATATCCAATTCCCCTGACGACGAAGCATACTAATGCAATCATAAATATAAAAACCAAGGTAAAAACCTTGCCTATTCTCTATCTTGTAGATGAAGACTTGCCAAAAATTGTAGAAAGTGATGCGAGCAATCTTGGGTGGGGAGGTATTCTCAAGCAAGAGAACAAAGGATAAGAACAAGTTGTACAATTTGCTTCAGGCACTTGGAACCCAACATAACAAAACTATTCTACAATTGAGAAGGAGGTTAAAGCTTCCTGGAATTGTATAGATAAATTTGACATAAAACTTGTACATAAAATATTTATTCTTAGGATTGATGCCTTTGCTTTGAAGAAAGTATTAACAAAAGATATAAAAAAACCCGAAGAATCCAAGTTTTCTAGGTGGCAAGCCTTGTTTTCCAATTTTGATTTTGATGTCGAGCACATAAAAGGAGAGAAAAACTGTCTACCAGATTTCTTGAGTAGGGGGTATCTAAAAACAAAAAATATTCTAATGGTGATTTTCACTGAATGGGATCCTAATACGCAACAGGAAAAACTTAGGAACATCCCCGACAACACCCCATGGAAAGTCTACATTGAAAAATGGACACCCACCTGGAAATTGAGGAATACCAAAGTAATGGATGCAAATTTACAGCCTCATACGGACCTACAACACCTCATGCCAAAAATAAAGATTTACCCCAAGTCCAGCACATGGATACATGAAATGGTATATAAGAATTCAATGATGTACTCCAATCTTGCAGATGAAGCACTAAGAGAAAGTTTTCAAGATATCAGTATGATATGGAATGAATGAAGCAACAAGACCAAAATTTTTCATAAATATTATGTTATAAATAGAACTAGATATCCTGAACATCCTGCAAGAATGTCGCCACAGAAATATCCAAAGCTTGTATTCCCAGACACTGTTTACAAATTTCAAGATTATAAATATCTCTGGTGGGATCTCATATGCAGGGAAGAAATATCATAAACACACTATACATTGTTAAAATTTGGGCCTGTATACATCACACAGTTATCACTGCAATCAGACTGGCTACAAAAATGGTGGGGATGGTATGGGATAAAAAAAAACTTCCGTGGATCCAAAATGCTTTGAAAGTGACTGCCAAGTGTGCTTTGATTTTTTTCACTAGCCTTGTAAAACTATCACAGATCTACAAAAGTACTCTGATGGGCACATATTGGGTTACTTTATGAGAGGGCATCATCATTGGTTAGTCCTAACCAAGGTAAAACATCAGGTTATCCTTGGAAAGCCAATGATTATTAGAAGAATATATACGAAATCTTGGGAGAATAGTGGATCATATCATCATGAAAATGGTAGATTCCCTGGTACAAATCCACTAGGAACATAACTAAAATATTTCACGGGTTCTTGTGGGCTCCTGTCTAAAAGTTTCCACAGTGTAAAATAGTGTCTTGTCACTTGACTTTGACAGTGACCGTTTTATGTGGGATTTCCAAAAAAATATCCACAATGTAAATTTTGAATAAAATAGCTACTGTGTAAAATCATTTCAGGTTTTCTGAGACTCGAAGAACTTCTCTGACTTCTGGTGTGATTTGACCCACATCTTGGAACCTCAGTACGAAAAAGCATTGTCTGTCCAATTTTCTAGTGCTTGTCGCCTCCTCATCCTATAAATAAGAGGAGTAAGGCTCATCTAAGGCATTGGGAGTTTGAGAGTTAGAGTTGGAATCTTAGATTTCTTAGCTTTGTTTTGATTATGAGATAAGTCTTCATGCTCTGCATCTGCGCACAATTGTTCTATCTTCTTGCATCACAAAGCTATTCTCTCTTAGAGTTGAGTTTGAAAATCCTACGTATCAGGGCCTAAAAACCCTGGTAAGAACCTAAAGTGGTTGAACTCATTAGGTATTGAAGTCTGCGTGTTTATCTAAAACTTCAACGACAGCGTCTGCAAAAGGCCAGGTGGC
Organism: Pinus albicaulis; assembly: GCA_034641835.2. NCBI lineage: Eukaryota > Viridiplantae > Streptophyta > Pinopsida > Pinales > Pinaceae > Pinus > Pinus albicaulis. The sequence continues at coordinate 512,798,522 of CM076581.1, forward strand.
CTCCAGATCTCATTTTTCTTAAAAATCACATATCTGGTAAATGCCCCTGTAGTATATCTCTGAATGAATTCAGGTTGAAGTTCTTCCAAGTTTTTAATCCATGTTTTTATATCAATAAAAAGAAAACTTTTTCCCCATATACCCATTGAGTTATATTATGCAGAAGAATTCTTCAGATGAGTTATGTTTTGTTGAAAAGAAATTTCTATGTTCTGTGAGAGGAGAGGTTCATTCGAGGTTCACCGAGAGTTGAGGGACGTCTGCTCGTTGAAGGCAAGAAGTCGTGGAAGAGCGTCGATACGTGAAGACTCAGAGGTTCGTGTACGAGTTCATTTATTCATCACAGAAGATAGAGAGATCTTTTTGCAAGCTTGCTTTCTCCGTCGGAGGAAGCCCCTGCTAAAAATTGGTATCAGAGCCAATAACGTCTAGTTGATATGGGAATTAATATTTAACTTATCTAAAAGATAATATGGAACCAGGAAGAAGATCTGTTTCATTTAGAGAACTTCAAAAAGAAGAGACACAAGAAAATAACTTTGATATGGAAAATCTGTTTCATTCTGCATCATCTTCTATAGTTAACTCCGCAGAAATAGAATTAGTAGAAAGTCAACCTTCAACCAAATGGGCTCTTCCTTCCATTAATCCATCATAAGTCTATGGCGATTTGTCTATTTTCCATTTGAAAAGCATAACCAGATTCACAGTGAAAGAGTTTGTTTCTCATATCCAATAAAATTTTGAATCCATTCAAATCATTTCTCTTTTGGATCCTGATAAACTTCAAGAAGAAGCCTGAAGACATGGGGCTGAATTCGGGTGGGTATAAATTCCTTAACACACCGAGGAATTAATACATATGTGTTGGCTACTATTAGAGATCTTACACATAACAAGTACACTGATTCATTAATTGGTGGCATAGTTGCACCATTATCAAATGGTCCTGTTTGGTTTGATTGCCATCCAAATTTCTCAGTTTATGTGTATGATGAACATATCAAGGACATCCTCTAGCTGCAGATCAAAACCAGTAGTTTTGATATGAAGAGAAAAAGAACAAATATTGCAGTTCACACTAGAGGTTGCTTCAGGCACACCAACACATTATATCCAACCATTCTCCACACACCCAACCAAGAATCAAAATCCAGTACCCTAGTCATTACATATGCTCATAATAAAAAAAATCAAGCATTAGACTATTAGATGGGAAGACCTCAATTTTCTTGAAAATTAGGTAGTAGATCTACCACAATCTCGAAAAATCTAGAACATCACTACTTCTCAAATACAAGAAGGACCCTCTAAGGCTACTCTGTCCTTCCCCAGAATATCTACTCTATATTGCAAAAGAATACAAGAATCTTGCCAACCTTCAAACTACCATGTCAGCCCCAATCTTATTTCATGCCAGCCATATGCTTCCACGCCTGTATATACTCCATCTGTAAATTGTCCGCATGCTGATTTATTTGAACTCGCTCATTTATTGCATTTTTGTACTCTTCAAGTAAAATTTCTTGCTTTCCAATCAGTGGTTTTCCCATGATTTCTCGTAATCAGTATATCAGAGATAACCCAGACTTCAGAATAAATATGTAGAAACACATTCAACCTTGAGCAACCATCAGTTCATATATCATACGCGCTTTTCTTTAGACGGATCCGCGTATATACGCTCTTTTATTGAAGACAACTCGCGTATACATTCGTGCAACTTTTCAGAAAAACCCTAACAGGTCATACGCACCTTTGTTGAAATAGATCCGCGTATATACGCACTTTTCATGAAGCGAACCTACGTATAGATCTATAAAAGATAAACTTTGCAGAACAGACCAGATCTATGAACTTACCCCGATTTCTTCAACTTCTTCAACAGATTTGTGCCAGGTCTTCATCACTTCTTTTCAGATCATCCAAGAGATTCACCATTTCAAGATCTAGAGATCATGAACCTTCATTATGTTCATAGATGCATCATAGAATCAGATCTATCAATTAAGAGCAGAGTTCAACCATGCAGATATACTTCAGAGTGAAGTATTCATTAAAACCCAGACACATGCACCCTTTGCACAATAATCGTCTTCTCCTTATATAGGTTTAGCCTTTATCAATACCATGAGCCAAAACCATACCATACCAATGGTATTTCTGGATGGGATCAAAAAGATAAACAAGCGCCCAATACAATGGGTCAATACCATGGTAGTCACCCCTGGCTTTTCACTTTTAGAGAGCTTTTTCCCATACGCGACTTGGCACGTTATATCCCGCGTGCATACGCTACTTCGTCTAGACAAATCCGCGTATGCCTTGAGATATACTCTTTTTATCATTGTTTCAATACATACTGAAATTCCTTTCATCATTTCCTTCTGTACTCATTGACGATACATCAGATTTACATCATTACCAAGTTCATCAAGTAGGTTGCCATCATCTTCATCAAGTGGGTTGCCATCAAGGACAACACTTATCATCATATTGCCAACAATATCCCCCTTTGGACTTTATGGAAACCACGATGGTGTTTGATTAACACAACAGATACATACATTAAGAATACAATGACACCATGTCACTCTCCCCCTTTGAAATCAAGGGCAAATGGCAAGCGTTCGGCATATCTGTTGTACACTGAAGAGATCATGCTCCCCCTGAGTTCATGCTGAATCTTCAAACATATTTTTCAATGAAGTACATGACTCTATGACCTTCCTATCACCAAAGACTCATACTTACATCAAATATCCAACCAAGTGGATTTACAAATGAGACTCAAATACCCAACCAAGTGGGTTTACATATTTCAACACAACTACCCAACCAAATGGGTTTACAAAAAAGAACAAGTCCTTACATGACTGAATATTACAATTTTACATCATAGGTTTCATCATGACCTTGCAAATATGACTTTTTATGACCAATACCAGAAAGACCTCCAGATAGAGATCATATTTCAGAACCATCATAATGCCAACAATGCATTATACTCAATAAGGCTAGTGCTCCCCCTGAAAATGTGCATCCAAACAATCTTCTTCACAGTAAATGCTCTGTCAGAGATCAAACAGTACTGAAAAAATGCTGACCCCCAACCAAAAATGTCAGCAACTATACATACGCGGTTCTCTGTATATATACTCGCGTATATACGCGACTGTGTTTCATTAAACTCGCGTATCCAATTTAATCTTCTGAAATTAAGCAGATTTGTTCTTCTGGCTGGCAGAGACTACTCCCACCTTCTGTCTTAGATACTCGAATGCTTCCCTGGGCAGAGGTTTGGTAAAAATATCAGCAATTTGTTCTTTGGAGGGAACATACTCCAATTTCACCTTTTGTTCAAGCACTTGTTCACACAAGAAGTGATACTTGATGGGAATATGCTTGGTCTTCGAATGCATAACATGATTCTTTGAGATACTGATGGCACTTGTATTATCACACAAAATGGAAATAGGAAGTGAGCATTTGATTTGAAAATCTTGTAGGGTTTGCATCATCCAAAGAAGTTGAGTGCAACAGGATGCGGCAGCCACATATTCTGCTTCTGTTGTAGATAGTGCAATAGAAATTTGCTTCTTGCTGAACCAAGATACTAATCGAGGCCCCATATAGAATGCACCACCACTAGTGCTCTTTCGATCATCAACGTTTCCAGCCCAATCTGCATCAGTGTAAGCATGAAGAGTAATATCAACATTCTTTGGATACCAGATTCCAAAGTCTTGAGTTCGTTGTAGATATTTGAATATTCTTTTGACAGCCCGAAGGTGAGACTCTTTTGGATTAGCTTGGAATCGTCCAACAATCCCAACTGCATGCATAATGTCTGGTCTGGTCCCTGTGAGATAAAGAAGACTTCCAATCATAGATCTGTATTCTGGTTGATTCACTGTGGGAGAATTGTCATGAGAACTGAGATTACATCCAGTTATCATTGGTGTACTTACAGGTTTGCATTCTTCCATCCCATACTTTCCCAGAATTTGCTTCAGATATTTTGCTTGTGATAAGAATATACCTTCTGAAGTTTGATGCACTTGTAAGCCAAGAAAGAATGTTAGTTCCCCTAGTAAAGACATTTCAAATTCTTGCTGCATAACAGAAGCAAATTTCTGACTCATAGATTCTTCATTACTTCCAAAAATGATATCATCAACATATACAACCACAATCAACAATTTATCATTTTCAAATTTTGTATATAAGTTGCTATCAGCAAACCCCTTTGAGAATCCTTGTTGATGAAGATATTTGTCAAGATGATAGTACCATTCCCTCGGAGCTTGTTTGAGACCATATAGAGCCTTTTTCAGTTTACAAACCAGATTTTTGTCATTTCCCAAAATGAATCCTTCTGGTTGTTCTATATAAACTTCTTCTTCTAGATCACCATTGAGAAATGCAGATTTAACATCCATTTGATAGACTTTGATTTGTTGAGAACTTGAAAAAGCAAGAAACATTCTTATGGCTTCAAGTCTAGCTACGGGAGCAAAAGTTTCTTCAAAGTCTATACCTTCTTGTTGAGTGTACCCTTTGCAAACAAGTCTAGCTTTGTTCCTTATAACATCCCCATTTTCATTTAACTTGTTTTTGAATATCCATTTAGTTCCAATGACATTTTTGTTATGAGGCCTTGGAACTAATTCCCAAGTGTGATTCTTTTCAATTTGATCAAGTTCTTCATTCATGACGTGTATCCAACATTCATCTTTGCTAGCTTGATTGACATTGTGTGGTTCAATAGTGGACAGAAATGCCAGATAGCTAGAAGATCCCACAAGAGTCCTTCTTGTTTGTACACCAGATCCTTTGTCACCCAAAATTTGGGATTCTGGATGGTTCTTTTGAACATATCTAGATGGAGCTTTTCCAGATAAATCATCTCCAGATTCTTCATTGGGTTCACTGTCTGTATTATTTCTATTTGATGTAGAAGGATATACGTCATCATCACCTTCATTTGTTGCTTGTTTTTCTTCTTTTGAAGCTGCAGGAGACTCATCAATAACAACATCAATACATTCAACAATCTTTCGAAGTCTTCTATTGTAACATTTGTATGCTTTAATTTGAGAAGAATAGCCAAGGAGTATACCTTCATCTGCTCTTGGTTCAAACTTGCCAAGATTTTCATCATTATTTTTTATAAAGCATTTGCTCCAAAAAACTTTAAAATGCTTCACAGAGGGAGGATTACCATACCAGAGTTCATATGGCGTTTTGTCACTATTTACACGAACATGTGCCTTGTTGAGAATATTTACCGCTGTGTGAGTTGCTTCCCCCCAAAATGTGTCAGGTGTTCTGGAATCATCAAGCATGGCTCTAGCCATTTGTTGAACTGTTCTATTCATTCTTTCTGCTACACCATTCTGTTGAGGAGTGCCTGCTACCGAAAACTGTCTTTTTATGCCATGTTGTTCACAAAATTCAAGGAATTCATTTGATGTATGTTCACCTCCTCGATCAGATCTAAGACATTTGATTTTTAGATCTAATTCATTTTCAACCAAAGCTTTGAATATCTGGAATTTCTCAAATGCTTCATCCTTGTGTTTAAGCAACCCAATCCAACACATTCTAGAGAAGTCATCAATAAATAAGATATAATATTCTTCACCACGTGGTGAATTTTTCCTCATAAGTCCACATATATATGTATGAATAAGTTCAAGGGGCCCATTTGATGATCCTTCCTTGGCATTAAATTGCACTCTGGTCTGCTTACCGAATTGACAAGATTTACATATGATATTTTCAGGAAGAGTAATATTGGGAAGACCACGAACAACTTTAAGTCTGCTTGATTTGTTGATTTGAGAGAAGCTCAGATGCCCCAGCCGTCTATGCCATAGCCAATTTTCTGATGATTTGCTCAAGTAACATTGATCTTTGCAGTTCTTCAATACATACAGGTTGTTTGGAGTCCTTTTTCCTTTTATAATTGTTTTACCTGTATCAAGATCACGTACCACACATTCTTTTGAACTAAATACAACCTCAGTTCCTTGATCACACATTTGACTTACGCTTAACAGGTTATGTCTCAATCCATCCACATACATGACATTGTTAGCTTTCACCTTTTCTTTTAGAAAAATAGATCCTTTTCCTTTAATGACGGCGGGTGTATCATTTCCAAAAGTAACATTCTTTTCCTTTTCTAGGGCATTATAAGCATGGAGTTTGTCTTTGTCACCTGTCATATGTTTTGAGCATCCACTATCAATGTGCCATTGATTTTCTTCTCCTTCTGCAAATAAAGCTATACCACAATTTTCAACCTGTACATCCTTCTTTTTCCATACTTTGGTGTTGGAAGGAACATGTTCTTTTGGCTGGACTTTGCTCCTGCATTCAGATTCTTCATGGCCAAAGTTATTGCAATAAGTACATTCAACTTCATTTTGAAGAGGAGAAAAGTTGTTATAGGTATTCTTCTTTGTTCCAATATCAATCCTTTTCTTTCTTTCTTCTCTTGTCATGATAGTTTCATATGCAACACATTGAACAGCTTTATGACCAAAATTGTGACATGAGAAACGTTGTCCATTGAAGTAGAAATTTCTGCGATCATGAAATCTTCTATTTGAATTTACCTGCTGATTGGTGTTCTTTTGAAAAGTATTCGTGCTGAATTTTCTTGACTTGAACTGCTCATGCTTTACTTGTGAAGAATCTTTATCCCCTTTCTGAGTGGCAGAATGTTGTAGACCAGTTGTAGCTGCTTTTAGATAATTTGGTGCTGAAGCCTGAGAAGATTCTCCGGTATATCCAAGACCTGTCTTTATAAGAGGAGAACGTTGTACCTTGATAATCTCATCTAGGGTTTCAGATCCTTTAGCAAATCTAAGATTCAGAGTCTTTACTTTCTCAAGTTCTTTTCTTAGACTTACCACTTCACATTCTAATTTTTCATTGTGCTTCTTCTCTTCTTCAATCTGATTTTTTAGAGTCTCTATAATTATTTTACTTTCCTCTAAGCATATTTTGAGTTGATTGTTTTCATTAAGAAAATCATTGTCCTCTAGGGCATCCATAAAAGTATCCTTATCTTCTTTAGAATCATTTTCAAATGCCATAAGAAGTCTAAGATTTTGTTCACCTTCTTCCTCACTATCAGATAACCCATCACTGTCTTCATGAGTATAGTAACTTTTTCTAGTGCTAGACCGGTTCTTATTTCTTCTTGCTATTTCCTTTCCTTTTGCAAAAGTTTCTTTATGAGGACATTTAGCAGCATAATGACCAACTCTTCCACAATTAAAACATTTGAAAGGAAGTTTACCTCTGAATCGTCCTGTGCCAAGTTGAAGTTTCTTTACAAAATTTATCTCCTCTTCTTCTGAGACATATCCTGATCCTTCTACTTCTTGTACATCTTTCCCTTTTTTAGAATCTCTAAAGACGGCTTCTTTGACATCCGATGATCCTCCCCTTCTCATTTCATAAGCAGTTAGTATCCCATGAAGTTGCACCACAGTAAGGTTTTGGAGATCCTGTTTTTCTTCAAGTGCAGAAACTTTTGACTCAAATTTTGCCGTTAGTGATCTTAAGATTTTCTCAACCAAAGTAGATTCAGCTATTGTTTCTCCCAGATTTCTCATACGATTTACAATGTCATCAAGACGTAAAAAGAAACTAGCAATACTCTCATCACTATACATTTTTAACTTTTCATATTCTATTCTGAGAGTTTGGAGTTTTGCACTTTTTACCTTTGCATCACCTTCATAACTTAGAATGATTTTGTCCCATATTGCCTTTGCTGTATTTAGCTGCATGACCTTGACAAATTATGATTCAGTTAGACTCCCCAATAGAGCATTGACCACCTTTGCATTAGTTTCATAATTCTTCTTTTCTGTCGCATCTGTTGGTACCGAGGCTGGATATTGATATCCTTGTTCAACAATGGCCCATATATCTGCTCCCATAGACTGAAGATAGGATCTCATTCTTATTTTCCAGAAGATTAAATTGCTTCCATTGAAGAGTGGAGGCTTGATAGATGTTGTTCCCTCAAGATTGCTCATCTTGCTTGATCTTCCTTCTAGCGGTTAAGCCTTTTCAGAAGGACCTGCTCTGATACCAATTGTTGAGAAGAATACTGAGAGGGGGGGGGGTGAATCAGTATTCAGGGCAGACAATTAGATTTTTCTTTTTCTTTCATAAAACCAATACGCAACTTTCCTGAAGGAAACTAGCGTATATACGCGGATATACTTTACTGAACTCGCGTATGCTCAGAGATCTAATTATGCATTCAATTCTTAACTCAGATCATTACTTTATTCATTCATCAGATATTTAAAAAAGCAGTAAATAGATACAGAAAGAACAGAATAATCATCACACATAGGCAACACGCATGAACACCAGGATTTTTAGGTGGAAACCCAATTCGGGAGAAAACCACCGCTGCCGTCGTCTCAGCCTTCAAAATTTTATTATTAAGAAAACTTCTTACAACATGTACTGGTGCAGACTCATACCAGCACACAGGCACCCACCTGTAGAAAGCTACAACCTTCTCTCGTTTACCAGCCTAACTTGGAAGGGAGCAACAACCCCCTGCTCTCGTTTACCAAACTCTCCTGGAAGGGAGCCACTACCCCCTGATATTCACACCAACCTCTATTGGTAGAAAGCTTCTTCTTTCAGACTGAAGGCTTCAACCTTCAAATCCACTGCAGACCACGTTTCATCAATTTTCAAACTGGATCAAACAACTCCAACACAACCCTTCACTTATCAACATACTTTCCCCAATGCTTCCAAACCGAACAGTGAAGCCACTGTAATCAGTATATCAGAGATAACCCAGACTTCAGAATAAATATGCAGAAACACATTCAACCTTGAGCAACCATCAGTTCAGATATCATACGCGCTTTTCTTTAGACGGATCCGCGTATATACGCTCTTTTATTGAAGACAACTCGCGTATACATTCGTGCAACTTTTCAGAAAAACCCTAACAGGTCATACGCACCTTTGTTGAAATAGATCCGCGTATATATGCACTTTTCATGAAGCGATCCTGCGTATAGATCTATAAAAGATAAACTTTGCAGAACAGACCAGATCTATGAACTTAACCCGATTTCTTCAACTTCTTCAACAGATTTGCGCCAGGTCTTCATCACTTCTTTTCAAATCATCCAAGAGATTCACCATTTCAAGATCTAGAGATCTTGAACCTTCATTATGTTCATAGATGCATCATAGAATCAGATCTATCAATTAAGAGCAGAGTTCAACCATGCAGATATACTTCAGAGTGAAGTATTCATTAAAACCCAGACACATGCACACTTTGCACAATAATTTTCTTCTCCTTATATAGGTTTAGCCTTTATAAATACCATGAGCCAAAACCATACCATACCAATGGTATTTCTGGATGGGATCAAAAAGATAAACAAGTGCCCAATACAATGGGTCAATACCATGGTAGTCACCCGTGGTTTTTCACTTTTAGAGCGCTTTTGCCCATACGTGACTTGGCACGTTATATCCCGCGTGCATACGCTACTTCGTCTAGACAAATCCGCGTATGCCTTGAGATATCCTCTTTTTATCATTGTTTCAATACATACTGAAATTCCTTTCATCATTTCCTTCTGTACTCATTGACGATACATCAGATTTACATCATTACCAAGTTCATCAAGTAGGTTTCCATCATCTTCATCAAGTGGGTTGCCATCAAGGACAACACTCATCATCATATTGCCAACAGACATTTTGACAGAAAACCCATTACACGACTATAGACCATTACATTATTGTTGACCCATTACATTTTTGGTGACGACACATAAGAAAATGGATGATAAACAAATTAAGAATGGTTACAAAATTACAAAAGGATCAAAATAACAATAGCGAGCATTCATTTGCATGTATATTAATTGCTTTCAGATGATGGCTTGTTGAGATCAATGTCTCACTTGTTAAGATCTTCCAAAAGTTGATATTTACCTAAAAGAAAATCTCTATCAAGCTTGAGGTTTGTTATAATTACCCTGAGTGCATGCACTTCATCCTAAAATCTTGAAATCTATTTCTGGAGAGCCAAAATTTCATTTGCATTCTCAACCTTTGAGTGATACATATGGCATAATTTGACTTGAAAGTCATAATATGCCCTATGTAGAGCTTCATGAATAGATAGGAAAAGGGAACAACGGTTTTCTGCTGAAGAGGACTCATAATTAGAGTCAAATTTCATGTTGATATACTGGCAGGGAGGTTGCATGCAAAAGGCTTCATAAAAGAGTGAGCCTGGCCACCCTGAAAAGACTGTAGAAAGAAGACAATTCCCCAAACTTGATAGAGTAAACTCAATTGCAGTTACCCAACTAGAAATTCCCTAATTATGCAATGATCCATACTAGTTAGATAAACATTTTCTTATGTCCCCGACGAGGAGGAAAATCTTCTGATAGCCTAAAGACCCGAAATTAACAGACTCCCTTTGTGTCAGAGACATCCTTAAAATTTTGGAAGAGAAAGATCTAAAATCTGTTGTCGGTAGAGCCTGTACCAATTCTAGAAAACTTAAATTATAGTTATGAATGACGAGATATGAGCCTATTCTGGAGGGTTTTCCATCCAAGCACTACCTTCTACAAGTTTCTAAATAAAACACAGGGAACCAAGAATTACCTTCATACAAAGGAACCCTCATCCGTCTGTGACTGATTGTGAAGGAGATACCAGGCACTGCCAAGGTTTCTTGGGAGCCTGAGATCCCTTTATGCCAAAATTCCCACGAGCTTGAGTTTCGAACACACAATTTCACTGTCCAAAGGATGAGAGCCTGTAACTAGAGATAGATCTCTTCGCAGAGCTGCCCAAAAAATGCACATCTAGACATCACTGTGAAAATCGAAGGCAGAGTTATCTCCAAATTAGCATGCCACAAAGGTGGTGAGTCAATACACAGAATAGAATCAAATGAGAATGGGGGCAAGAGCCAGATTGGAAGAAAATTTATCACCCATTTTATTGTCCATCTACATGATTTTAATCCTTCTTCCATTAATTTCACCTGTGCAACTACTAGATATATTCATCATTGTTATGAGTGGAAGTAGATTCCAAGATCTTGGCAGATGAAAAATGTAATGGCAAGCATGTGAATAAGAGGGATATGAAAATGCGTGGTGGCACCACGCAAGTGATGCCATGTCAAGGGAACCCATGTTCGATCAGAAAGACCAACTGTTAAGTCTTCAAAATATTTGATAAGGAAATTAACAACATTGCAAGGGAGGGGAATGGAAATATGAGGTGGGAAGGGAGGATAAGGGGGGTAGGAATGGGGAAAAAGGATTATATCTATGGTACAAATAGTCATATAGAGGCTCCTAGTGAGAAACCAAATGTTGAATAACATATCTTCTTAGGGTATAGGGTAGGAAAAATTCGAGTAATTGATTTCAAGATTTGTCTCTTCAATAGAGAAAACTCTATTTTCTTGCATATTAGCATCCATGTTGTTGATTCTAAGGATACGGAAGAGCTCTTTAGAATGGAAGGATGTGATAAGATCTATGATTCTTTGAAGAATCAAGGCTAGGGAATTGTCCTTTGGGCTACCTTCCTTAACAAGATATTGGTTTGTGATCAACGAGTCTCCAAGAACAATAATATCTTGGATACCTTTGTCCTTAGCGATGTGAAGTGCTTGAAGACCATACACCTTAGCTTGATTGTTGGTTTTCCTTCCAAGGCCCCGTGCATACTTGATTTTAATTGTTTCATCAGGATTGAGTAATATACCTCCCCATTCTTCCACCACTTCTTATATATATATATATATATATATATATATATATGCACACAATTCCTTTGATATTTAATTTTTTTTTTCTTATATTTTATAAATATATTTACTAATACATACATATATATTAGGTCAAACTGGGGCTCGTCGATAAAAATGGTCTTGTGAGTTTATTCCTCCACTTTTATACTCTAAATGCATCGAGATGGATGACAAACAATATAATGATCTAACTCGAATCACACCTCCCCATTTCGAGAGACTTTTGGTTCCCAAAATAATTTATTGAATGAGGTGAGGGAAAGACTAATTCAATTCATTGATTCCAAGTTTTGTCTCTTCCTTATATCAAGATTTATTTGCTTGCGTATGGAGGGAGAGAAACCCTATATTTCATATCCCATCTTCTCCAAATATCCGAGGCTTATTGCTCAGGGTTTCCATGAGGAGGTTTACATTGTGATTTATATTTATGACTTGTTGTTCCAACCCTAAAAATCTCACCTTTGCAGGATCAGGAGGGTCATTCACAGATTGTCGGCCATGATTAGGGTTTTACTATTTTCAGCCCTGCCAATCTAGATCCCTTGTAAATCTCCACGAAATACCAAAAGAAACATGCTCTGATACCAACATGATCTGTAAATTTTCATGGATATTCCACTGTACATTTCTCACAACAAATTTGATAAAGTTGTATTTAAAATAAAAAATTCTACACTATTAATATTTTATTAGATTTCTAGATCTATAGATTTTACTGTGAATAGTGCATGCATGCATATGAAAATTATGTAGAAAATAGAGAACGAAAAAATAAAAGCTAAAACACACATAAAACACAAGATATGCTTTGGGAAACCCTTTTAGGAGAAAACCCAGCTGGAAGGTGAGGCCGCTCCGCTCTCTCTCTTTGTGTATACAAATATGGTTGCAAGTACAAATAAGTATGGCTTATGGCCCGTGGGCTGCTGAAATGCACAAATCCTATTTGTGTGCTCTACCTCCTATCCCTATCGTCTATTTTTTCTTAGATATGGAACAAATGCACTCTAAAGAATGGAATTCCTCTTCCTCCTAGTGGCCCGATTATAACATATACTGATAGTATACTAGTGCTTAAGTCTGACAATATCAACTCTTAACCAGAGGTACAATATAGACTCTTCTAGAGTCTTTTACATCATAATCACATGGCTACCCCATTTTCCATGAATAATGGGGGCTAACGCGACATCCTCCCGAATTATGGGTGTGAAAATAGGAAGGTCAACTTCTGAGTGGCATAAATTTCACATAATGACTCTGATTAACATGTTTCTTGCGTCGTTGGAAAGATCACTATGTGCATAATAACATGAAAAGGTGTGAATGTTTTACCCCCAAAAAACATTGTTTGATGCCTCAAAATGCTCCTAGAATGTTTCAGACACTATTTTTCCAAATTGGGTCCCGTCTGTAAAAACGGTCCCGTGAATTGATTCCTCCACTTTTTCCACTGTGAATGCATCGGGATGGATGAAAAAAAATATAATGATCCAATTCGAATCACACCTCCCCATTTTAGGAGGTTTTTGGTCCCCAAAATATTTTATTGAATGAGGCGAGGGCATGAATAATTCAAGTCATTGATTTCCAGCTTTGACTCTTCCATAGAACAAGCTCTATTTTCTTGCGTATCAACATCCATGTTGTTGATTCCGAGGATATGGAAGAGCCCTTTAGAATGGAAGGATGTGATCAAATCTTTGATTCTATGAAGCACCAAGGATAGTGAATTTTCCTTTGGGCTTCATTCCTTAATAAGATATTGGATCGTGACCAAGAAGTCTCCAAGAACAATAATATCTTAGATACCTTTGTCCTTAGTGATGCGAAGTCCTTGTAGAAGTCCATACATCTTAGCCCAATTGTTGGTTTTCCTTCCTATACCCCATGCATACTTCATTTCCACTGTTCCATCAAGATTGAGTAATATCCCTCCCCCTCCCGCCACCCCTTATTTACATATATTTTTAATAATATATATATATATATATAAATACACACACACACACACACACACAAACACACACATAATTTTAATATTAAACTAATGTGAAATCCGTGAAAACTAAGAGATCCAAGGTTCAAATATCCCCGGTTGTGACCTGCTTTATGGAGAGGAGGACTGCCCTAGACCCCCAAAGGTTTACTAGTAGTTACGTGTTAGGGGAGCTGTTGGGTTCCTCTGGGATATAAGAAAATAAAAAATATTAACCTTTTTTCTTCTAGACACTTAATTCTTTATCTTTTTCCTTGTTTTACACAATCACAAAAGCTTGAAGTCATAGATAAATCATCATTTTTAATTATATGGTCAAATGGATCTTAATTATAGCTACTATTTATATCGTATATATTTCACATTTCTATAGTTACATTTTTTGGGTTTGCACCTTAAGAATTTTGATTCGTCTTGGTGCTTGATAGATCCAGAGTTAAGATGGATCCATGATGGTTTAATTTCCATAAATAAAGTGTAAAGTTAAAATGATATAATTTTCATATTTAAATATATGATATGGAAAAAATTGTTTGGCGATTTTTCAAAGATTACCCACCAAAACACAAAACAACACTCGATTGTAGCTTGATCGAGTCAAATTTACCTGAACTACCCAACAAAAATTAATAAACATTATAATTATACTTATTTTTTAGTATGGTTGATTCAACATAATTTATAATGGTTGGTATTTTGGTTGGGTCAAATTTTTTACATAACATTACAACTTCTCTTCCAAACTAGGCTGGAGAGCGCCTCTTGGCATAAAGATTCATCTTAACTCTAAATTTACCAAGTGTTGAGAGTGATCAAAGCCTCTCAAGATTCAAACATATTTTTTAGTGCAAAACTTGAAAACATATTTGCACCTTGAGCTATTAGATTCCTCTAGTCACTTGGTATATTTGGAATTAATATGGATGCATGCTAGTTCTTAATAATATTTTTTATATTTATATAAATCAAAATCTCTATACATAGAAATATTCTTATTCTGAATTTTGCTAAAACCTTGATTATATATATAGTTACATATATATCCAATATTTTTCTTTGACATGTTTTATAAAAAAATTAATTTGATTCTTTAATATGATATACATAAGATAGATGATTGAAAATGGGTGGAGTGTCCATTTGAAACATTGGACACAATCCTGGCACCATGCACAAAGTGACGATCTCCAAAAACACACTAATATATATATATATATATATATATTGTTGGGTGATTTAATTGTGAGTTAAATCTCTATAATTTAATTTGTCAATATGGGGTTAGTGAACTCATGAGGTATACATGTACTATATTTACTAGGTGATTATTTCTCGCAATGTATTAATCTAATGCAAGAAACTTGAAACAAATCACATAAGGAAATTAAATCAAGCCAATCCAATCCAATCCAAACATAAAGAAATTAAATCAATCTTAACTAAACAACATTAATCAAAATAACATAAAAGAAACTAAACTAAACTTGCATAAATGAAACCACACTTGTTTGAAATGAAACCACACTTGCTGAATTGAAATCACACTTGCTTGAAATGAAACCACACTTGCCAAATTGAAATCACACTTCCTGAATTGAAATCACACTTGCTTAAAATGAAAATAAATGAAATAATATAAATATTTACAACAAGATAAAGAGGTGCACAAGCTGCGGTTGATGGGCGCCCTCCACTCCTCAGCAAGCACACTGAAAAATTATCAAAGCTTGGAGATCAAAGCAACAATATGTATTCCATAAAACGAAGTTGGAGAAAAGCTCCAAAGATATTACAATAACTCAACTCTCTTCCTCTCTATCCTCATTTTACAAATTACATCTTGGATGAAACACTTGATGGGGCTCCTTTGAAGGATGCAATATTATTTATACAAAACCTAAGATAACTAATCAATAAATGTAGATCCACAAATCTCTCCTAGATCCACATTTATCTCTTGTGGTTACAACTAATCACTTAAAAAAATGAGATACAAATCCTCTCAAAATTCTATCCTTGTTTTGATAGGAGACACATATGAAAACATCCATGATTCTTATCCTTTGAATGTGCTTAGTCAATGATCCAAATCTTCTTCAAATATTCCACAAAACTTCATGAGTTGGAATTGAAATTCGAATATTTTGTGGTTGAGTGGCCAAATAAGGCTGTTCTAGAATCTTCAAATAGGCCTACAATATCATAAAACTCATGCGACTTTTAGATATATATGAAAACATATTAAATTGCTAATATTTAAGCATAAATTCCCTTAAAATACATAAAATAATTACTTGGAAAATAATAATGATAAACCCATATGATCGTAAAAATGGTTATTAATGTAGGGTTATGGAGCTACAGAATATGGTAAAGAGTTACATAATATGGTAAAAATGATGGAAATGGGGGTAAAAGAGGATGACATTTTGGAGGCCCAACACACACACACATATATATAATGGTTAACTATATGTATCATTATTATGAGAAATTTTGTTTAGGTAAAATCACATTGATAATAACCTGGCCGACCTGTTTCGAACCCTTAGCTGTGGTTCATCATCAGAATGGCGAGTCTAATATAGGAATGAAGTTAAATAATGTAGGGATGAAAAAAATCCAACAGTCAATAATAACTGCAACATTTAAAATTGAATAAAAAACATTTTAATATAACGTCTTAGAACAAATTAATTAATAAAATATTTAATAGAAATCAAAGAATTCTAAAATTATAAATAATAAGGAGTAGATAATAAATTAAATAACTAATAACATTAAATATTAAAAATTATAAAATAAGGAATAAAATAAAGAACTAAGGGTTTAGAAGAAAAAAAATTGTATTGAAAATTATAATTATATATATTATTTGTTTTTTCTTTGAGGAGATATCTAAGCAGATCTACCCCAAGAGATCACATCCCACTAGCTTATTAGCAAAGCCTAATCTCGAGGGAATCTAGGAGAATTGACCCTGTGACTTTCCATTAGTGAGGTGTTTGCTAACATCTACCACACGTTAGACATGCTCTCAACCATAAACAATATTAATCAATGGTGTGTCCGGACAAGGAAGCCTCTAGAGGTGTTGGGTATACTTACTTCTCTTTTCAGGTAAAATTGGTATGGTTTTGTAAATTGGGAGATGAATAGAGGGAGTAGGGAGGCAAGGATTTGTAGTGGCTGCCAAGGAGGTTCACTCTGGCAGTCGAACGGGCAACAAGAAGTTGAGGAGGGTAGTAATGTTGGAGTTTCATTACCGGGCAGTTCTCACATGTTCATTTGGGATCCCAACAAGTGCCCTTCCTACGCTAGAGGTATCCTTCTTTATCTAGGAATTGAAACCGGCAACGACAAATTATGTAAGCATTGTTGGCCCTTGTCCTGGGATCCACTCATTGACATTCATGTATTCCTCCTATTTAGAATATGGTTTTGACATGGGTCATTTGTGTCTACGGTGATAGGAACCTAGTTTTCTTCATGGGGGATTTCGTGTTTTGCGCATTGGGCTCACCTGTTAAGGTTCATATTCTGGTGCTCTAGTGTTGTAGAGTTGTTTTCAATTCCCTCAAGGTTGTGTTTCCTGCCCCGTCACCTGCTTCTTTGAGGTGGTAAATCCTTTGATCCCATTAGGTCCATTCTCATTCTCTTAAACACTGTTTTGTGGTGCCTTCATTCTAGCCTTACCCTGGAGTTGTCAAATTATGTATTTGTCACCTTGTATGTGGAAAGTCTACTGGTCGTTAGGATTGCCACAAAGTGGTGTCTATTTTGGAGCACCGGTTGGGGTGGTGAATTGTATTAAATCCAAAAAGTCTTGGAGTTGCTTGGAAGCATCATTGGAGTTTGGCTAAGAATTCTCCCACCCCTGCTCCTTGTGGGTTTTTACGAGCATTAGGGTATGCTTCACTTTCATCTAAGTTGGTTTATTGGTGTCTTCTCGGGGTCCCTTTGGTGGGTGTCTTTGAAGTCGTTGGGGATCGAGTTATGGTCCAGGTTTGGGTTATAGTTTTGTATGTAGGTGTTATGAAACTAGCTCCAAGAATAGAAGGAAAGAGAGATCAACGCCTCAGAAATCAACCACTTTGAGGGGGAAACCTCCAATACATTACATAAATGAACAATTCTTGGATGATACAAATGACCAAAACCTCCTTCTATATATAGGAGTCCATGGGGCCACCATATAATCCTAGCCGACCTAACAATAATAATTTAAGGGCACAATAATAACAATATGGGGGTTACAGGGGTAAAACAATAACAATAAGGGGGCTACACTAACAATAATAAGGGGATACACTAGTATTATAGGGACCTAACATGCCCCTCTCCTTCAAACAATTGTTTCCTTCAACGCTTAATTATTTCTGGATGCTTCTGTATAAAATTCTCATCCTCCCATGTGGAATCTTCAACGAGTAAGCTCTTCCACTTGTTGAGATACTTTGAAATTGATCGATTTGGTATTTGTCGAGTTCTTGTTCCTATGACTGCTTTAGAACATCTTTCGCTGCGATGTTGTTCTTCCTGTTGTTTCATTCGATTCTGCACCAAAGTTAGGTTGTCCTTTGAGAGTTGGATAACTTGCTGTTGATGCTCGATGTGATCATCCACTATTTTATCATTCATATTAGCTTTCATTTGATCCTTCAAACTGTCCAACTTAGCCTCCAATTTTGCTTTTAAAAGATCTATGTCATCTTTGATTGCTCTTTGTAAGATCAAAATTTGTTGCACTTGTTACCGTAATTTTGTTATCTCATACTGCAATTCTTCCTCTTCATGCATCATAGTATAGATTTTTGAAGGCTTAATGGGTGTTAATTTATTTTTAGGAGGCATTTTCTAACCTAGTACTAATATTTGTTCTAAAGTATGCCCTTGGAATCAATTCAAACTGATTCTTTCAATAAGACTGATGCAATTCGAAAAAAAATACACACCTTTTTCTTTCTTTTGAGGAGCTCGATATTGAAACTGAATTATCACTGTGATTTCAGATCTTGAATATCTAAAATTTGGCCCTGAAGTAGCCCTCTGAATCTTCTTTCAAATGCCATAGGTCTGACCTGATTTGGATTCTTCAAGACAAAGTTATTCCAAATCTCCCACGATGACCTAATTATGGACTGGTTCAGTAGAGAAAACTTGTACGACTTGCCACGTGTCACTGTTTCCTCCTTCAGCTCTGAAATTGATATACCGAAAACTAAAGTCTGTGTACTTGCGACCAAAGTTTTTACAGAATCCCAATCCGACGCTCATAGAGAGAGTTATGATGTTTTTCCCACGGTCACCTCTTTGAGATGAAATTCGGGAGCCTGAAACAATCCTAACTTCCACAGATCATATCTCCAAACATATTGCGAACCAAGATCTGAAATTTTTACAAGAGGTGCCCTAGGATTTCAGCTTCGTACTATAAAAATTTCAGCTTTTGAAACTTCGTATATGAAAATTTATAGCGAAAATTCCATGATGACCTATTTTAGTTGAAATTCAGGATCTTGAAAAAACCCTAACTTTCGCAGATCATATCTCCGAAAATATTGCGAACCAAGATCTAAAATTTTTACAGGAGGTTCCTCGGGTTTGCGCTGTACAAATTTCAGCTTCTGAACATTCGTAGAAAAAAATTTATTGTGAAAATTCCACGATGACTTGTTTGAAGCAACGAAACCCTAGAATCCAAAGCTCTGATACCAAATGTTGTGAAACCAACTCCAAGAATAGAAGAAAAGAGAGATCAACGCCTTATAAATCAGCCACTTCAAGGGGGGAACCTCCAATACATTACATAAATGAAAAATTCTTGGATGATACAAATGACCAAAACCTCCTTCTATATATATGAGTCCATGGGGCCACCATATAATCCTAGTCGACCTAAAAATAATAATTTAAGGGCACAATAATAACAATATGGGGGTTACATGGGTGTACAACAATAACAATAAGGGGGCTACACTAACAATAATAAGGGGATACACTAGTATTATAGGGACGTAACAGTAGGTATGCCCCAACAACAGGGACGACCCTGCAAAGGTGGCGGCTAGCATAGGAAGGCAGTGACAAGAGAAGGCAAAGAAATTTCGTCCACTGAGGAAGAATCTGTGAGCATGGATAGAGAGGGTGAAGTCTCCCAGGACCTGGGCTACTCTCTGAGTCACGTTGACCTACAAGTCACCTTAGAATCACTAGCTAAACAATTGAGGGGAATCCGGGGCAACCTGGATATTCTTAGAGAGCATAGATACGAGGACCAGAACAAGTTAGTAGCATATATGAATGATGTATAGTTTAGCCAGACATAGATCCTGGAGCAGCTAGCCAATATGTGCAGGAGCCAACGATGGACTAATGACCGCTTGCATGAACTTGAGGCCATAATGGAACACATAGACTTCCATATGCATGAGCGACATGGCCCAATGGTAGCATGAACTTGAGGCCATAATGGATCACATAGGCTTCCAAATTTATGAGCGACATGTACCAATGGTAGCTCCACCCATGCGTCCTCCTCAGCTGCTACCCTGATATGTCATCCACAATATTTCTACTTATTTTGTCTCTCTTTTGGCATGTATGGTTGTCTAGGCCTTCAAAAATAAAGGTTCATTGGAAAAATATTATGCACTATATTTTGGCTCTCCTAGCTAACAAATCTGGTCGAAGTGAAGCTGGGAGGGTCATTGAAAATAATTTTGAATCTTGTATTTTCCTAATTATATATTAAAAGTTTTTTTTACTAAAAAAAAAATAGCAATTAAACGTAAATAAGGAAAATATTTTGTTAAAAATCATATTGAAATTGTTGGGTTTTTCGAACCACCTAGTGTGGTTCATCATCAGGACTAAGATGGAAAGTCCGATCCCAACCTGAAATTAAATAATGTAGAGAGGAAGAGAAAATAGATCTCTAATGCTTGGAATATAACGGTAAAAAATGAAAATTAATTAAAATATAGATAGTCAAAGATGATGTAACGTTAAAAAACAACAACACATAATTAACAAGGGCTATGTAGTAGCTAGTACCTGTCACTTAGTTTAAATATAGCTTAATTAAAATAAAAATTAATAAAGGCAAATATTTGAGTATTGAGGGGTTTTCGCAGTGCAATATTAGATATCATTTTTTTGAATTCAACTACGTTAAGTAAGTCATTCATCTATGACCATTTCCATGAGAGGTAGTCGTAACTGACTAATTTCTCATGATTTTTGAATAGTCCAGTTAGCACTCATTGCGTTGGGTGATATTCACAAGGGTGAAGAAGTGGGATTGAAACTAGTGAAATGAATCAAATAGCGCAAATCATCAGTTCTGGGGCTTGCACCTGGTAACTGTGACTTCCCAGGAGGTCACCCATCCCAAATCGCATCTGGATCAAGCACACTTAAATGTGGGGTTTTACCCAAAATAAAGCCCACTTATCTTGCTACCCCATTTGAAAAACCTTAGCAAGTATTGTGCCTCGTGAAAAATTCAAGTAGAGAATCGCTTGATGCAATGAGTGCTAAGCGGACTATTAAAAAATAATTAGAAATTAGTCAGTTGCGATTACCTCTCATGGAAATGGTCATAGATGAATGACTTACTTAATGCAGTTGAATCCCAAAAAATGATATCTAATATAATGCACTACGAAAACCCCTCAATACTTAAATAAAAATAGTGAATGGAGCTCTACTTAAATGGTTCATGAGGCACAATACTTGTTAAGGTTTTTCAAATGGGGTAGTAAGCTAAGTGGTCTTGATTGTGGGGAAAACTCCAAAGTTAAGTGCGCTTGAGCCAGAGGCAATCTAGGGTGGGTGATCTTCTGGGAAGTCCTAGTTACCGGGTTCAAGCCCGGAAGGGATGATTGATGCTATGTGATTCATTTCACTAGTTTCAATCCCACTTCTTCACCCCTGTGAGCATCACCTGATGCAATGAATGCTAAGTGAACTATTCAAAAATCATGAGAAATTAATCAGTTATGACTACATCTCATGGAAATGGTCATAGATGAATGACTTACTTAACATAGTTGAATCCCAAAAAATGATATCTAATATAATGCACTATGAAAACCCCTCAATACTTAAATACAAAGAGTGAAGGGAGATCTACTTGAATCGTTCACGAGGCACAATGCTTGCTAAGGTTTTGCAAATGCGGTAGCAAGATAAATGGGCTTGATTGTGGGGAAAACTCCACAGTTAAGCGCACTTGAGCCACAACCGATTTGGGATGGGTGACCTCCTAGGAAGCCCTAGTTACTGGGTGCGAGGCCAAGAAGTGATGATTGCCACTATGTGATTCATTTCACTAGTTTCAATCCCACTTCTTCACCCCTGTGAACATATCCCGATGCAATGATTGCTAAGTGGACTATTCAAAAATCATGATAAATTAGTTAGTTATGTCTTCCTCTCATGGAAATGGTCATAGATGAATGACTTACTTAACACAGTTGAATCCCAAAAAATGATACTTAATATATAATGCACTGCAAAAAATCCTCATTACTTAAATACAAAGAGTGAAGGGAGCTCTACTTGAATGGTTCTATTATCACAAAATTGGACCTGATAGGCTTCTTGATCAGACAATCTCATGTAACTATTTCAAACCTAATCTTTTGACTGAGGCTTAGCCTCCTCAGCCTGAGAGGGCTCTCTCAAGGGTTAATGATATGGATAAAAATATAGATGGATAACTCTATTTAGGAAATAAACTGATAATGATAGTTGTAGGTTGAAGATAACAAAAACATGTATACATTGGGCTTATGGAGTCAAAACAATTTAGAAATTCAGTGAGTCTACTTAACATGGAAGTTGAGGCATATCAGAGTTTTTAGTGATAAGGCACACACACATGAAACATGTAAAAACACAGTCAGTTCACTTATAAAGGAAGTCAGAGAATCTAATATATGAATCCCGAGTAATATATATGAACACCACTGCAAATGAGATATATAAGAGATACAGATAGAATAGGAAAACACTAAAAATCCTTCAGAATCTCAAGTTGGTCAATTAGAAGATCTCTGTATTAGCTGAAAACATTCCATTCACAATAAGCACAATTTTGCCAAAAATGTCCAACCCCTGACTAATTCGACCTCTTGGCCTTTAATAGACCTCTTACATCATTAGATGATTTGCCTCTAGGCTAGATACATCGAATTCTGTCCACTGACACCTTGCATAACCATAAAACATGGAATTTATTACAAAAAGACACCTATCCTACTTAACAGTCCTATTTCAAAAAGGACTGAAACTCCTTATCACTATCTATAACAACCTTATCTATTTGAAATTACATTATTGACAAGTGTATCATCACATGGTGTAATTTGGATAATGATATTCAGTTCTTCATGACCACTTTACTGACCTCCACAAAAGCAGGAAACCATATCCTGTTTTTTAGGCATAGGATATTTTTCCTTCTTTAAACATTCTGACCATCATTTAATCTTCATTCCATGGTCCTTGGCTGTTGAAGATTAGCTTGACATGTCCCATCACTCTTTCCTAGCCTCAAGCTATCCAAAACTGCTTCAAAAACTATCCAAAAGGCTGTAATATGTTGCGCTATGAAAACATAGCAGTTTCATAGCGCTGCCATTTGAAGCCTTTATTCTCCAAAAAATTAAGCCCTTCCTCTTGCAATATTTTAATCACCTTTCAACACACCCTTCATAGTAATTTTAGCACTTAAATCATATTTTAACACGTTAAATACTGACCAAAAGAAGCAAAAAAGGTAGCTACAACAGTTTTGTAGCGCTTTTCTGCTTTTTTACACTGAATGCGCTACGAAACTGCTGAGTATGCATATTTTTCATAAATTTGCCAAGTGAAAACTGTAGTTTTGCCCAAAAACTCAAAATATACCTATCTTCAGTATCTGCAAACCATACAAACTGTAAACCCACTTCATTTTAGCTTCCTTGAGACATTCCTTCTTCATTTACACTTGGTTGACCTATTGGTTCTTCTATGACTATCATTTTAATGCCTCTGCTCTTTAACTCATCATGAATTAACTCCATCTGCTCTTCTAAATCCTTCACCTGATCTTTAAGTCTTTTGTTAGTAGCTCTCAGATGAGTGTTTATTATTCTAACAAAATTAGCTTCTTTCATTGCTGGAACTGTCCACTTGATGTAGAAATTATATACAAGATGCATGTATATATCCAGATTCTCCTGATCTAACAATATTTTATCTTCTTGCTAAATACAAAATCCTTCCACTGTTAATATTTTGTGGAAATTTAAACTCAATTGCAAACACATGAAGTAATAAAAACAATCACACATAACACAGTTATTTAACGGGAAATCCTGAAGCTTAAAACCCCAACTATCATATATTATGTATCATGGATATCATGTAACAATCTCATACAAAGCTTAGTACATCAAGCTCTTAGTACAATCAGTCGTCACACACTAACATGAAGAAATCTGCAAATCCATGCACTGATTTCTTGCCACCTAATAGCTTGCCTCCACTGTGCAATCCATGCTGAAGAAGACCCCTGAATGAATTCGAATATACCTTGCCTTGACTATGCAATCCTCATTGGCAACTCCAATGTGTGTGTGGTGCAATCAATGCATCACTATAGTCACAACGAATAGTCCATCTTGCCCTTTCACCTATCTCTCCATTGGGTCTCCACTGGAACTGACATGCACTGTAGTTAACTGTTGTATTTGTTCAGTTGATTAGTGAGTTATTATTTGTGAATTAATTAACTAATTAATTCACTCCACTCTCACTAGTGTATCATTCAGTTAAACTAGATACAACTAGCTCATCTGAGTTTAACTCCAATAACTGAGTTAAATTGAATAACAACTCCATGAACTACTCTTCCAACTTTGTCATAAATTTGCCACTTCAGTTCTAACTGAGTCCTCGATGCACGAACCACCAGTAAACCCTAGGAATTGCATAATTCCTTCAGCCCACTGATTTTCCAAATCTGTACACTGAAATTAAGTGCTCCAAGAGAATAAGTTGATGTTTATTGTCGGATTATTATTAAGAGCTAATAATAATCGACACTTCTATTTTTAGATCAACGATCTATAAATAGACTTCGCCCAATATTCTAAAAATAGAATTTCATCTATTTTTCCAATTTGACCAACCATCCACAAATAGCATACTGCAACTTCTGAAATATGATCACCATGTCTAAAAATAGACATAGTCTAAAAATAGACTTACACCTAAAAATAGCCTGCGGGCCCACTTGGTGAAGGTGACTGATTTTCACTAAGCTCATCATCTTGTTGAATCTTAACATTCCCTCTCAACAAGATAGGGATTATCCTTCACTCCAATCCTGCCTCTGTGGTATTCGAATTTTCTCCTAGTGAGCGCCTTCGTCAGAATATCTGCATCCTGATCTTCCGTAGGAATGTACTGAAGCAACATGATCTTCTGCTGCACACAATCTCTGATATGATGATACTGAATATCAATATGTTTAGATCTATCATGAAACATAGGATTAATCGAGGGTTTAATGCAACTCTGATTATCACAATGTATCACTATAGGATCTAAATGTGAACCGAACAAATCGACCAGGATCTTCCTTATCCAGATAGCCTCACATGCAGCTTGACTTGTTGCCATGTATTCTGCTTCCACTGAATTGAGTGCCACAGATATTTGTTTCCCGCTGTACCAAGAAAATGCTATAGATCCGATACTGAAAACCCGTCCTAATGTGCTCTTTCTGTCCATTGGGCTACCTGCCCAATATGCATCCGTGAAGCCATGAAAATTCACCTCATTTGTCTATCTGTACCATAAGCCATACTCAAATGTGCCCCTGAGATACCTTAGGACATGCTTGCCTGCCTTCCAAAAGAGCTTGGTAGTTTTAACCATCGCTTGTGAAAGCTGGTTCACCGCATAGCATATGTCCAGTCTTGTATTAACTAAATACATGAGCGAACCCACCAACTGTCGATAAATAGTGGCATCCACTACCTCTACCGATGTAGCATCCTCTTTCCTCCAATTTCCTGGAAGAGGAGTGTCAATAGGCTTGGAGCCTTGCATGTGAAACTTCTCCAGTATCTCTCGAGCATACTTGCCTTGAGACACAAACAGTTCACCTTCCCGCTGCCAAATTTCCAATCCAAGGAAATAATGAAGGAGGCCCAAATCCTTCATCTCAAACTCCTTTGCAATATCTGCCTTGCATGAATGTATCAACTGCTCATCACCCATTAGTATTAAATCATCAACATAAAGAACAATGATTAAAAGCTTACCCTCCACCACAATTTGGTACAGGTTTGCATCCGCCTCACTCTTGGTGAAGCTAAGTCCAGTGAAATAGCTGTCAATCCGTGTGTACCAAGCACGAGGTGCTTGCTTCAGCCCATACAACGCTCTTTTGAGTCTGCACACATGTGACTCGCTGCTGAAGATCTCAAATCCTTCAAGCTGCTTAATGTACACCTCTTCCTCAATGATCCCATTAAGAAACGTAGTCTTCACATCCATCTGATGAATGTGCCAACCCATCCGCGCTGAGAGAGCAAGGATGGTCCTTATGGAAGAATACCGTGCGACAGGTGCAAAGGTTTCTTCATAATCAATCCCCTCAATCTGTGAGAAGCCCTAGGCAAAAAATCTTGCCTTATACTTCTCAACGCTCCCATCAACAACTTGCTTTACCTTGTAGATCCATCTTGATCCTACAAATGATTTACCCACCGAACTTGGAACAATCTCCTGAGCACTGTTTCTGACAATGGAGTCATACTCCTCCACCATGGCATCTACCCATGTGGGCTCCTGCACTGCTTCTTCAAAAGAAGATGGCTCTGTCATGATACACTTGCTCATAAGAGCCATGTATCCAGTAAATTGGTTAGGCAATCGTTTCTCTTCATTCACGCCCTCGGTTGGAGGGAATCACATTCTACGGTCGCATCAAGTCGCTTCCCTCACTCGTGGCACGCTGCATCTTTGTCCGAGGTTTGTTCGTATGAGTGGACTCCTCCACTCCATGAATATCCTCCTGTGGCTGATCCACATCTGGAGGTTCATCTTTGGGAACAAGAAGTTCCTCCTCTGCATGCAAGTGTAGCTCCCTCTCAAGTGACAACTTCATGGCTTTCACCTCATTGAATTTTATATCCCGTCGCACCATAGTCATTCGACTGTTTGGCAAATACACATGATAATTATGGGGTGTTTATGTGTACCCCAAAAATATCTCAACTTCTGCATTCAGCTCCAGCTTCTTCCTGGCGTCCTTTGTCACATGAATGTAAACAAATGAGCCAAAAATCTTCAAATGAGAAATATCAGGCTTCTTACCAGTAAAAGCTTCTTCAGGTGTACTCATGCCAAGTACTCTATGAGGACAACAGTTTTGCACATAAACCGCAGTGTTGCATGCTTCCGCCCACAAGTGCATCGGTGGGCCCTGATCATGCAACATAACTCATGCAACACCCACAATCGTTCTGTTCTTCCTCTCTGCGACCCCATTCTGCTGTGGGTTATGAGGCGCTATGAGTTCTCTTCGAATTCCTTCTTTACTATAGAAGTATTTGAATTCGTTCGAGATATATTCACCACCATTATCACTCCGTAGAGCTTTCACTTGCTTCCCCGACAACTTCTCCACCAATGCTTTAAACTCACAAAGCTTGGAGAATGTTTCACTCTTCTTCTGCATGAAGAAGATCCAACATCTACGAGAATAGTCATCAACAAATATAACATAATACCTCTGTTTTGCTGTTGAAGAAACCGAGAAAGGTCCACACACGTCTGTGTGAATTCTCTCAAGGATCACCGAAGCATGGTTCTCCTTCTCATGAAAGGTGGTTTTCACAAACTTACCCATAGTACATCCCTTGCATTGATTCGACTACGCAAGAGTACCCTTGGGAAGTCCAGTAGAAATCTGCTGCAAAATATTCAAAGCGCCATGGTGAAGATGGCCCAATCTCCTGTGCCATAATTCGCCCTCATCCCGGCTCACCACCTCTTCTGCTTTGCCCATCATTGCAGCGCAGCCATCTACCTCCAGCTTGTAGAGATTCTTAACTCGAATCCCTATCCTCTTGGTTTGACCCATTGTTTTATGTCACAGGAAAGCTTTTCCCTCGCTGAAAAAAATGTCATAACCTCTGTCTTCCAACATTGCGACCGAGACCAAGTTCTTCTTTAGACCTGGAACATGCATAACATCTTTCAACATAAATGGATTACCTGACCCCCTCTCAAAGGTAATGGTCCCAATGCTGGTTGCACTGTATCGACCATCGTTGCCCATATCTATATGCATTTGAAGGTCCTTCTCCTCCAAGTCACTAAACAACTCCTTGTTTCCCGTCATATGGGAAGACGCACCACTATCAATATACCACACCGATCCCATAGAGCTTGAAACCAAGCATGCGATCAAAGAGAAATCAAGTTCAAAATGCGAGGCTAAGGCATCTCTAGCTGCAGCTCCAACAACCTTCTTGTTCTTCTTCTTCTTCTGTGGGTAGTTAGTGGCGAAATGCCCATGTTCATGACAGTGAAAACACTTCACCTTGGACAAATCCTACTTCGTGCCTTTAGCTACGGATTTTAAAGGAAATTTCTTCCCCTTCCCTTTCCTTGGTTTGGCAGCCAAAGCAAAATTATCTTCATCTTCATTCTTCGATGAAGAGCCATCCCTGGTACTTCGCCTTATCTCCTCCTGCACAAGATCCGACCAAAGTCGCTCCCATCCCGACAGTTTCTCTCGTCCATTGACAGAGTCTTCGTAGCTATTCCAACTCTTCGTAAGCCCAAGGAGAGCCAAGCTCACCAAGTATTCATGATAAATAGTAATCCCCACACTTCCCAGTTCATCCCTAGAGTGGACAAACTTCGTGAGAAATTTTGGAATACTGTCGCCCTTCTCCATTTTATTTTTCTGAGCTTATCTTTCAGTGCCAACTTCCTCTGGTCGCTGCTACTTTGGAACAAATATGTCAAAGCCTTCCACATTGCAAATGGAGTGGCTTTTTCGTGAAGGCTAGACACGATATGGTCCTTCACACCTTCCAACATAATTCTTCTGGTCTTTGCTACCTTCTTTTTCCATGCGTCAAGTAATGCAACATTGCTAGATCCCGGCTTAGGAACATCACTATTGATGAATTCCTTCAGTCCATTATCTTCCAGCACCGCCTCCATCCTATCCTTCTAGGCTATGTAATTCGATCTGCGATCAAGGGCATACTCCAATCGCAACCCATTGAAAGACATTTCAATGTATACTCAACTGTCGCACCAAGAATTTTCCGCAGCAAATTCGAATTGTCCACTAGCACAAACTCAACAATTCTTCACTATTGCAATCTTCAAGAATTAACAGTGCTATGATACCATGTAGAAATTATATACAAGATGCATGTATATATCCATATTCTCCTGATCTAGCAATATTTTATCTTCTTTCTAAATACAGAATCCTTCCACTGTTAATCTTTTGCGGAAATTTAAACTCAATTACAAACACATGAAGCAATAAAAACAATAGCACATAACACAGTTGTTTAACGGGAAAGCCCGAAGCTGAAAACCACAACTATCATATATTATGTATCATGGAGATCATGTGACAACCTCATACAAAGCTTAATACATCAAGCTCTCAGTACAATCAATCATCACACACTAACATGAAGAAATCTGCAAATCCATGCACTAATTTCTTGCCACCTGATAGCCTGCCTCCACTGCGCAATCCCTGCTGAAGAAGACCCCTGAATGAATTCGAATCTACCTTGCCTTGACTGTGAAATCCTCATTGGAAACTCCAATGTGTGTGTGGTGCAATCAATGCATCACTATAGTCACAACGGATAGTCCATCTTTCCCTTTCACCTATCTCTCCACTGGGTCTCCACTGGAACTAACATGCACTGTAGTTAACTGCTGTATTTGTTCAATTGATTAGTGAGTTATTATTTGTGAATTAATTAAATAATTAATTCACTCCACCTTCTCTAATGTATCATTTAGTTAAACTAGATACAACTAGCTCAACTGAGTTTAACTCCAATAACTGAGTTAAACTGAATAACAACTCCATGAACTACTTTTCCAACTCTGTCATAACTTTTCCACTTCAGTTCTAACTGAGTCCTCCATGCATGAACCACCAGTAAACCCTAGGAATTGCGTAATTCCTTCATCCCATTGATTTTCCAAATCTGTACACTGAAACTAAGTGCTCCAAGAGAATAAGTTGATGTTTATTGTCGGATTATTATTAAGAGCTAATAAAAATCGACACTTCTATTTTTAGATCGATGATCTATAAATAGACTTCGCCCAATATTCTAAAAATAGAATTTAATCTATTTTTCCAACTTTACCAACCATCCACAAATAGCATCCCGCAACTTCTAAAATATGATCACCATGTCTAAAAATAGACGTAGTCTAAAAATAGACTTACACTTAAAAATAACCTGCGGACCCACTTAGTGAAGGTGACTGATTTCCACTAAGCTCATCATCTTGTTGAATCTCAATACTTGAAAGGTTGCTCTGTATTTTCTAAATTTTCAGGAACAAAATCAACTTGTCCTCCCCATATTGCCTTCATCCTTTCAAATTGCACTTTCTTGACACTGTGTTTTCTAGCTCTCTTTTTTATGACAACAATTTCTTGGTTTGCCAACTTTAACTTTTCCTCAAGGCACTGAAACTCTGTATTCTTTGTCACTTTCTCTTTTCCCCTTTTTAATTTGCTGATTGTATGCTTCACTGTGCGTGATGAGAGATCAATAATCTCTTTAGGTGATTTAGCTATCTCAGTGGGCTTTTGAACTTCATTGTTGCCTTCCATTTTCTTAGCATGCCTTGTCATAGGCTTTCTTGCTTGAAAAATGTAACTTGCATATTCCCCCTCAAAATCTAATGTATTTGCAGAATTGACCTTTTTCAACTTCTGCTCATCTTCCCTTATGAATTCAGCTTGTACAATAGGTGTTTCTTCTATGTCAATGGCACGAAGAATATCCTCTAGAATCCCCTTTGTTACTAAGCTGTCTTCTGTAGCCACTATCTTTCCTTTCAAAACCACTGCTTGACTTCTAGTTATCCTTTTGGTCCCATGTTTGCTGACAACTTGTTTCTGTTTTTCATCTTTGACAACCTTTGATTTCTGTTTTGCAGGTGGGAGAGTTGGTGTATCAAGCATTTGCATTTGCTCTGCCCTTTTCTCAGTTTTCTTTCTTAGCTTTAGTCTTGCAGTTTCTTTTGGTTTTGCAACGCTAGGTTGACTTGGTTCTGCTACTGGTGATGATGGAACTCCTTTAGCTTTAGGGTTTCTTGCAGGAGTTAGGGTTTCCAACTCAAAACCATTTATAAACAAGAATGATGACCAATCTCTGCCTATCTTTTGTAGTTCATCTAAAATTAATAATTTCATTAAGCCATGATGAAATAATGATGTTCACACCCCTCAGAATTTTCTTGCACCTTATCAGCCATCTTTGCAAGACTTCTATGCAGATAAAAAGGTAAATCAAGTGAAATCTTACAAGTGAAGTGTAGAAGAAATTTGGAATGATATGAATAAACCTTGTGATATTTGCCTTCACAGGTAAAATATTTCTGAATGTTGAGTAGCAGTTTTGAGTAATTATCTTTGATGCAGCTTCTAGGGATAGCATTGTTAAGATCCATGTCGATGTGCTCAGGCTTCATGAACTCTTCACACTGATCCATATCAAATTTGAACCCTTTGAACCAGGTTTCTTGACCTCTTGGTATCTCTGTAATTGCAACAATGACCTATGGTGTGATAGACACACTTAGCATCTCGACTTTAGTGGCCGTTCCATTGAAATTCATAGCAAATTCCTTGGATACCTGTGTGTGACAACCTTGCCATTTCTCACAAAACCGTAGGAAACCTATTCTTCTGAATGCTTCCATCACTGCTGGGTCTTCAGTTATTGCCTTCATATCTTCAGGTTCATGCCTTAAGTACTGTCCTCCTATGTGTATTTTTCTTTCCTATGCCATATTCTTTAGAAAAACTCTCAGCCTCGCTTGAAAAAATATTTCAGCCTTGCTTGATATGGATGTATCAACCTCGCTTGAAAAAATGTAACAACAACCTTGCTTGAAATGGATTTAATAAACCTTTGTAAGAACCAGCCACAAGTTTGGCTTGACACTCAAAGCTCAAACATTACGAATGAAAGGAAAAAGGAATGAGGGTGACTAATTAGGAAATAATTTGAATTTCAAATGTCCTTTCATAACTGAAAATGATGACTCACTCATACCTAAACTGACCATGATGACTGCAAACGTGGGTGTGTACTTTGATTCCATTCTTACATGACTTAACATGCCACTATCCTACCCTTTCCCAACGGTTTCTGACATTTTACAGCTCAACTGACAAGACAGTTACTAAACCGTGCTTTCGTAGTGCTTGTAGTGTAATTTTTGTTGTTTGCGCTACGAAACTATCAATGCTTTCGTAGTGCAAAGTGAATTTTTTCAATGGGTGGCACTACGAAAGTGTGGTTTCTTGGCTAATTGGGTAGTTTTGATGCAAAATATTTTTGAAATGAAATGAATCCTAAAACGATGAAAGAATTGACATGAAAGACCTTAAAAATGAGTTTATTTAAACACTAGGGTAGGCTCAAACTTAAAAAATTTAATACTTCCCTTGGTAAAGCTCAAGAAATGACTCCTAAGACCCTATTTTGACCCATGATGATAAGTAATCTTGTCATAATGATGTTTTGAATTTTTTTAAGTGATAACAGGTTCATGAGGCACAATACTTGCTAAGGTTTTGTAAATGCGGTAGCAAGCTAAGTGGGCTTGATTGTGGGGAAAACTCCACAGTTAAGCGCGCTTGAGCCAGATGCGATCTGGGATGGGTTACCTCCTGGGAAGTCCTGGTTACCAGGTGCAAGCCCCATAAGTGATGATTGAGGCTATGTGATTCATTTCACTAGTTTCAATCCCACTTCTTCACCCTTGTGAGCATCACTCGATGGAATGAGTGATAAGTGGACTATTAAAAAATCATGAGAAATTAGTCAGTTACGATTACCTCTCATGGAAATGGTTATATATGAATGACTTAACACAATTGAATCCAAAAAAAGGATATCTAATATAATGCACTGAAAACCCCTCAATACTTAAATATACAGAGTGAAGGGAGCTCTACTTGATTGGTTCATGAGGTAAAATACTTGCTAAGGTTTTGCAAATGGGGTAGCAAGCTAAGTGGGCTTGATTGTGGGGAAAACTCCAGAGTTAAGCACACTTGAGCTAGATCACTTAAATATAAAGAGTGAAGGGAGCTCTACTTGAATTATTCATAAGGCACAATACTTTCTAAGTTTTTTCCAATGGGGTTGCAAGCTAAGTGAGCTTTATTGTGGGGAAAAATCCACAGTTAAGCACACTTGAGCTAGAGGTGATCTGGGATGGGTGACGTCACGGGAAGTCCTGGTTACTGGGTGTAAGCCCCGGAAGTGATGATTGACGCTATGTGATTTATTTCACAAGTTTCAATCCCACTTCTTCACCCCTATGGGCATCACCCGATGAAATGAGTGCTAAGTGGACTATTCAAAAATCATGAGAAATCAGTCAGTTACGACTAAATCTCATGGAAATGGTCATAGATGAATGCCTTAATTAATGTAGTTGAATCCCCAAAAATGATATCTAATATAGTGCACTAAAAACCTCTCAATACTTAAATACAATGAGTGAAGGGAGCTCTACTTGAATGGTTCACAAGGCACAATACTTGCTAAGGTTTTGCAAATGGGGTAGCAAGCTAAGTTGGCTTGATTGTGGGGAAAGCTCCACAGTTAAGCGTGCTTGAGCCAGATGCGATCTGGGATGGGTGACCTCATGGAAAGTCCTGGTTACTGGGTGCAAGCCTCGAAAGTGATGATTGACGCTATGTGATTCATTTCACTAGTTTCAATCCCAATTCTTCACCCCTCAGTGAGCATCACCCGATGCAATGAGTTCTAAGTGGACTATTAAAAAATCACGAGAAATTAGTTAATTACAACTACCTCTCATGGAAATGGTCATAGATGAATGACTTACTTAACACAACTGAATCCCAATAAATTATATCTAATTTAATGCACTGAAAACCCCTCAATACTTAAATACAAAGAGTGAAGGGAGCTCTACTTGAATGGTTCATGAGGCACAATACTTGCTAAGGTTTTGCAAATAGGGTAGCAAGATAAGTGAACTTGATTGTGGGGAAAATTCCACAGTTAAGCGCACTTGAGCTAGAGGTGATTTGGGATGGGTGACCTCCCGGGAAGTCCTGGTTACCGGGTGCAAGCTTTGAAAGTGACGATTGACGTTGCGTGATTCATTTCACTAGTTTAAATCCCACTTCTTCACCCTTTTGAGCATCACCCAATGCAATGAGTGATAAGTGGACTATTCAAAAATCACGAGAAAATAGTCAATTACAACTACCTCTTCTGGAAATGGTCATAGATGAATGAATTACTTAACCTAGTTGAATCCCAAAAAATGATGTCTAATCTAATGCACTGTGAAAACCCTTCAATACTTAAATACAAAGAGTGAAGGGAGCTCTACTTGAATGGTTCATGAGGCAAAATAATTGCTACGGTTTTGCAAATGGGGTAGAAAGCTAAGTGGGCTTG
The DNA here is from genome assembly GCA_034641835.2 of Pinus albicaulis. Taxonomy (NCBI): domain Eukaryota; kingdom Viridiplantae; phylum Streptophyta; class Pinopsida; order Pinales; family Pinaceae; genus Pinus; species Pinus albicaulis. The sequence continues at coordinate 512,833,143 of CM076581.1, forward strand.
ATTGTGGGGTAAAATTTACAGTTAAGCGTGCTTCAACCAGAGGTGATATAGGATGGGTGAACTCTTGAGAAGTCCTGGTTACCAGGTGCAAGACTTGGAAGTAATGATTGACACTATGTGATTCGTTTCACTAGTTTCAATCCCACTTCTTCACCTCTATGAGCATAACCCGATATAATGAGTGCTAAGTGGACTATTAAAAAATCACGAGAAATTAGTAAGTTACGACTACCTCTCATGGAAATGGTCATAGACGAATGACTTACTTAATGCAGTTGAATCCCAAAAGATGATATCTAATATAATGCACTACGAAATCCCCTCAATATTTAGATACGAAGAGTAAAGGGAGCTCTACTTGAATGTTTCATGAGGCACAATACTCGATAAGGTTTTACAAACGGGGTAGCATGCTAAGTGGGCTTGATTATGGGGAAAAATCCACAGCTAATCACGCTTGAGCCAGAGGCGATCTGAGATGGGTGACCTCCCATGAAGCCCTGGTTACTGCGTGTGAGCCCACGAATTGATGATTGACACTATGTGATTCATTTCACTAGTTTCAATCCCACTTCTTCACCCCTATGAGCATCACCCGATGAAATGAGTGCTAAGTGGACTATTCAAAAATCATGAGAAATTAATAAGTTACAACTACCTCTCATGGAAATGGTCATAGATGAATGACTTACTTAACACAATTGAATCCCAAAAAATGATATTTAATATAATGCACTAAAAACCCCTCAATACTTAAATACAAAGAGTGAAGGGATCTCTAATTGAATGGTTCATGAGGCACAATACTTGCTAAGGTTTTGCAAATGAGGTAGCAAGCTAAGTGGGCTTAATTGAGGGGAAAAATCCAAGGTTAAGCGTGCTTGAGCCATAGGTGATCTGGGATGGGTGACCTCCCGAGAAGTCTTGGTTACCGGGTGCAAGCCCCGAAAGTGATGATTGACGCTATGTGATTCATTTCACTAGTTTCAATCCCACTTCTTCACCTATATGAGCATCACCCGATGCAATGAGTGTTAAGTGGACTATTCAAAAATCACGAGAAATTAGTGAGTTACGACTACCTCTCATGGAAATGGTCATAGATGAATGACTTACTTAACACAGTTGAATCCAAAAAAATGATATCCAAAGGCAAAAATTTCATCACAAAAATAAAACAACTAATAAAATATCATATTGTTGAATATCATCACCAAAAATTAAGAAATAAGATTAACTAATATTGTTTATATTAACATATATACACTTTAATATATGTTTATTTTTTTGAATATATATTTATGTGTTTTATTTTGTGTGTGTGTGTGTATATATATATATATATATATATAAGTCACATTAAATTGAAAATACGGAGAAAACAATATAATTCATAAAATTGGAAATAATAGAAAAATGGAAAAAAAATAAAATAATAAGGGAAAAAAAAACAAAAAAACAAAAAACAAAAAATTAGTAACTTGTAGAAATAGAAGTTACTAAAGAGCCCATAATAAGACCTCAACCAATCACCTTACAAATAAATTAATTTAAATAATAATAAAAATTAATAAAAAATAAATTCTCAATGTTAAACTATGGATAAATGACATAAATTTTTGGTCAAAGAAAAAATAATACATAGTCAAATCCAAACTAAACTACCATGTCTGCGAAAGGTATAATAAATAAATAAACTGATATAAATAAAAAATAAGAAAATATATATATATATATATATATATATATATATATATATATATATATATATATATATATATATATATATATATTATAACAAAATAATAAATAAATAAATAAATCCATAGATTTAATAAAGAAGAAATTAAAAGGCTAATAAAATATAATGTCTAAATATATAACTATATAATATAAATATATAAATTAAAAACTTTTAATAGCCAAACCTAATATTAAATATACAAATATATGTTTATATTATTACTAGCAATTTCCCCTAAAGGTGCAATGGTATACTGAAGGAATAGAAGATTTGGAAGATTATATTGTCACTCACTCCAATGCAAGCATTGTTAATCGTTTCTATGAGTGCAACAAAATTGCTTCTCGATAAGAATATGTAGATGACAAACATCTAAAGCCACTCAGAGTCATTAGAAATGGGCATACAAATCTCAAGAGGACTCTACCTCTTAGATTTTAACGAGTGATGAGAAGAATTAGGTTGTTATTAGGATTTAAGAAGTCATTTTCGGTATTCAGAAAGACGTCATTGTTAGTTCCTTTGGTACAATCTAGTGTCAGAGCAAGAGGAATGGGAATGACAACGAAAGAGGTGGAACTAGAGTAGAGTGACGCTCTTCCAGGGTTGGAAAGAGAGACCCTCTTCCAGTAAAAACAATCTAATTTCGTTAATATTTTTCTAGTTAAGTTCATTTGTGTGCTAGTTTTGAACTTCTAAGTTCTAAGTTTTGTAAATATGGGAAGCATGATAATATAAAAATCCTTTTAGAAGAAAAAAAATAAATTTAAGCGAAATGGGTAGCACATCTTACATGTGGTGACTGCAATTACATACTTTTTTTTGGGAATAGGAGCTATCTTCTAAATTAGACAATCTTGAATTCACCAACCAATTTCTAGGTCGTGCCTGTGAAATCCCAAGCACACCGTCTGCGATCTTAGGCTTGGGCTTGTGAATAAAGCTATCAATCCTTGAATACTTAAAATCACCTTCCAAGTCCCCATAATTTACCATTTTGGGGTAAAAGCAACACCTATGACATTTATTTTGGCCAAAGCTTTGAGATTACACACACATCCAATCCATCATATTGATTAAAAGAAGGCGACACAAAAGCAACATTATTCCATGATTAATCTACAAGAATTAAGTATTTCCTTCCACTCTAGCTGAAGCTCTATCACATCTTTGTGTCATTCTTCATTATTGCTAAATCTCTTTGTTACCTCTTTTACAATATCATAATATAGTATAATCATAATAAAAGAATAATTTTGTATAATAAATATTATAAATTTGATTATAAATTGACACACACACACACACACACACATATATATATATTAATCTAATATTTTTATCAATTTATTTTTTAAAACTCAATCAAACTTAATTTTATAATAAATTAACTTAGAAACTAATGAAAGATTAGAATGTTTCTTCTTCTTTCTTTCTTTCTTTCTCTCTTTTTTTTTTTTTTAATTTAGGATCAGACTTAGAAAACTTTAAAGGACACGCACTTCCAAATTCCATGTGCACCACATGTCAAAATTACTTATATATTAATAATATATATTAAAATTTTGCATAATAAATATTAATTTTTTTTTATAAATTGATTTTAAAACATTTAAATATAAAAAAATATAAATTATTATTCTAATATTTTTTATAGATTTATTTTTCAAAACCTTATAAAACTTAATTTTATGATAAATTAATTTAAAAACCAATGAAAAATCAAAATATTTCAAAATTTAGAGATTATAATCTTTCTTTTTTCATTTAACATGAGATTTAGAAAACTCTAAAGGACAACACATTTCCTATCTAATTCCATGACAGTTGAGTGTCATGTGTCAATTTTTAACTAGAGGGAGGAGGATGAAAATACACAGATCTTATTGGTCAAATCTTCCCAACCAAACCCATCATAGGAACACCTTCAGTGTAAAAATATCAATATTTTAGATATATAAATATATTATTAAAAATATAATTATACAAATATTTATATCTAAAAAATTTAAAACCTATAAAAGTAAAATTTAATATTTATTAAATGTATATAAGTAAACTAAAACAAAAATACTATACAATAAACCAGAAGAATTATATAAAATAAATACTTAATTAAATAATAATAATAATAAATTCCCCGATGGGGGTGATGAACATCGCGAATACCCAAATGCGTGGGTTATGAAGACAAAGACATGGCAGCTGGTGTGGAGGTTGGTCATCTCGTCCTCCCATCACGTTAGCAATACGGGGGAAGCTAAGATGTGGTGTGCGAAGTTTTAATCAAGTGCGTTGGGATTGAGAGCGAGTGAGAGCCGTTGGTATATGGAGTTGGTTGGTATCTAAGCTTGGTATTATGCTATGGTATTTTGGTGGTCTGTTGTTCGAGGGTTGATCTTTGGCGGTCTTCATGGTTTCTTTGGCTGGTGCCCTGTCTGGGAATGGTGGCGTTTTCTTCGCTAGCGCCTCCTCCTCAACCTCTGGGTCATAAAACTGATAATTTCCCTTTCTTATGTGTGGTTTCCTGCTTTTTTCAGAAGTTTTAGTGAACCATGTCTGGTTATCGGGTCGACCCTCGAGCCCTTTTGTGTGTGGTTAGTCAATTTTGTTCCTGGATTCCTTCTATGTTTGCGAGGGAGTCTGTTTATCTTGTAAACTCATCTTCTTCTTGGGTCTTGTCTTTTTGCAGCTCTTCTATGGTTGTATGTGACCTTATGCCGGGTTAACTGTTATTTGTGATGGTAGGGGGATAATTGTCTTAAGGGGTCTACAGAAGCCGACTATCAGGGGGGGTTCGTGACTACTGGGTTGAGGGTTGGATGTCCCCATGCCTGGTCTGTGTCTCTGCTTCGTGTAGTTCCTTCTGTCAGAGGTGTTGGTAATCCTTTGGTCTGCCTGGGGTGTTTCTTAGTTGCAATTTTATATACAATTCCTCGAGCTGAAGACAATATCTTGTTAGTTCTCGTCATCAAAATATTCTAGCAAATTTGGGGTGGGCAGTCACTTTCTTTCGCATTTCGGTGAGTCAGGTGGCATTTATGTTAGCTAGTGCTCCTAGCTTTGATATAATGCAACCCATTTCACGCAATTCTTGCTCCACGCCCCATTCAAAAGGAATTTCAGCTAGCCGAGGGGGGGGGGGGGTGGGCGTCGTAAGAATTTAAAGGTGGAAATGGTAGATCATGTGCCTAAGATCTATGTACAGGGAGGTAGAACCATCAGTAGCATGGCTCGAGCGGTCTCCAAGTTTCGTGGTGGCTGGGGTGGCTCAAAGCAAGCCGTGGTGGGCGAGAAACGGGGATTGGGAAGCTGGGAAGTGTCACGCGTAGGGGTGGCGCCGGTGGATGAGGTAAGAAGCGTTGGATTAAATGTGTTGGGGCTGATGATGGACAATGTTGCTCTGAGGGTTGTTGGGACCTAGTCTAGTGTGTCCTTGATCGCTTGGAAAGTCATGATAAGGATAGGAGGGAATAAAATAATGCAGTTACTCCTACACTCAACCAATTGTATTATTCTCAATGTCATGTCTGAGATACGATCGTGGTGGTATGGTGTGGTCAGAATCTATTATCTAAGAAAGTGGAAAGGTTGGAGTCATGGATGGATAATTTTGAGTAGCACGTCTAGTGCCCTTACCGTCCTCTTCCTTCTCTAGGGATTGGACCGGATAATCTTGCCTCTATTAAATTTGATGACTGAGCATTGTTACATGTGTTCTGCTTGTTTTATTTGTATTTTGGTGCTTTTGGCCTCCTAAGTTGTGGACAGTGTCTGTAGTTGTACTTTTGTTTATATACCATATGCTGCTAGTGGTAGTCAACAAACCTATTCGGGGTCATACTACCTGCATTTTGACACCGATGTACTTCTTTTTTGATGAATGAATAAAACTTTGATTTACAAAATAATAATAATAATAATAATAATAATATATATATATATATATATATATATATATATATATATATATATTATTTTTAACTAATAAATAAAAATATTTAATAAAGACAGAAAACAAACAAATTGAAATATAGGAACCAATGAAGTTTGTAAAATATAAATATACAAACGGTACCAAAAGTTAAAAATAAACTGAATAATTAAAAAAAATAAATTTAAAAATATAAATAATTTTATTTATTTATTTATTTTTAAGAGAGGGTTAGTTATCAAAAGATAAAGGAAAGCAAGACATGCTCTAAGAAGAAAGAGCAGGGATCTAACAACTACTAATCTTCCAGCCATCATCCCTATTTAGGGTACTTGACATTTTTTCAATTTCGATGGGCTCCCTCAATTTTCGATGATGGAAATGATCAATCTTAGGAATGAATTGAGTCTCTTCAATACAATTCAATTATGTTTTTTTTCTTTCTTAGCATGTTCTTTCAACACCGAGGAGTGGGTCCTACCATGCTTGAAGTCAGTAGAAAGCTCATGAATCCTCTGCTTTATGGACCAGTCAGTTTCTCTTATGTGTGAGGTCCCACATGAACATGGGATGGCATAAACACCTTTCAAATCTTCAAGGTCAGCAGGGTATTTAATGGATATAAGTGAGCTTTGAATGGTGTTTAGGGGCCTAAAGGTTGAAGGAACCTTGTGTTTGTTAAGGATACGAGCAATCTTGTCTGTGGTTCCTTAGATGAAAGGAAGACACATGCCACAAATCAAGTCTCTAGCTTATTTCTTTATCTTTGGCCCCTTGGGTGCCTTTAGGAAAGCATTGAGACCTTGGTATTTAAATATAAATTGTAAATCTAAAAATAAATATAAAGAGATAAAAACTCGCAATAAATTAAATGTCAAAAGGAATTAAAAAAAAAATTGAAGTAAAAAAAGAGCACAACTTATAACAAAAAGATTATGAGAAATATTCTAATATAAAATATTTAGAGAATATACATATAGTTTTCACATATATATAAATTTAAATATAAAAATTATAATATTGGAAATAAAACCATAAAAATAAGAAAACCAATATTAATAAACTGTACCAATAAATAAAATACTATTTATATACATACAAATGTTAATAAATGTATATGAATATGTATTCATAAAAAATTATGAAGTTAGCAATAAGCACTTAAAAAGAAGGGACAAAATTTATTAATCAAAGGCATCAAGTATCATTATTATATTGCAAACAAATGCAGTATCATTATTTTACACACAGTGGGAAAACCTATCATAACTTAGTTGTCAAACCAACAGTGAGGACAACCATCTCTGGTTGTTATCCGCAAATGCAGGCCGACTCATCACCGTTATTTAAGGAAAACCACGCCACCTAGAATAACCTGCTGGTGGTCTGTAAGGGGGCAGGCTTTCGCTCCTGCTAGATGCCTTTGGGTCTTGGGCCGTTAATCTGTTTCCTTACGTCTAAGGAAGACGAGCTCTTAGCCAGGCAGAAGCAGTTTTAGGGCATACTCAAACAAAAGCAATAATAAGAAAATATTATTATATTGCAAACAAGAGCAATAATAATGGAAATTTTAAGAAATATAAAAATCACCATTTGATAAAGAAAATTGAAAACAAAAGAAAGGAAAGAGAATAAATGAACGCCACGAAGGGAGGGGAAAATTAAACACAAAAAATTTAAGAGGAAAGAGTCATCAAAATTGAGAGAAGGCCAAGTATTCTGAATAGTGATGATGAACGGAAAATTTACAGTTATTAGATCCCGACTCTTTCCTCGTAAATGTCTTCTGTTTATTTTCCCCTCCTTTCCTTTCATATGTTTTCAATTTTTTTATTTACATAGTGATTTTTATATTTCTTAAAATTCCCTATTAATTTTCTTATTATTGCTCTTGTGTGCAATATAATAATAATATGAGCAATATAATAATAATACTCGATACCTTTGATTAATAAATTTTGTCCTCTTCCTTTTTAATCTTATTGCTAATGTTATATATATATATATATATATATAGTCTCTTATTTATTGATAGTGATTATTAATACTCGTCTTCTTCTTTTTTGGCATATTTCCAATTTATAATATATATATATATATATATAGTTGTAATATAATACATATATTATTTACACACACACACACACACACACACACACACACATATATATATATATATATATATATGAAATAGAGCTTCAGATATTTGGAGAAGATGGGGTGCAAATGAAATAGAGGGTTTCTCTCCCTCCCTACGCAAGCAAATAGAGTTTTCTCTATGGAAGAGACAAAGCTTGAGATCAATGACTCTAATTATTCTTGCCCTACCCCCTAAGAAGATATGTTATTGAACTTCTGGTTTCTCCCTAAGATCCTCTATATGAGTATTTACACCCTAGACCTATTCCTTTTCCCCCATTCCTATCCCCCTTATTCTCCCTTCCCACCTCTTATTCCCATTCCCCTGCCTTGCAACATTGTTAATTTCCTTATCAAATATATTGAAGGCTTAACAATTGGTCTTTCTGATCGAACATGTGGTTCCTCTGAAGTGGCATCACATGTGCGCCACCACCATGCATTTGCATATCCCTCTTCTTCACATGCCTGCCATTACGATTTTCATCTGCCAAGATCTCGGAATTTACTTCCACTTAGAGCCACGATGAATCTCTTCAGTGCAGCTCTTCGGTAGCTGCATAGGTAAAATTAATGTTAGAATGCTTAAAATCATGTGGATGGATACAAAAATGGGCGATAAATTTTTCCCCATTCTCATTGGAGCTTGTTTTGTGTATTGACTCACCACCTTTGTGACACACTAATTTGGAGATAACTCTTCCTCCGATTTTCACTATGGCGTTTAGACATGCATTTTTTGGGCAGCCTTGCGATGGGCTCCATCTCTAGTTCCAAGCTCCCATCCTTTGGATAGTGGAATTGTGGGCTTGACACTCAAGCTCGTGGGAAGTTTGGCATAAAGGAATCTCAGGATCCCAAGCAACCTTGGCATCACCTGACATCTCCTTCACAATCAGTCACAGATGGACAAGGGCTCCTTTGTTTGAAGGTAATTTTTGGTTCCCTGGGTTTTATTTGGAAACTTGTAGAAGACAAGGATTGGATGGAAACCCCTATAGAATAGGCTCTTATCTTGTCATTCAGAACTTCAATTTAAGTCTTCTTAAATTGGTAGAAGCTTTGCCGACAATTGTTTTTAAATATTTCCCTTTCGAAATTTTAAGGACGTCTTGGCATGAAGGGAGTCTGTTAATTTCGGGTCTTTAGGCTATCAGACAATTTTCCTCCTCGTTGGGGACCTGAGAAAATGTTTATCTGACTAGTAAGATTCATCGCACAAATGGGGAATTTCTAGTTGGGTCACTGCAATTCAATTTCCTCTTTCAAGTTTGGGGAATTGTCTTCTTTCTACAGCCTTTTCTGGGTGGTCGGGCTCACTCTTTTATGAAGCATGTTGCATGCACCCTCCCTACCAATATATCAACATGAAATTTGACTCTAATTCTAAGTATTCTTTGGAAAATAACCCTTGTTCCCATTGCTTATCTATTCATGAAGCTCTGTAGAAGGCAGATTATGACTTTCAAGTCAAATTATTCCATATATATCACTCATAGGTTGAGCATCCAGATACAATTTTGGCTCTTCAGCAACAGATCTCAATATTTGAGGATGAAGTGGAAGCACTCAGGGTAATTATAACATACCTCAAGCTCAATAAACATGTTCCTATAGGTAAATATCAACTTTTGAGAAGTCCTTCAAGAAGACCATACATCTTAGTCTGATTGTTGGTTTTCCTTCACAGACCCCACACATAATTTATTTCTATTGTTCCATCAGGATTGAGTAATATCCCCCCTCTTGCCACCCCTTCTTTACATATATTTTTATTAATACTTTTATAATATATTTATTAATACACACGCAATTCCTTTAATTTTTTAATAATTTTTTCTTTTATAACCCTTGTTTTTATGTTTTATTCCTTGTTTTCTTTCTTATATATATATATATAATTTTTAATATTGCAACTCAATTGGTCATAAAAGTAATGTGCAATCTATAAAAAAAAAGAGATCCAAGGTTTAAATCCCCCTAGTTGTGACCGAGTTTAGGAAGAGGAGGATAAGTCATAGACCCCCAAATATTTACTAGTAGTTACATATCAGGAAAGTTGTTGAGTTCCTCTTGGATATTAAAAAAATAAAAATTAACTTTTCTCTTTTAAACACTTAATTCTTTATTTTATTCCTTATTTTATACTTTTTAGAATTTAATATTATTTGTTATTTAATTTATTATCCACTCCTTATTTTATTTTTTTTACACTTCATCAACATATTTCTATTAGCAAAAAAAATAGTTTACATCCAATTCTGTGGAGTTTTTGAGTCACCCACTCACAACCCCATAAGACATGGCCTTCTTCTGTATGTAACCTCAAAATTAACTCATTATTTATATTTTTAGAATTCTTTAATTTATATTAAATATTTTATTAATTAATTTGTTCCTAGACATTATATTAAAATGTGTTTTATTTAATTTGAAATGTGACGGTTATTATTTGATTTTTGAAATGTTTTCATTTTTATATTATTTAATTTCATTTCTAGATCAGACTCTCCATCTTAGTCTTGATGAGGAACAACAATTAAAAATTTGAAAGGCTTAAACCATAATATTATTAATGTGATTTTAGCAAAATAAAATTTCTTATAACAATATGAATCACAAAAGCTTGAATTCATAGATGAATTTTTATTTGGATCTTAATTATAGCTACTATTTATATTATATGTATTTCACATTTCTATATTTAAATATTTTTGGTTTGCATCTCAAGAAATTTGACCTCTCTTGGTGCTTGATAGATCAGGAGTTAATATGGATCTAGGATGGTTTAATTTCTATAAATAAAGTGTAAAGTTAAAATGATATAATTTTCATATTTAAATATGTGATATGGAAAAAATTGTTTAGCAATTTTTCGAAGATTACCCACCAAAACAAAAAACAACACTCTTTGGTAACTTCCAAGTCAAGTTTACATGAACTACCCAACACAAATTAATAAACATTGTAATTATACTTATTTTTTAATGTGAACAATTAAACTTAATTTGATTGGGTCAAAATGTTTACATAACATTACAACATCTCTTCCATACTAGGATGGAGAGCGTCTCTGGGTGTATAGATTCATATTAACTCGGAATTTACCAAGTGGAGTATCAAAACCTCTCAAGATTCAAACATTTTTTTAGTGCAAAACTTGGAAAAAGATTTGCACCTTGAAAGTTTTGATTCCTCTAGTCACTTGATAGATTTGAAATTAAGATGGATGCATGTTAATTCTTAATAAAATTATTTATATTTATATAAATCAACATCTCTATACATACACATATATATATATATATATATATATATATATATATATATATATATATATATATATATATTTACTAAAACTCCGATAATAAATATAATTACATGTATATCCAATATTTTTCTTTAACATGTTTTATAAAATTTTAATTTAATTTTTTAATATGATATGTACATAAGATAGATGATTGAAAATGGATGGAGTTTCCACCGAAACTTTGGACGGAAACCTCCTACTTCGCACATAGTGACAATATATACTTGTTAATTAAATTTAAATATAAATTAAGAAATATAATTGTTAACTATATGAGTCATTATTATGAGAAATTTTCTTTCTGTAAATTATATTGATAATATTTTGGTCGAGGATTTTGACCTTCAACTGTGGTTCTAAGATAGAAAGTCTGATTTAATAATAAAATTAGCTAATGTAGAATTGAAAAAATTCCAACAATAACATTTCAAATTGAATAAAAAACATTTTAATATAATATCTACAAACAAATTAATTAATAAAATATTTAACATAAATTAAATAATATAAATAATAAAAAACAAATAATAAATTAAATAATTAAATAACATAAAATACTATATAATATAAAACAAGAAACAAAATAAAGAACCAAAATTTTAAAAGCAAAAAATGTAAATATTAAAAAATTATATATATAAAACCATAAAACCAAAATAGAAAGAGACCCATATTAATAACCCATCTCAAGAAGAGACTATTAATATATGTACAAATGTGAATATATATATATATATATATATATAAAAGCACTAGGACACAATTTATTAATCAAAGGTATAAAGTATTATTATTATACTGCAAATAAGAGCAATAATAAGAAAATTAAAAAGGAATTTTAAGAAATATAAAATTCACTGAGATAAAGAAAATTGAAAACAGAAGAAAGGAAAGAGAATAAACCAAAATTATGAAGGGGGAGAAAAATACTTGGAATAGTTATTGAGATTGAGAGAGAACTAAGTATTCTGAATAGAAATGATGAATGAAAAATCAATAGTTGTTGTATCCTGATCTTTTTCTTCAAAATTTATTTATTTAATTTATTTCTCTTCTTTCCTTTCATCTATTTTCAATCTTTTTTATCTACAGGGTGATTTTTTGTATTTCTTAAAAATCCTTATTAATTTTCTTATTATTACTCTGGTTTGCAATATAATAATAATACTTCATATTTTTTTTATGAATAAATATTCATACATATTTATTGATTGACATTTGTATATATATTAATAGTATCTTATTTATTTTATTGATACTTGTTATTAATATTGGCCTTTTCTGTTTCTCGTCTTATTTCCCACATAGATATATATTTCTCTTAATTTTTTGGGTTATAAGTTGTGCTTTTTTTTTTGTTTAAGCTTGTTTGTTTGTTTTATTTCTGGTTTTCATATATATATTAAGTTTTTTCTTCAATTTTTAGTTCTTTATTTTATTTCTTGTTTTATACTTTTTAGTATTTAATGTTATTTTTTATTTAATTTATTATCAACTTCTTTTTACTTATATTTTTAGAATTTTTCAATTTCTATTAAAGATTTTATTAATTAATTTGTTCTTAGATGTTATATTAAATTGGTTTTTATTTAATTTGAAATGTTATTGTTATTATTTCAGAGTTGGAATGTTTTCATTTCGACATTATTTAACCTCATTTCTAGATCAAACACTCCATCTTAGTCCTGGTGATGAATCACATTTGAGGGTTCGAAACGGTTAACCAGAGTATTATCAATGTGATTTTATCGAAAGAAAATGATTCATAACTAAATGAATCACAAATGCTTGAATTGAAAGATGAATCTTTATTTTTAATTATATAGTCAAATGGATCTTAATTAAAGCTACTATTTATATTATATGTATTTCACTTTTCTATATTTAGATTTTCTTTTGGCTTAACCCACAAGGAATTTTGAACCTATCTCATTTTGACATAATACTTCATAACATGATGATTCCTAATTGAGCTTTGGGCTAGAAATATTTTTATTTTAATTATACATTTATTAATTAAATTTATTACGTTTGTATATGTTTATTATTTATATATTTTGAATTACTCATTAGCTGAAAGGCTAATATGACTGAATTCATGTAATTGAATAAAATTATGATTTATTCATCAAAATCCTTTCTTAGGGTTCTTTAATTGATCTGCAACTTATCTGCGATAACTCTCTAAAGCTCGATTGCGACCACGATAATGACTTCCAGGGGAGGGGGGTGAATCCTCCCCCTCCACCTCCTCCTTTCATTGTCACATAAGATGATGCCATGGTTTTTGAATCCCTGATTGCGACCTTGTCCAATCATCCTAAGGCAAATGAGTCAAAGAGCAAGTTCATCAAGAAGGCCAAGGACATTCCTATGGTATCTCTCCCCAGTAGAGCAATCCGAACAACTGTAGCTTTCTCGAACTAAGCGTTAGTAGGAAAGTTTACGAGGATGTGGCCATCACCCCACTCTATGGAATATTCGATCGAGAAAAATTGGAAACCGAAGATGAAAGGTCAGATCAGTTTCTATACTTGCGGAAATTGTTTTTTGCATTCATGTTTGAGTTAAAAGAGGATTGGGATGTGATCTTCAGAAACAACCCATATTTTTTAGGATCAAGAGGAATGTACTTGAATCAGTGGTAACTAAACTTCAATCTAAATGAATACATTCCAATGGTGATACTGGTTTGGGTGAAACTACTGCACCTTCCTCTTTCTTTATGGAGCGATGATTGCCTCAGAGCAATAGGAAACAAGGTAGGAAAATATTTGGATGGAGTGGAGCCAAAAGGTTCTCAGTTTTCTTGCGCCAAGATATGTGTAGAAGTGGATTTATAGAAGGGAATTCCCTCAGAGACCATGATTAATTTGGAAGGTTGGAAGTATTTGCAAACTCTAGACTACGATAAAATCCCATTTAAATGTCATCACTACCATCAGGAAAAGGATCAGAATAGATGGAGGGATTAGGAGGGAACTGGAAAATGCAAAGAAGAGGAAATAATAAGGGGAAATCATCCAGGAAAAAACAACCCAATTTTCTCAATAATAGAGGTTCCACCTCATCAAATTCGTTCAGTGCTTTGTAGAACATCTAGAACGAGGAACAACCTACCCCTAAAAGTGTACCAAACAATGAATGAAATGAATAAGATAAGGAGGAAGGAGATATTAACAAGGAAACTGAGGTGCATGTTGAATATGAGGATAAACTTGTAGTAGAGTCGAACCTCGCAACAACCACCCCCAAATTAGGCTCAGTTGATGGTGGTTCACAATCTAGGGGAGTTGTAACTAGAAATATGGCGCAAACCTCAGTTTGGGCAGATGAGGGGAGCGGTCAGGAAGTAGGGACCAATATAAATAAACAAGGAAGGCCTCAAAGAAAGGATATCTAGGAAAGGGAGGCAGAGAATAAAAAAATAATGGGGAATCAATAAGTAATCCCTCACATTCTCAAGTTGAAAAACCAAAAAGGGGAAGAGATGCCAGAAATAACAGGAGGTACCCAAATTCCTCCCTCCAAATTATAATTTTAACTTGGAATATAAGGGGACATGGTTTACCCATTAAAACCCAGGCAATAAGGGATCTAATAAGAGCATAAAAACCATGGGTTTTATTTCTACAACAAACAAAAATGGAAGCGAAAGAATCAAATAAGACTACACAGATGTTTTGGAAATGATGTGAAGGAATAACGCAGGATGCAAGGGGAGCGTCAGGAGGAATCAAGATTTACTGGTCACATATGAACTTTAAATTAGTAGACAGTATAAACACAATTTTTTGGGTAGCTGTATTGCTTGAAAGGAAAGACACGAAGGAAAAAGTTCCGATCATCAACATTTATGGGCCTGTTATATATGAAGAAAAAAAGGAATTTTGGTGTTCCTTCACCTTTTTAAAGGTCAAGGAAGGCTTCACCAACAATATAATGGGGAGATACTTCAACACGATTCTTAAAGCGAAAGAAAAGAGAGGGCGGTTGCATGTTCAAGATACTTTCTAGGAAAGAGTGGAATATTTAGGGATCTGGTAAGCATCCCTCCTAAAATTGGGAAATACACATGGATGAATAGAAGAATGGGGGACAACTATATAGCAGCCCGTTTGGGTCGCTTTCTCATCCATATTTTTTGGATTTTATCAGGTTCAAATTTCTCTTTTTCCATAATGGCACAAGGTGAGTCTGATCATCGCACCATTTCTCTTTCTCTAGCTCATATGGAAAATATTGGCACCGTTCCTTTATGTTATAATGCAAATTGGTTCAATGAGGAAGGAGTACCCGACCTATTTAAGAATGCATGGATATCACCAGTAACTGGTTCACCTTAATTTGTGCGAGAATATAAAATCAAAGCTATGAAGAGAGTTTTGTGGAAATGGATGAAATGTAGCTATGTTCCTCCGGGACAGAAATGACACAATTTAGTGCAAAAACTAGATCAACACGAAAAATTGATGGAGACTATTCCAATAGAATCCCATCATTTAGAGAAAAAACAAAAGCTAACAAAGTAGATCTTTGTTTTTAGTCATCAGGTGGAGGAAGTGTAGAGGGTAAAATTACGGAGTTTGTGGTTATAGTCTCGTGATCAAAACATTGCATTTTTTCATAAGTAGGCTAAAGCTCGTGAACTTAAGAAGAGGGTAAGGGAAATAATACCATAAGGAAGGAAACAAATTTCCACATTTGAGGACATAAAAAAGAAGCTTATCAGTATTTCAGTTTATTATATAAGGAAGAGCAAGAATTAGACAAGGATAAGGCACGAAGGTTCTTGCAAAACGTTCCACAAATAGTAACTGAGCAACTTAATCAAAGGTTGGTAAGTGAAATTACAAAAGAGGAAGTAGTTGAAGTTATAAAGGAATTGCACCAAGATAAAGCACTTGGAGCTAATGGATTCTCCATAATTTTCTTTAGGAAATATTGGTCACCCATCAAGAAATATTTTTTAATAATGCTCAATAGTGCAAAGGAAAAATGGAAATTCGGAGGAGTTGTTAAATCCTCTTTCTTGGCTTTGATCCCAAAGGAATCCAACCCGGTTAAATTCTAAATATATAGGCCGATATATTTATGTAATTACACTTTTAAAACATTAACCAAAGTCATGGTATCAAGATTAAAAATGGTACTCCCAATATAATATTGGAGAATAAAGGAGGATTCATGCAAAAATGGTAAATTCTAGAAAATATCATCCTGGTTCAGGAGGAAATCCACTCAAGTAAGGAAGTGGGGGAGAAAGGCATGTTGATCAAGCTAGATATGGCAAATGCATTTGATCGGGTAAGACATTATTTCCTCCTCTCAATACTAGAAAAGTTATATTTTGTGATAAATTCGTAAGGTGGGTAAAGGCTTGTATTAGCTCCCCCTAGGTAGCTCCCTTAGCCAATGGTAGACCCACAAGTTTCTTTAGAGCCTCTCAAGGACTTCGGTAAGGATTCTTTCTCTCCCCTATCCTATACATCATAATGGTAGAAAGTCTCAGCAGAAATCTAGAACAAGTAAGGCAGGAGGGAAAATTAACAGGATTAAGAATCGCAAGGAATGTAAAGGAGGTGAACCACTCTCAATTTGTCGATGATACCCTCCTTTTAGGAGGAGCCTTAGGAATAGTCGCAACAAGATTCAAAAGGATATTAGATAATTATTTCAGTCTCTCAGGAGGCATGGTCAACAAAAGAAAGTGCCAAATATATGGGTGGAACTACGAAGCGATAATACTCCAAGATATAGCCATCTTTGACTTCCCGCCCAATCCTGAATGGAAAGCCTTCAAATATCTGGCCATACCTATCTCCTTGGGAGAAACCAATGCAGAGGAATGGGAGGAGGTTATAACCAAGATGAAAAATTGCATACAGTCATGGGGAGTGTAGTGGCTAAACACAATTGGAAAAGTGATATTAATCAAATCGGTATTTTACTCTCTCCCAATATATATGGGATCAAGTCTTCTAGCACCAAAAGGAATCATTCATCAACTTAGTGGAATGATAAGGAAGTTATTATGGCAAGGGGGGGGGAGGGGGAATAATGACTGACGTTTCCATTTAGTTAATTGGAAGACGATTAAGCTACCAAAATCATGAGGGATGATAGTATGGGTACTTCTCTCATATACTTGAGAGTGGTCGAAGTGAGATTTTATGAGGAAGCACTTCCATAAAAATCACATTTTGCAACCTGAAGAGGAATCATGGCTAGAACTGGGATCTAATATTTGGAGGCTCTGTAGAGACGTTTCTTTTATTATAATAAACCATATAGGGTGGAAAGTCAGGAATGGGGCTCAAATACATTTGTGGAAGGACTGCAAGCATGTAGTAATGATTATGCAAGATAGTGAAGAAGGTGAAAATCTAGCTCAATGGATGGAAGAACGCAAAATCCACACAATTGTCGACATAATGAGGTGGGACAGGAAAGGAAGATGCATTGGATGGAATACCATCAATTTCCCACCCAATTTACAACAAGCTTAGGATTTAATGATCAAGGCACTTATAGGACAAACCCCGGTAGTCACAATCAGATTGGATTGGAGGATATGGCAACCAAGTAGGACAAGGAATTACATAGTAAAGGAGGGGTATAAGATACTCAAAATGGATAATTTGTAGGGCAGAAACAACACCATATGGAGCATAATATGGAACCATGATGGGATGCCAAAGGTCAACCTATTTTGTTGGGAATTAGTCCATGAGAAAATCCTAACTGCATAAAATTTGAAGAAAAGGACCATTAAAGGTCTGTCACGGTGTGTGTTATGTTTTCAAGCTGAAGAGGAGATCCCTCATATATTTCGTCAGTGCCCCTTTGCAGTGGAAGTATGGAGGCTATCATTGGATCCAATTGTGAGTTTGACAACCATTCCGAAAACGTGGAAAACCATGTTCTTAAATTGGAACCAAAGAATTCCTTGAAAAAGAAAGACAAGCTCCGTGATATCTAGATGTTGGATGATCCTTCCGAATTTTTTATGTTGGGAAATATGGATAACACGTAATCATGTAATATTCCATGATGGGCCCCGGATGCGGGTGTCGAGACGGAGGTTTAATGCAATAGGACATGGGGCTGGCAAGTGGCTGAGACACTTGGCCATGCTTGCCGCCACCATGTGTGAGCTCATAAGCCTCTGGGTTGTCAACCAGAATGTCTTAAATTCGACCGATGGCCAAGATATTTCTTCCGCCTCCATAAAACATTCTCTGCAACTGAATTCAGATCACATTTATGGTTCATTAAAGTCGGGAGCTCATCGAGGCATCCGCAACTTGAATTTCAAGATGGAAGAGTGACGAGCTCATTCTATGTCTCCTCCTCCTCCATTGCAGAGCTTTTGCTCTCCAACCATTGTGAATCCTTGTTCCTGAACTGCTATCGGTCGTCGTTGTATAATTAACACTGTTACCGATGAAATAGGTAACCGCATTGTTACCTACTTTTTTTTGGTAGCATAAAAAGCACCCGATTTTGAAAAGTGGTGATGCAGAATCACCTTCTTCTTTTTTTGAGCACATTTTTGATACTCTAATATTTTTATTTATGAAGTATGAATATTTGTTTTAAAATGTTAGTGATTTTCATGCTAATTTTGAAACGATTACGTAAAAAAGAGAGAGATCAACTTTTTTTTTTTGTTTTGTGTGATTTTCATGCTAATTTTGAAACGATTATGCACTTTAACCCTTTTTTTTTTAGAGTGGTGATTTTCATGTTGGTAATAAAACACAAAAATTAGATAAAAATATATATATAAAAACAATAAGAAAATCAATAAAAAATTTGTTTTCTAAAACAAAATTATCTCTAGAAAAAAATAAAAATAAAAAAATTGAAAATTAGAATGAAAGAAATGACAAAATTTGGAAAAAAAACACATATAATTTAAAGAAAACAAAAAATTAAATCAAAAAATTTAAAAAAAAATAAACAAAGATTTTTTTTCGTTATTAAAAAAAAACCAAATAATTAAAAGAAAAAAAATTAAAATAGAAAATTTAAAAATAATTTAAATTACAAAATTAAAATTTAGATAAAAAAATAAAATACAAAAAAGAAAAAAATAAATTTAAAAATTTAAATTAAAAAAATAATAACAATAAGAAAACAAAAATACAAATTTTAAAATTAACAAAAAAAAAAAATTAAAAAAAATAAATAAATAAAAATTGAAAATTGAAAAAGAAAATTAAAATAAAAGAATTAAAATAAAAAAAACTATCATTAAAAAACAAAAAAAAGAAAAAAACCACGTACAAATAATTAAAAAACAAATATCCATAAATTTACAGTTTTTTTTTAAATGAAACCATTTATAAATTTTAAAAATGAAAAACTAAATAAACTAAAAGATTAAAAAAAATAATAATAAATTAAATTAAAATTTAATAAATTTAATAAATTTAATAAATAAATTTTAAATTTTAAAAAATAATTAATCTAAAATATTAAATTTAAAAACAAAATAAAAAAAAAAAACAAAAAAAATTAAAACAAATTAAATTTAAAGTAAAATATTTGAATTAATTTTTTTTTTTTTTGAATTTAAAAAATAAATAAAAAAAATCAAATTAAAAAAAAATATATTAAAAAAAAAAAATAAAAATAAAAAAAAAGAATTTTTTGATCGTGGTGGTGCTGCCAAATGGCCTCCGTCTAAGTGATGACGAGGCTGTGCTTGTCAGCTATTTCATGGGGATCTACCGATTCCGGGTAATCGTCTCGTCAAGGAGGGCCGATTCCGGAATCGTCTCTCACGCGAGTCCGATCTCCGGAATCGCCCTCCATGTTCTTGTAATCGCCTTCGTTGACGGGAGGCCGATTCCTCGGGAACTCACCTCCACGGAGGCCGATTCCTGGAACGCCCATAGTCGATTCCCGAGAATCGCTCCAGCTTGTAGAGGCCGATTCCCGGAATCACCCCAAGGCTTGATTCAGAATCGCCTCCCCGCCGCAGAGGCTTCATTCCTGAATCGTCATGGGCGGAGGCCGATTCTCGAATCGCTTCTTGCCAGATGTAAGCACCCTTAATCGGCCCTCCTAATTCATTGTCGCCTCATCGCCACCTTTCATAGAGGCTTTATCAAGTGTCGTACTACTTATCAAAAAATTTTTTTAATTTTTTAATTTTAATATATATATATATATATATATATATATATATATATATATATATATATATATATATATATATATATATATATATATATATATTTTTTTTTTTTTTTTTTCTAAATTTCTTTTAATTCAAAAAATTTAATTTAATTTAATTTTTTTTTTTTTAAATTTAATTTTTTTAAATTTTTTGTTTTGTTTTGTTTTGTTTTTTTTTTAAATTTTAATCATTTTTTTTGTTTTTAATTTTTTTTCTAAATTTTGTTAATAATTTTTATTAAATTTAATTGATTTATTATTATTATTATTATTATTATTATTATTAAATTTTATGTTTAGTTTTTTCATTTAATTTTTTAAAATTTAGTAAATTTTATATATTTTTTTAATTTATTTGAATTTATTTTTTTTTTAAATTTTTTTATCTTTTTATTATTATTTTTTTAATTACATACAATTTTTATATATTTTTTTATTTCAATTAAAATTATATATATATATATATATATATATATATATATATATATATATATATAAACTTAGTATTTTCAAATTAATTTGTTTTTATTTTAGTTTTTTATTTAATTTTTTAATTTATTTTTTTCAATTTTCCACTTTTAATTGATTTTAAAGTTTTTAAAGTTTTCGTTTAACAATATATATTTTTTTTTCTTTTATATTTAAAATTTATTTTTTCTTTCAAAATTTATTTGTTTATTCATTTATTTATTAAAATTTAATATTTTTGTTTTTAAATTTAATTTGTTATTTTAATATTAACTTCTTTTTTTTAAATTTAATAAAATCTGATATATATACATAATATATATATATATATATAAAATTTATGATGTATATATATATATATATATATATATATATATATTATTTTTTATAATTTAAATTAAATTTATTTTTTAAAATCTATTTGTTTTCTTAATATATATTTTTTTAAATTTAATATTTTTATTGTATTTTATTTTTATTTTTTATTTTTAATTAATTTTTCATTTTTTTACTTTTAATTTCAATAATGTTTTATTTTTATTTTTATTTTATTTTAAAGTTTTAAATTTATTAAAATTTAATATATTTCTTTAATTTTTTTTTTTTTTTTTTAAACATTTTCTTTTTCTTTTTTTAAATTTAATTTCTATATTTTATTTTTTATAATTTCTTTCTTTTTTTAACTTGTTTTTCTTTTTAATTTAATATTTTTATTTTGTTTTTATTTTTATTTTTTTATTTCTATATATTTTGAAATTTTAATCTTTAATTTTTTAATTTTTATTTATTTTTTTAATTTTAATTTTAATTTTTTAATTTTTTTTCCTTAAATTTTAGGTTTTTTTTTAATGTTTGAATTAAAATTTTTATTTTTTATTCCTATATATTTTTAAATTTGAAGCTTTAAAATGCTTTTATTTTTTAAATTTATTTTTTTTCTTAAATTTTACGTTTTTTTTTAATGTTTGAATTTTAAAAATTAAAAAATGTTATTTCTAATTTTAAAAATGTCAAAAATATGACACAATTTTTTTTTTTTGTTATTCCAACATCAGTTTTGAGGGTGTTTTTTCAATCTTTTTTTCAAGAAACAATTTGGTTTTTAGCATAATTTTATAAAATGTTGAAATTTGACCTTAAAAAAGAACTAAGTGCATTCTAGAATACACTTTTTTTGTTTTTGGGGTGTTTTTTCATGTTTTTTGAGTCTTTTTGGGCTAGAGTTCCCGTTTTGAGGTCAGGTTACCTATTTCATCGGTAACAATGTTAATTGCATGCTGTCTTGAGCTGGGAGACGAAATCCATCTCTCTCGAAACAGACTCTGCAACCTCAGCTCTGTTACCCTTGATTTCTCCATTCATTCACCACCCCTTCGCACTGCTCCATCGCATTCGCGTACGCCCCTTTCTGAGAGTGAAACCGTGCCCAAACTTTTTCATCTCATGCACTGTAGGAGGGGCAGCACTAGAGGTCGTCCTCAGCGTGCTCCCTCTTCTTCCAGCTCTGATAATTCGTCCCCATCCTCTGAGTACTTCGCTGGTAGGTAACTGAATACCAGAAGCGGCAGAGGCAGATCCCACTCAGCCAGCCACAGAATGGCCTCCTCCGCTCCGACTTCCCCTGCCTCCCTCGCCTCAAACTTGCCTCAAACAACCCACTTTTCTTTCAAATGCACATTGAACCATCCCAGAATAATTGCCACCATCTCTGTCTCGTTTCGGGAAGAGCCTCAGATAGGAGGGAAGGATGCGGGGTCTAATCAGGACGAGGCTTTGAAGATTCAGAAGGAGGATAAGCTCAAAGAGAAGGCACCAATTGACGAGGATCCTGGTTTGCACCGAACGAGACGCACCATGCAAGGCGCTGCCTCTCATGCGGACAAGCCAGATGCAGATGATGATATGGAGGCTTACAGGTGCCTCATCCTCGAAGAACCACCTCCTCCTCATGATAGTTAATCCTTTTATATTCTGCAATTATGTGTATGTCGAGTCCCTGACTTCAGGGGCTAATCTTGAGTTTTTTGTACTGATATCATGTAGTTATTGTCTGAGATACTAGTTTCTAAGGCTGTTACCCCTGCGTGGGCAGCGTTTTTCACTGAATGCTCTATGTTTGGACTGGTTTCCCATGTGGGCAGTCCTCAAACAGTCTTTTTGCTGATCATGCCACATCTATTGGGCAACACATAGGCTACGGCCACGATGTACACTATTTCTTCTTTTTAATAGATTTAACTTAACTTAGAAAAAAAAAATAAAAAAATTCCATGATGGGCGGCCAAACCCACATGGAGAAACCATTAAAGAAATTTCCATGTTAAATGAAACCATATCAGCTTAGGGATATAAGGAGGAAGAATTGGAGGAACTAACCTCAATTTAAAATGAATGGATGAAATTAACTCCAACCATGTTTCATGTTGGTGGCTTCAAAAACAAACAACAAAACTCGAAACCATTCTATATTAGAATAGAACAAGAGGAATTCCGAGCTTGGGTAAAGAAATTAGGACAACCAGTTCTTTTCTTCGATGATGCCTCGAAAGGAAACCCAGAGGACGCAAGAGTGGGAGGGGTTGTTTCTCACTTCAACGAAGAAAGGGAGATAAAATATGCCTAGGGGTTAGGGGCGACGACCAATAATCAGGTAGAATATATGGTATAAGGGAGATAAAATATGCCTAGGGGTTAGGGGCGACGACCAATAATCAGGTAGAATATATGGTATTATGGCAAGGATTGGAACTAGCATTGTCAAATAGAATGAAAAAATTAAGTCTTTGGAGACTCCAAAATTGTTATTCAAAAAGCAATAAAGTGTCGTACAACAGAAGATCCCTGGCTCCCAACACTTTTGCATAATATTAAATTACTAATTTATCAATTTGATTCCATTGATTTTTACCATATCAAAAGGCATTTGAACGAAAAGACTGATCAAATGGAAAATTTGGGAGTCTCATTAGACCCTAGAGATTTAAAAATAAATGAGGAATAATTATCATTTAAACCCTTACCGTAATGATGCAAATACAATTAGAAATAAGAGAGGCCAGGAGGCCCACTAAGCTCGAGATCAGTGAACAAGTGGTGGAGTTAAGTCAATCTCATTTCACATTAATTTCATTAAAGGTGACGCGTCAATGTAATGTGGGAAGACGTGTATGCATGGCCACCTGGAGGGATTACCTAAGTCCGGAGTTGGCACCGAACAAAGTAAATTGTTGTGATTTTATTTTTGTTATTGAGCAAATGTGTGAAAACCATAATCTGGTAAGGTTATATCAGTTTGGCAGAGGGTAGAGGATGATTTGGTAGAGTCTTCACATTGAGCCATTAATGGATTCGATGCAAGTGGATTGGAGGCGTGCAACAACCTTCAATGCGATGATACTTTGGAGTAGGACTAGAAAAGGAAATTAATCAACTTATAAGGAGCACGAAGGCATTAAGAAAGTGAAGGAAAAATTAGATCAATCTCTCACTATGTTTTGACGAAATTCACAGGAATTACAGGTGAAAATGGAGTGCGCAAAGGAAGATGTAGGTGATCAATTCGGTGCTCATATAGTGAGATCACAAGGGCAGTCGAGTTTTTAATCACGCTTACATCCCACAAGGATAAATGCAACTGATTGAAACCAGAGCCACTAACGAGTTGATATCTCACTGGTTAGGTCTTTTGGAGTTGAACTTGGATCGCTTGCAACTGGAAAAATAAATGATGCAATTTAGGCTGGAGAGTCTCAGATGAAGGCCAGATGGAAATAATATGGTGGGCAATGAGGAATTCAATGGAGGTCATGACTGCACAAGAATAAAAGGGAATGATGGTCAACCAATAATATTCAATGAGGAACCTAGTTCCAGCTTTAAAGACTCCGGGGGTAATGACATGCAACAAGCTGAGGAACTTAGTTCCAGTATCAATGATACTGGGGAAAATGCCATACACCAAGCTAAGAATGTCGAGGAAGTCCAGGTCATTTCGACTTAGGAGAACCAGTAAATATTTTAATATACATATAATGTTGATATGTAGTTTTTAATGGAGTTTTTTTTGGAGGAAATATGAGAAAAAAACTTGCTAGTATATGAGTATGTGTTTTGAAGAAATTTCTGAACGTAATGTGACAGGAATTTTGGAATTCAGAAGGGAGAAAACTGACATTTGATGTAAAATATTTTGGCTTTCAAACGCCATGATTTTTAATACAACTCAAAACCTGTTCTTTTTAAATATGTGTGTCTTCTGAAATATCATGCATATTAATATAAATAATTATTATTTCAATTAGATATGAATACTATGATTTAAAAAAAAAAAAATGTGTATAATTTTATTAATAAAAATAAAATTACAAGATAACAAATTGAAATTTAATTAATTTATTATTTTTTACCTTTTATCTTTTTTTTTTTTTAAACTTTTTTGATCTAATTTTTATTTTACTAATACTACATCTCTCCCATATTAAGTCGACATTTAAAATGTTTACACTTACTTATGGATCCTACAACATGTTCCCCTACATCACTCTCATATTGAGTCGATGTTTAAATGTTTACACTCATTTACATATACTATAACATCTCCCCATACTAGATTGTACATCACCTCTACACGCAATAAATAATAAATAATTTTATTTTGGTGGATTTGATTCTGTTCATGGTTTTTAATTTTGCTCCAAAATTGTAGCCGGTCAACCCTTGCTTCCGAGACCCCTGCAACCTGCTAACAAATTTTAATTACTTTGTTGTCAATCCTTATAGCCCTGAGTCCAGAGTCAAGTTGATTTTGTTTGACACCCTGAAGGTTTCGCGGTGGCTTTTAATACGAAGGGTTTGTCGTCGGGTTTGGGTAGCAACCAGGGCTACTGACTGTCGTAGATACTGTATGGGTCATTGTATTAGCTGCTTTATGGGTCATTTTCAGAGTTGCTGTTTGATACACTTAAGTAGATGTACTTTTCAAAACCATTGGAATATATTGTGGACTCTATGTATGCTTCCTCTCCTATGGAAGAATCTTCCATGTTTTCTGGGTTGGGGTTATATTGGGAATACTTGGTTCGGGAGTCTTTCCTTCAAAAATCGTCTGCGCACAGGTCCGCTCCATTCTCTCCTGGTTACCTCTGCACAGAGGTTAGGGAAGTCGGGTCGGGAAACAGGGTTCTTGGCTTGCTGTGCCATAGGAACGCAAACCGCCTTCATGTGCTGCGGCAATTCTAGGTTCCTGACGTTCCTAGTGTTCGAATTATTTTGTAAAAACATCATTGATGCTAACGGGATGAAAAATTTGAGGTCCCTTAATGCTGACTTCTCCCTTACTGTGTATTGCTGCATGTCAGTGTTGCAAGTTAGGTTCTTGTGCGCCATGGGGAAGTGTAGGTCCTCCTCCCAAATTGCCAAAGGGAAACAGAAGGTTCAGCTTGAGTCAGCCCCAAAGAAACGTGGTAGGAAATCTAAGTTGGAGATTCTAGAGAATCTTGCAGCAAACTATGTCATGGGAAAATCATCCACGATTCGCCAGGAAATTCGTGGCTGGGAAAGGGAAATACAGACAGATCCTAAAGACCTTGAAGCTGAAATTGAAATCTTGGATTTCATAACAGACCCAGGCAATACTCGAGGCTGTTTCACGTCTTTCCATCAGACTATCCACACATACTGGATACTTAAGTGTCTTCTTGCAAAGGCCATGTAGAGTTTTCCCCCTGCCCAGGTTCAACCAGACCATCTAAAGATAGATAGCAGCTTGAAGGACATGCTACAGGATATGCAAAACCAGCTTTATCATATTAAAATCACCCAGTATCAGGCAGCTGACCGCATTAGCAGACTTGATGATCGCGTGGGTCGTATGGAAAAGCAACTCCAGCAACTCCAGCAAGTGGACATGCCAGGGTCTACAGTAAAAGACCCTGCTCCAGTCTCTTCTTCAGATATTTAATGGTTTAATATGATGTTTTATGAAATTTACAATTTTGTATAAACTCAGTTTCTATTTTCAGCAAGTAGAAAAGTATGAACTAGAACAGTTAGCTTATGATGGACACAGACGGATGAAAATATTCCAATTTTGGTTTGCTTTTCATGCACTGAGATGGCCAACAGACCTGGTTTCCTACGGGCAGGTTGAGGCCATAGACTGAATTTATAATTTTGTAACATGCTTTGCAAATATAAATAGAAAATAGAAAGGTCCTACTAAATTTACAAAAGAAAAAAAATTTAGTTTTTAAAGCCGAGGGGGCTTAAGAAAAACGATGACAGGATGTTCTGTTAATGAACTCTATGGTGTAAAGGTCGTCGGTTCAAAATTCTATGGGAAAAGATCTAGCCATGCTAAGGGATGGTATGCCCTAGGCTGAGGGTGATCCCTGAGTAATTTTGATGACTTAAATGCCCTTAGATTGCGGTTACTCAAACCACAAGTTAGACATGCCAGTCATCTAACAACTCACATAATCTAGTAAATAAAACAAAAATGTTATAAAAAAATAAATATAAATAATCGCAAGATAACCATATATAATTTATTCTTATTTAAAACATTATATTATAAATATCATTATTTTTATTAATAATACTAATGGATTCTAATACTCTATGCATGGATCACATTTAAGAGTGTTATATTAGGAATATTAAATAGTTTTTTTTTTTTAACATTATATATTAAATATAATACATCGAAATATAATCCTAAGTGACTAACTGTTACACCACATTGTTACGTTGAAGGCGTTTTTATTGCGAGGTTCGACGAGCTAACTCTGTAGAGATTTGTAAGCTGACATTATAGATATTTCCTCCACGTGGTGCTTTTAAAGTCAACCCTCCGCCCTCCATTTAACTTCATCACCCTTTGCCCCCGCTTTTAAAGTCAACCCTCAGCCCTCCATTTAACTTCATCGCCCTTTGCCCTCTGTATAACACCGTAGGCATTCCCTTTGCACCCCAAAATGCAAATGCTAGTTTATTGATTAGTATAGGTAACCAAAATATATTACGTAACTCACCCTTCCTTAAAGTGTTATATTATGAATGCCAAATGGTTATTTTTATTAATAATTTTTCTTTTAAAAATTACATACTGAATATGACCAAAATATACTGCTAATGCTTTATACTTGGAGCAAAGTGTTATATAAACTAAAAAGTTGATATTTCAAAGTATTATATAAATATTAGAAGATAATTATTTCAAAATGTATGTTGGATATAGAAAATGTTTTTAATAAATAATTTTGCTCTTTGGGACATTTTTATATTTTGGAAAGTATCTTTAATGAATATTGATATATATTAAATATTCATATAAAACTAGCCAAATGCTTAACAACATTAACTACAACCAACTAAATTAAATCCTTAATATTTTATTACAATTTTATATTAACATAATTTAACCATTTCAATATGGGTAGGAGAAACTTTTGAATCTCTCTTCTCTTCTTTTCTGAGAAAAAATAAAGAAAAAAAAAATCATCATGAGTAATGTACGTCCCTTTAAAAAATGTTAATATGTCTTGTTTTTTTTGGTTATTCCAAAAAGTTAAGAAGGGAGAGTTCTCCCTCCAAAATAACAATATTAATCTATTTATTACCTTCTTGTATGAAATGGTTGAACACATTAAAAAAACGCACATGCAAAGGGGAAGTCTAATTGTTATAAGATTTGGATTTTTTCCTATCATTACCTAAATCCATTTATATAATTTCTTGTGAAAATGTAAATTTTTATTATTGAAATTGTATTTTAAATATATAAATGTTTTTAATGTACTCATAAATATTTATGGTTATTTCAATGTTTCCAACCATTTTTTAATGTTTTATCTAAATTTTGGATTAAAATAGTTTAAAAATTTAGATAAAAATGATTTAAAAATATAATTAGAAAATGTCTAAATCAAAACATGTTTAAACTACTCCCACAAACAAATAATTATCCCTGCCTTACTTGTCGAGCATCTTAGTTTTCTCTATCTATAAACATAGAATAATGAAAAATAATAATAAACAACAAAATAAATAATTAAGTTAATATTCTCTTTTTAAAAATATTTATTATTTAATCATAATTAACTTAAATTCGAATAGCAAATCATAACTAATGGACATATATTATAAAGAATTGGTGTGTATATATGAGAGAATATTTTAACGTAAATTTTGTGTAGAATTCTAGTAGTTGTGAAAAGGAGTATTATTTTCGGTATCTTGATTCTAAATTTATAGTTAATATGTTGAGATCATAATGAATATATTATTATAATAATCAAGGAGAAAATTATTACAAATAATAATATATATATTAAAAAATATTTAATTAAAGAGAAAAAGAATAAATAATAAAATTAAAAATTCAACAAATAAAAAGAAAACAAGAATTTAAGTAAAGAAATAAAAAGAAAGCCAGAGTTTAAGTAAAGAAATAAAAATGGATTAAAAATAAAAAGGCAAAGAAGAGTAATCAAATTTTAGAAAGAGGAAGAATAGCAATATAACAATGGAGTAGTCTAACTACTAGACGCTTCGATCTTTGGTTTTGGTGCTCTCCTTTCGTGGGTGTGAATGTACAGGCATGGATCGGTTCTATTTTTTGGATGACAACATACATGTTATGATGGCGCATCAAAAAATAAGGTGAAGCAAAGTGCTATCTCAACAGAGTTTAACATAAACACTATTGACTTTATGTATTGTATATAGGAATGGACACTTAAAAGCAAGTTATATAAACCACTTTTGTAACAACTTATATGTGAAATTAATGTGTCTAACGGCTTTGTGTATCGTCTTCTAAGTTCATGAATGATGTGAAAAATCATAAATTGTGTGATAGATATCCAGTGCAGTTTTTAATTTTGATTTAATTTAATTAAAATATTTTAATATAGATTTTTTTTTTTTTTTTTTTTTTTTTTTTAATAAAAATGATTTATGTTGTGATGATTTTTTTATTAATATTTGATGAAACAATAATTTTGTATTATATAAATTATATATTATAATATAAAAATAAGTTTAGCATTCTATAAAACTTTTACCATATTTAATTTATACAAATTATAATTATTAAATTTAATTATGTAAAATATTATGTTTTAATTACGCTGTAAAGCGTCCTTATATGAAAACAACTTTCCTAAATGACAGGTGTACAATTATGTACCATCGATGATAGTGTTAGACAATTGAAACATTTTGCACCTTTAGATTAAAAACTGTTATTATTAATCAGTTACATAATAAAACAGTTGCTCCCGGACGCAGAGGGCGTTCTATGGGGTCTTCGACGGCTTCTTCCGCAAGGCTTTCCAAACCTGAAATACATATCCACAGTTCTGGTAGCTAAGATAATAAAACAGTTTGTATCGGAAGCAGATGGCGTGGGTCTTCGACGACTTCTTCCGCAAGGCTTCCACACTTGGAATACATTCCACCTCTTTGCCGAATCTATTGGAAGTCCAGCTCAAGGAGGTGTTTTGGGTTGAAAGAATCTCACTGGATATGTACGAGGGCATTGATTCTTTAATGTCGACTGATTTGGATTTGCTTCTGGACATCAACTGGTTCTGGTTCAGGTTCGGTAATTGGTTTTGCTTTTGCAGTTAGTCTTCCTTTTCTGCAATTCCCGAGTTTTTCTATGATGGCTGCTTGGTTGTTATGGTGGTCGATATGGATGTCTTTGTTTTACTTCGCGTACCAGTCTTCTTCTGCTCCTTCTCCATCCCCTCAACTGCGGCAGTGCAATGAGACACATGCATTGCTGGAGTTCAAGAGGTCTGTAAACGCGTCTACCCTTCTAAATTGGCATGCTGGATTGCCTTACTGCAATTGGGAGGGAGTGGAATGCTCTAGAGTTGATAAGAACAAGTCCATGGAAGAAAACTCGCATTCACTTATGTCAGTTACAAAGCTAAATTTACAGAAGAAAGGGCTGAAAGGCGTTATTTCGGGTTCATTGGGTTGCCTTTGCAATCTCAAGGAAGTCAATCTTTCTTTCAATTTATTGTCTGGTGCTGTCCCTGCGGAGTTGTTCCAGTTACAGCATATCGAAATGCTGGATCTGAGCTTCAACAATTTGTCAGGTAATATACCCTTTGTGAAAGGTTTTCGGTCCATTCAATCCTTCAATATTTCAAACAATTTCTTCAGTGGTGAGTTCCCTGAGTTCGACATGGCTTCAAATCTGACCGCCCTCATTGTCTACAACAATTCTTTCACTGGTCACATTCCTACCAACATTTGCAAGAATTCAAGGTCAGTCCGGATACTGGACTTCTCAACGAACAAATTTAATACTTCTCTCAGTGAAGGACTGGCAGATTGTCAAGCACTGGAGGAGTTTAGCGCAGGATCTAACAACCTCGTTGGATCCCTTCCAGATGATCTCTTCAGATTACCGTCATTGACACAGCTCATTCTGCCTTGCAACAAATTTTCCGGAAATCTAAGCGCGAGCATTGGGGACTTGCGGAATCTCACAGTTATTGAACTTCACGGTAACAACATTTCTGGAATTCTTCCAGAGGAGCTTGGTAAGCTTGAGAAACTAGAGCAGCTGATGCTTAGCAATAATAAATTTTCTGGGTTTCTGCCTAATCTGACATCTTGTAAGAAGCTGCAAGTTCTTGATCTGAGGAACAACTCTCTAACTGGGACCATCAATGTGGACTTTAAGAACTTTCCCAACCTTTTTTCTCTGGATCTAGCCTCCAATCATTTAACTGGCAACATCCCTGCTACCATATCCAACTGCAAATTAATAAGGACATTAAGCTTGGCAAAAAACCATCTTGATGGTGAAATTCCGGATAGTTTTCGATCTCTTCCAGCTCTTGCATTTGTTTCCATTTCAATTAACAGCCTGATTAATGCTACCAGTGCACTAACTGTCTTGCAAGAGTGCAAGAACCTCACAACCTTGATTCTCTCAATCAATTTTCATGAGGGCCATATTCCTACAGATATTACAGGTTTTCAACGGCTTAAGATTTTAGCTCTTGGAAACTGCGGCCTCTCAGGCCAGGTTCCCAAATGGCTGCAGAATTGTAAAGAATTACAGGTTCTTGATCTCTCGTGGAATAATTTTACAGGAAGCATTCCTCCTTGGGTTGGCAATTTCAAATTTATGTTTTATTTGGACATGTCAAACAATTCCCTCTCAGGAGAAATTCCCCTAAAGCTTACCCAGTTGCAGAGTCTCACATCAATACAGAACCTCACAGCAACAGACAGAACTTCTCTGGAATTACCTCTATATGTGAAGCACAATAAAAATGCGAGCGGACTGCAATACAATCAGGTGGCCAATTTTCCTCCTGCATTGTACCTGAGTAACAACAGACTCAAAGGCAGAATATGGCCAGGGTTTGGGCAAATGAAATTGCTTCACATCTTAGATTTGAGTAGAAATAATCTAATGGGAACCATCCCCGATACGCTTTCTAACATGGAAAATTTGGAGAACCTAGATCTGTCTGGCAATAATCTCAGCGGAAGGATACCTGCATCTTTGAGGAACCTCACATTTTTGGCAAAGTTCAATGTCGCTAACAATCACTTGGAAGGACCAATTACTCCTGGAGGTCAATTCTTCAGCTTCCCTATAAGTAGTTTTGAAGGAAACTCAGGGCTTTGTGGTTCGCCGCTTCCTGTCTGCAATAGCAGTATACCTGTACTGTTAACCCCTGGAATTGGTTCCCAAAACAAGCTGGGCAGAAACACTATTCTGGGGATTACTGTAAGTATTGGAGTGGAGATTGCTTTACTTCTGGCTACAATATTATGGAGCTTGTCAGGGAGACAAATTGAGATCCAGGATTTTGAGAATGAGGATGAATTTAGGAGGTCCTCAAGGTTATCTGAACACGTGGGATTTACTATGGTAGTTCTGTTCCAGAACCGGCATAACAAGGACCTTACCATTGCCGATCTCATTAAAGCTACAAACAATTTTGATCAGGCCAACATCATAGGATGTGGTGGCTTTGGGTTGGTATATAAAGCCACCATGGCAGATGGTACAAAAGTTGCAATTAAAAAATTGACAGGAGACTGTCTCCAGATGGACCGGGAATTCAGGGCCGAAGTGGAAGCTTTGTCAAGAGCCCAGCACAAAAATGTTGTGTCCTTGCAAGGATATTGTATACATGGGAATGACAGATTGTTAATTTATTCATACATGGAAAATGGAAGCTTGGATTATTGGTTACATGAAAGGCCTGATGGAGGTGCAATGCTGGACTGGGAAACCAGGTTAAAGATAGTTCAAGGAGCAGGCGGGGGATTGGCATATTTACATAGAGTATGTGAACCTCACATTGTCCATCGGGATATCAAGTCAAGTAACATTCTCTTAAATGATAAATTCGAAGCCCATTTAGCAGACTTTGGCCTATCGAGATTGATTTTGCCCTATAACACACACGTGTCCACAGAACTTGTGGGAACACTGGGATATATACCCCCTGAGTATGGTCAGGGCTGGATAGCCACTCTCAGAGGGGATGTGTACAGCTTTGGGGTTGTAATTCTGGAGCTGCTCATTGGAAAGAGGCCTATTGATATCTGCAAACCAAAGGGATGCAGGGACTTGGTGTCATGGGTGCAACAAATGAGATCTGAAGGTAAAGAGGAGGAAATATTTGATCCCTTACTTAAGTGCAAAGGTTATGAGGAGCAGATGTCACGGGTACTCGATGTTGGATGCATATGCACAAATCATAATCCTCTGAAAAGGCCTACCATTCAGGAAGTTGTTTCATGGCTTGAGAATGTTAGGGATAATTCCCAACAGATCAAAAAAACATTTTAGTTAGTTGGGAATAGGATTATCATCTCTCTAACTTGAACACACCCAAAGGTGTTTTCTTTGCTTGCTTAATTAACCTAGACTTTGAGAAAAATGTGGAAGGCTTCTCCATATTCTAAAATGTTCACAGAAAGGCAGGTTATGAAAGCTTAGTTACTATTGCATCTTTTCATTTATAGTCAGTTACTATTCATTTGGGTTAAATACAGAAGATATGACCGGAATAAGGACTGAGTATTTTGTACAAAAGCAGACGGCATATATGACTTTGTAAAGTCTGACTAGAGTTTCAAGTTTTAACAAATTTTCTCTCGCAATAGGCAGATTTTTTATCCTTAAAAAATTCAGATTCATCTTCCAAGGTTCTGGAGAGAAGTATGAAAGAAGCAATGATTGCAAATAAGTCTCTTTGGTTCCAATGCAAAATCGCCTTTGATGCAACTGGGTGATTAATTATAAATGTAGTGAAAATATCATATGGAATGGCCAGAAGCTGCATAACTACTGTTGGCAGATTTCCCCCGCAGTTCCATGTACATTTGTTAAAATTTGCTATGGTAGGTCAAGAGGTTTTTTTTACCTTATCATAATTAGATTAAAATAATTTTTTGGAAGAGTTTGATTTGTAAACCATTTCTATTTTTTTAGTAGTATTATGTTATAAATTTCTCTCATAGTTATATAATATTTGATCATATATATATATATATATTTCAATTTTTAAATTTAATATTAATGGCAATAGGGGTAATTTGAAACTCTTCATTAGGATTGGTTGAAATTTTAAGATTTTTTATTTTATACTACTATTTCCTATAGTATTGCTTTACAGCATTTCCTTTGCAACATATGGTGCAATTGCTAGTTTTATTTTATTTTTAAGCAAACTTATAAAAGTCCAAAATATTAAAATGTTTATAAGAAATTTCTGTTCTTTCTAAAATTTCATCTATGTAATTTGATTTATTGTTAATATGTGATTATTAAAATTATTAAATTTCAAATCATTCAAAAATGTGAAATGATGAAAATTATTTTCTTATTATATCATTTGAATTCCTAAGTCATTGGCATTTTGGTCTTGCTAAAATTGCATCTATTTAATTTCATTTATTTTTAATATGCAATAATCAAAATTATTTAATTTCAAATAACTCAAGAATGGAATGGTGAAATGATGAAAAATGTTTTCTTATTACATAATTTGAATTCCTAGGTCATAAGCATTTGAATGTTTTTGCATTTAGTGTGTCCTTTTAATCATAAGTTGATTTTTAATGATGTGTTGCCAATATGTGAATATTAAAATCATTAAATTCCAAATAACTCATGAATGACATGTGAGATGAAAAAAATGATGTGTTGTTAATATGTGATTATTAAAACCATTAAATTCCAAATAACACATAAATGAAGTTGTGAGATGAAAATTGTTGTTTTATTACATCATTTAAATTTCCAAATCATTGTTATTTGAATGTTTCTGCATTTAGTATCTCTTTTTAATCATAATGTTTTATTTAATGGTTATAGATTAATATCACAGGAGGAGAGGTTCACTTTTGAAAGTTATTAAATGTATTTGTAAAAAATCAATATCAAAATGGTTAAACTATAATTTTATTATAATAATTGTGTTGTGTGAAAATGTGTATTAGTTTTGGAAGATATTTATAAAAAACATTATTTTAAAATCTTAATAATAACATTAAAAATTAATTAGTTTTTATGAATTATAACTAAAAATGTACTAAACATATAAAATTTTCTATTTACTATTGGTAATATTTACTATTTTTTAAAGACTTTATAGGAAATTTTAATTTTATGTGACATTCTCTTAACATGTGAACACCTATATACACCTTGTACACATAATTTTTATTTTAAATGACATTTTCATGAGATGTGAGAGCCTTTACATGAATATATATACACCCTCCAACACAAAGAATGTAGGGTAATTTTTTAATTTTAAATGGTATTTTTATAAGATGTGAAAGCCTTGAGGAATTGGATGTGATTTTTATTATGATATTTATGAGATGAAAAAATAAACTTTTTGAATGAGGAAATAATATTTTTTAAAGAAAAAATTATTATATGTTGTTATACATGTGGATTTGGTTTTGTAGTTGAAAATAACACAACCAAAACATTTTTCACTTTTCCATTCTTACAAATTGATTACCAACAAATTTTTTTTTTTTTTTTGCTAGTTTAGACTAATCCTAATCATCCACGGGTTTCGAACCGGTGACCTTGCAGACGGAGTTCCTTAACAACGCACCCCATCATCGACCTTGCAGACGGAGTTCCTTAACAACGCACCCCATCATCGACTGCTCTACACCAGGTGGGCTAATTGACTACCAACATTTCACTTAAACTCTTGGAAATGATTTTTTACTTTATAATCAATATAATGATTGGATCTCATAAAGAAAATATAAATTGATTATTCTTTAAGAAATTATTACAGATAGAACAAAAATAGAGAGATTAGCAATTTCTAAGGATTAACACAAATGTCACCAATTAAAGAACATTAAAAGTGGGTCTTCATTAAATAATATGCATGATTGTTTTCAATTAAAAGGAAAATTAAAGGTGGAATTCCATATCTTTGGACCCTCAAAGAATTCACATAGGTGAAAAAAATCACAAGAACAACAAGAGTGTGGCCTTTAGAAGCTAATAAAATTTTTGATGCAATTCTTTGTGTATATGTTTATAGAAATACTATTGAAAAAATTGCAAAGAGGAAAGAATGATTTAAAGCAATAAGCCGAGATTTACTTTTCCCACCACAATATGGCTTTGAGGGGTCCATCACTATCACTTAGATCTTTGCTATCTTATTTTATAGAGAATTGATTTAGATACCATAGAGTTCATAATTTTGGATTCATTTTGAAACCTTTGTTTAGCACATAATGAATATGATAGTAATTATTTTAATTTAAGAATAGAACCACTCCCACCCACACTTGAATGGGTAATCTTGGCTTGTGCCATCAAAGTATCTCCAAATGATATCAAAATCAGTAACATGGATTTCAAGGACCTTTACTTCTTTTTCATGGACTACAACTAATAATATTTAGTTAATTTATTAATAAAAACTATTAATGTTTCCACAACGACTTGCATTCGTGGAAAATACTAGTGTTTTGGGTCTACCACATAAAATAAACCATGAAACTCGAAAATGAGAAATACTCAATATTATGAACTTGTGAATCTCTATTTCTCCCCTTCGGATAATTTAGAATCAAATTATCTTTGAATAACAGGGAGGATTCAGAATGGTCTTCGTTGTTGTCAAAGGACTGAAAGTCGACAAAACATATTCAAGACTGAAATTGTGAAGCTTTACTCCTCTTTGGACAATTTTGAATTAAAACCATCCCTGTCGAAATAAGAATCCTCAAAGTATATGGAAATGAACTCCTAAAGCACGTTATATAACTAAATTTTATCATTTTGAATGATATTTGTGCTTTAATAAATTGGTACGTTTTTGTGTGTGTATGCATTGTATTCATCAAATATTATGAATGGTGTTAAATATTATAAATTGTGCGAGATAAGATATTTTTTTTTGAGTAGCCTAACTAGCCAACGTTTCGACTTTTGGCTTTTGTGCCAT
Source organism: Pinus albicaulis (assembly GCA_034641835.2). NCBI lineage: Eukaryota > Viridiplantae > Streptophyta > Pinopsida > Pinales > Pinaceae > Pinus > Pinus albicaulis. The sequence continues at coordinate 512,870,417 of CM076581.1, forward strand.
CTGGATGAGACTCCTCTACAAGGGAAATGATTTTTTCCCATTTGACTTGCTTTACCATTTTGTGACCCAAGGAGTTGTTGCAATGGTGACCCATAGAGGTGTTGCAATGGTGACCTAGCTAGTTGCCACAATGGTGACCCAACAAGTTGCCACAATGGTGACCCAACAAGTTGCCACAATGGTGACCAAAGAAGTTGCCACAACAGTGAACTAGTGAGCTACCACAGCTGTGGACCAATGAGTTGCTACAAAGTTAAACCAACGAGTTACCACAACGGTAAACTAATGAGTTGGCGCAACGTTCAGCCAGTGAGTTTCCGCAACGGTGAAATAACGAGTAGCGGCAACAACCAACCAATGAGTTTTCGCAATGGTTAACCAATGAGTTTCCGCACCAGTCAACTGGCAAGTTGCTGCACAGAAAAATAGGGAGTCTTATTACTTTTATTTTTTATATTCAAATTATGTTTGATTATTATTATTTTTTATTTAATTCTCCATTTTATTGTCACTATAACATCTCTTTCATAGCAGGCTTATAATAGATTATATATTTTATGGCCACTCATCATTTTTAGACAATAAAGGATGAGTGGGCATAAAAGATATAGATCATTATGAGTCTGTTATGAAATATATGTTATAGTGATGATAAAATGGAGAATTATATTTAAAAAAATAATAATCAAACATAATTTTAATATAAAAAAAATTAATAAAAATAGTGACTCCCAGGTTTTTAGTGCGGCAAGTCGTTGGTTGACTGATGCGGCAACTTGTTGGTTAACCATTGCAGAAACTCACTGGTTTTTCATTGCAACAACTTGTTATTTCACAGTTGTGGTGAATTTTTATTTGATCGTTGCAACAACTCATTGGTTGACCGTTGCGACAACTCATTAGTTTTCCGTTGTGGTAACTCGTTGGTTGCCCATTACGACAACTCACTGGTTCAAATTTGTAGCAACTCACATTTCCACAGTTGTGGCAACTCATTGGTTCACTGTTGCGACAACTGTTTGGGTCACCATTGCGACAACTCGCTGGGTCACAGTTGCAACACCTTTTTAGGTAAATAAAGTAAAATGGGAAAAATCATTCCCCTTCTGGAGGGGTCTCATCCAGATGCACAAAAACCAAAAGTTGAAATGTTGACTAGTTAGACTACTCAAAACAAAACATTTTGTCTCACACCATGCATAATATTTGATGAAGACAATGCATAAAAAACTTTATCAATGTATTAAACCACACAATCTCACATAAAATTTGTTACAAAAAATTATTCCAAATGATAAAAGTTAGTTATATAACGTGCTTTGGGAGACCATTTCCATATACTTTGAGGATTCTTCTTTCGACAAGGATGGTTTTCATTCAAAATTCTCCAAAGAGGAGTAAAGCTTCACAATTTCTATCTTAAATATCTTTCGTCGACTCTGGGTCCTTTGATGAAGGCGAAGACTATTCCGAGTCCTCCCTGTCATTCAAAGATAATTTGATTCCGAATTACCCGAAGGGTAGGAACATAGCTTCACAATTTCATAAACTTGAGTATTTCTCATTTTCGAGTTTCATGGTTTATTTTTTGTGGTGGACCCAAAACACTAGTATTTTCCATGGATGCAAGTCATTATGGCAAGGTTAATAGTTTTGATTGATAAATTAACTAAAGAATATTCGATGTAATCCAAGAAAAAGAAGTAAAGGTCCTTGAAATCCATGTTATTGATTTTGATATCATTTGGAGATACTTTTATGGCACAACCCAAGATTACCCATCCAAGTGTGGGTGGGAGTGGTTTTATTTTTGAATTCAAATAGTTATTATCATATTCATTATGCGCTAAACAAAGGTTTCAACATGAATGCGAAATTCTGAACTATATGGTATTTCTTTCAATTCTCTATAAAAAAGAAAAGATAGCAAATATCTAAGTGTTAGCGATGGACCCCTCAAAACAATTATAAAGTAAACCTATAACCATATCGTGGTGGAAAAAGTAAATCTCGGCCTATTTCTTTAAATCATTATTCCATCTTTGCAATATTTTTAGCGATATTTCTATAAACATATACACAAAGAATTGAATCAAAACTTTTATTAGCTTCCAAAGGCCACACTATTGTTGTTCTTGTGATTTTTTTCACCTATATGAATTCTTTGAGGGTCCAAAGATATGAAGTTCCACCTTTAATTTGTCTTTTAATTGACAACAATCATGCAAATTCTTTAATGGTGATCCACTTTTAATGTTTTTTAATTGGTGACATTTGTTCTAATCTTTATAGATTGCTACTCTCTATATTTTTGTTCTATCTTAAATTATTTCTTAAATAATAATCAATTTATATCTTCTTTATGATATCCAATCATTATATTGATTATAAAGTAATAAATCATTTCCAAGAGTTTTAGTGAACTATTGGTAGTCAATTTGCAAGAATGGAAAAGTGAAATAATGTTTTGGTTGTGTCATTTTCAACTACAAAACCAAATCCACATGAATAACAACATATATAATAACATACAATAATTTTTTCTTTTAAAAATATCATTTCCTCATTCAAAAATTTATTTTTTCATCTCACAAATATCATAATAAAAATCACATTCAATTCCTTCACATCTCATAAAAATACCATTTAAAATAAAAAATTAACCTACATTCTTTGTGCTGGGGGATGTATATATATATTCATGTAAAGGCTCTAACATCTCATGAAAATGGCATTTAAAATAAAAATTACATATACAAGGTGTATATATGTGTTCACATGTTAGGAGAATGTCACATAAAATTAAAATTTGATATAAACTCTTTAAAATTAGTAAATATTTACCAATGATAAATAGAAAATTTTACATGTTTAGTATATATTTAATTACAATTAACAAAAATTAATTAATTTTTAATCTTATTATTAAGATTTTAAAATTATATATATATATATATATATATATATAATACGCACATTTTCATACACAACAAAATTATTATAATAAATTATACTTTAACCAATTTGATATTGAATTTTTACAATTATATTTAATAATTTTCAAAAGTGAACTTTTCCTTGTGTGATGTCAATCTATAACCATTAAATAAAGTATTATGATTAAAAAGAGACACTAAATGCAAAAACATTCAAATGACAATGATCCAGGAATTTAAATGATGTAATAAAATAACAATTTTCATCTCACAATTTCATTCATGAGTTATTTGGAATTTAATAATTTTAATAATCACATATTAGCAACACATCATTAAAAATCAGCTTATGATTAAAAGGACACGCTAAATGCAACAACAATCAAATGCTAATAACATAGGAATTCAAATTATGTAATAAGAAAACAATTTTCATCATTTCACCATTCCATTCTTGAGTTATTTGAAATTAAATAATTTTAATAATTACATATTAAAAATAAATAAAATTAAATAGATGCAATTTTAGCAAGACCAAAATGCCAATGATTTAGGAATTCAAATGATGTAATAAGAAAACAATTTTCATTATTTCACCATCTCATTTTTCAGTGATTTGAAATTTAATAATTTTAATAATAAAATATTAACAATAAATCAAATTACGATGTAATTTTAAAAAGACCAAAAATTTCCTTGGCCTTTTATAAATTTAATTAAAAAAAACATAATGTTTTACATAATTAAATTTAATAATTATAATTGGTATAAATTAAACATGGTAAAAGTTTTATAAAAATATTAAACTTATTTATATATTTAAAAATATAATTTATATAATACAAAATTATTGTTTTATCAAATATTTATAAAAAAGCATCGCAACATAAAATAACTAGCAATTGCACCAGATGTTGCAAAGGAAACGCCGTAAGTAGATAACATAATATGGAACTTGCATTTGATAACATAATATGGAACTTACATTAAGAATAAAATTGTGTTTTGCATTCAAGACAGGGTTTTATTCATCATTAATAAAATATGTATTAGAAATAATAACACCTCAATAAGATTTTGTCAGTTATTTTCTTAGAAATGTGAAACTTCTTTTTCCTTGTAGCAACTTGTTAAATAACTTTTTAAATGACATACTTGCCATATTCCTGAGCGATTTTCAAAATACGTTGATTCAAACGTGTACATGTAATTTTTTTTTTTATCACTTTACGCACAATCTTGCTTGGATATTATAAAAGGAAAGAGGGGAGAAGGGAGGCCTTAAGACCACATACATCATATATTAGAAATACATGTGAACACCAAATTTACTAAGGGCTAAAATGTAAAACCAGCCTGAGCCTGTTCAAGTATCAACCAGTCAATGTCATTTGACAGTAACGTTAAACTACCCTCGCACTTTATATAAGATGATCACATTCGCATGAGATATGTTGGGAAACAATTGCCTGAATTCTCTTCAGCAGTTTTAGCAAAGCATGATATAATTTGCACGGAAGTGAAAACATGAACAACTGTAGGTATACACAATAAGTAGATTGGATAGCTAATATATTAAATGAAAAACTGAACAATCATAACAATGCAGTTTCCACAGCTTATATGCTATATAAATTTCCCATTTCTACTGAATATTTTATCATAATTATTTAAGACAGATCTTGTAGTCTGATCCGATATTAGCATAGCACTGGAAGGATGCCACGATCTGTCTATCAAATATGTCTATATATCTCAGTAGAATCGAGCCGCATGTCATGCATCTACATTCACTCCGTTTTATTCTATAAAATGTACACACTCTGCGTCTCTATCATGCTCCTGCAATAAAATAAACAAAAGTTTAGCATTAGATATACGATGCAAAATAAAAGTTGCAGAATGCGGGAGAGAGATATGAGTGTTGGGTGTGTAGAAGTAGAGGAGCCCAGAGAACTTACTGTATCAGTGATGAATGAGAGGAGGGGCGGGGCGGATGCCACTATGGGGAATATGAGGGGGTTGAGATTTGTAGAAGTAGGGAGACTGTGATGGAGGTTTAATGGGATAATGGGGTTTACCCGATGGAGAATGGTGGCGTCCATCATGTACTGGCTTGGGAGGCTGATGCATCCCAACCAGAGGAGCATGGGAAAAATACAGTGATGGAGGGTGGGCAAAATCCAGAGGATGTGGGGGAGAAGTAGGTGGCTTCATGTGGTGTCGCGGAGCGTTAGAGAATTTGAACCTACACGCATGCGTTGGACAATTTGAACCATCACGCTTCGCTTTCCTATAGCAGGCCAGCCCTCCTCAAAATCAATATACTGCAAAGGTAATGGCGGCTTAGGGGGGCTGGTGGAGGCATCCGAAACCATGGAAGAATCCTTCCCGTCGCCTGTAACGCTCTCCGCTCTTTATACTAAAATTTTTTCTGCTGCAGTTGCTGAATATAACCGATTTCTGTAACCGTTTCAACCCGACGGCAGAGAATGATTTAATCGTCTAACATTTGATCGGACCGTGTAGACAAGTCCATGGTGGCATTTAGCTATGTTGTTTTCAAATAAGTACGACTTACGTCGTAATTATTTTAAAATAAATACTAGAAGAAAAAAATTCTAGATTAAATTATTTAATTAAATTAAATCAAAATTAAAAACAACATTCAGTGTTTGTCACACCATTTATGATTTTTTCACATCATTCACGAACTTAGAAGACGATAATGGAGGCACAAAACCCTTATACACATTAATTTCACATATAAGTGGTTACAAAATATCATTCAAAATTGGTTTATATAACGTGCTTTAAGTGTCCGTTCCTATAAGAAGCAATCTAAAAGTATTTGGCAACGTTTTACCTGCGGCCCGGGGCATGTTCACATAACCAATTAAAGTAAATAAAAAATTCAGACCCCAACAATACCAAAATGAGTTTTGCAAAAATAACATATGCTGTAAGGTTGAAAATCGAACATAATAATATCATATCTTACTCATAAATTAAATGAAATAAAATTGGAGGGCATTGTTAATGCAAAGTTACAGAAAGGAGGGAAATATCCATAAATCCAGGTGGAAGACCAGGTGCAAAGCTCAGTGGCGCAAATTTCATAAAAGGATAAGGAAACACGAGTGTCAGAGGCAAATGGAAAACAAATGTGAAAATACTGGGGTTGAAGAGGAATTGATTTTTATAAAGAGAAAGACGGAGCAATATATTAATGGGTATAAGGAAATATAATGATGGGTGTAAGGAAAGGGAGAAAGAGTGTAAAATATGGGAACAGAAATGTTGTTTGAGGAAACAAAAATTGGAGGATATAAATAAGGAAGGGAAATGTTGAGGAATTCATAAAATATGAAAAAATAAAAATTGTAAAAGAAGGTAGGAGAAAAGGGAAGTAATAGAAATTAAAGATTTAGGACGTAAAGATTATAATAAATGAGGAATTTGAGAGGGGTAATAGAACCAGAGTAAGGGGACTACAAATTAAGAATGGTCTTAGAGTTGATTTTTCATAGTTTTCTTATTTGATATTTACTTTTAATGATATTCATTTAAATTCTTTTGTCTTCACATTTATCACTAAGCAATTACATAGAAGATCTTCAATAATAGAGCAATAGAATCATAAAAATACAACCAAACAAGAGACACAAGCATTTATGCTGGGAAAACCTACACGGGGAAAAACCTAACAACATTTTACTTAGAGAAATTATTCAGTTCAATAGAGATACATCTAATTCTTCTATACAAGTACAAGGTCAAATTGACCGACAATATAACTATGGTCAAACCTAGTCAAGTCAAATAGTTGCTCACTAAACTCAGTATGGTTTGATATACTAGGGACAAATTTCGGCCTTGCTTCTACACCAGAGAAAACTTGGATTTGATGCCCGAAGTTACCCATAAATTTTTTGACACATGTGAAGTCAGCAACAGGGAAGAATACCAGACACGCGAATTCAACAAAGAGAGAAATATATTGATTATCAGTTGGAGAACTTCGACCTTCTTCATCCTTCTTCTTGTCTCCATATCTTCTTCGTTGGATGACCAAAATATGTATTTTTTGTGTGTTTCGAATTGTGTCTAAGAGAGGAGGTCAAGTGCCTCATATATAGAAGATTGGCTTTCCAAAGTGGTGCCTCTTTGACTAGGGCTGAATTGAATAGGAGGAGGGCCGACTTGACCTTATAGGAGCCAAAAACCCAAATTTCAAAATTCAACATTTTCTTTTGAAACGGACATTAAGAACATGCCTTAAATTTTTTTTTTTGACAAGGACATGAAGAACATGTCTTATATTTATTATTACATATACATCAACGACTAAAATATTAATTATTAATACCAACCATAGCTACAAAATTCAACACTTAGTGGTTTGAAGATGATTGATAGTAAATACCAAGATTGGTTGAGTTTGATTCGAACTTCCCAATTAAGGTTATTGGGATTATTTTCAATCTTTGACAACTTCTCAAATGAGCCTTATTGAATAGTGTTGAGATTTGATAAAAAATCAAGTTTGGTCAAAACATATAAAGTTTTTAGGGAGCTTAGAATGCTCCATGATAACAAATTTGGAAATGCAATTATGAATAGTGCGAGTGATATGTTCTTTCAATTGATTCTTAGGGAATGACCAGTTTGGTTTATGTATCGTGTGGTTATGGTTAATGTTAGCAATATGTTATTTGAGTATAAATATGAATGCTTGCTTGGAATTCTCATACTCCTCTATAAGGTGTGTTGCATAGGTGTGCATGTACATGTGTGTGTGTGTGAATGAGTGTGTGTGCATGCATGTGAATAATAAACAAGATAATAAATAATTAAATATGTCATATTTAATGTCTTGGAATAGTTTCTATTACTTTATAATCTCCTCTCCATTTTTCTCTCGCTCTCCCTCTCATCTCATCTCATCAATTTTTGGCTATACCATATTTAAAATTTTGAACTAATGCATTTCAAGTAAACACTTCACTCAACGTCAAAGCATTATTCTAACCTTAAAAATATTCAAAAATATTTATCCAACAAAGTTAATTTTGTTACAATATTATAGAAAGTAGTTAATAAGAATTTATGGTGATGATGTTGGAATTGTTTATCCTCCCCTAGGACCAACAATGTCTATTAAACCTCCAACCTATAATCCACTTGTCTTCATGCACTTTTATTTTTATCTTAAACTTTTCTTGATTTAGCTTTTTTCCATTAAATTTATACTCACTTATTTATACTCTTTTACTTTCATTGATAAATTAGTTTCTTTTATTTATTTATTATGATATTTGACTCTATTTAATATATTTATTAATTATTATTATTATTATTATTATTATTTTTAAAAATAATAATTAAATATTTTATAAAATCTACGCCCGGATCACAACAAAAACTGGAAGAATTATAAAGTTTCTAAGACCATATTCTATAATGACATAAGGATTTCTGGGAGCTTCAACCTCCATATCACCAAAACCAGAAACTACATCATTTCTAATGACTTGTTTACTATTATGGGTCCTACAATATTGTCTACAAAGGAATATTGTTATACAATATTTGTTCATTCGTTGTGGAAGTTTCTTGGCATTGCATCCTCTAATTCAACTTCTTCATTTCCTTATACTAAATGTAGTCCCACTGTTGAGATAGGTATCAATGTGTTCTCCACCTAGCTTTGAAGAGTGTCAATTTCATCATTATGGAGATCTAGGTGTTGCTACATAATAATCAAATTTTTTGCTTGTTCGACGACCTAGAGGGAGAGTTGTTGAACAATGTACAAGAGGAGGTGACAGTATACATTGTTGACTACAGAAAATTAAGGACATAATGGAAATTATAGGGGATTTTCCCCATCATCATCATGCTTGTAAGGATCCATTAAGTGCCAACTTCCAGTCATTTCCCTATTTATGAGCTTGATTCTTTGTTGCACAATTTTGAAGCCCACCCTAAATTTCTGACTAAGAGGAAAAAATTAACTCCTTCTAAAAATATTGTAGTATGAAATATAAGACAGAGCCAAATTTGGAAGTGTCAGATTACCAATTTAAAACCTAATTGTGTAGAGGAAAGTTGTGAGACCTATGTGTTGTCTCTTCCCGTTCGCTTGAGTTGCTGGGCATATGGACCAATCTTTCCTTTTTCCAAAATTGCCTATGATGACTTCCAATTCAATTGATGTTGGAGTCCACTACACCACATTCCAAAACAAAGAGGTTTGCAAAACTAAATTTACCAATCCTAAACGTGTTGAACCTCAATCCTTGCATTTCCTTTCAGTGTCGAAGACTCTAGGAAGGGAGGAGAATAATATTTTCTTCCTTACGCTGTGGACGACATTCCATTTTTGGCAGATAAATATTGTGATTTTTAAACCTGATTCCCCCATCCATGAATTCTTGATGGGATATGTCATTTATCCACAAGAACTCAATCTCATTCTCTGAATCGATTGTGGATACCGGGGCCAAGAGGGTATGCCACTCATACTTGGAAATTAAATACCGAGACCATTCAAGCCCACCGATCAACAAATGAGTATAAGAGGGTGCATGGATATCATGTTGGCCCAACACTCCCTCCCATAATACTCATTCTCCATTTATGGATCTCACATCAAGTAACATTGAATGCTCTTGAATTTTAATGATGCCCATGGATTTGATAGATAAACTATGTTTGCACCTGTTGGCTTTGAAGAGTTTGAAACTAGAAGTAATAGATAGATATATGATGGACATTTTCCAATTCATGGGATGATTTTCCAACTTCTTTTCCCATTGACTTCAATTTGGCTTCTTTCCAAACTGTAGGTTTGTTTAGCTTGTTGGTTTGCCATTTTGTTCTAGCTTCTTAGTTTGTAGTAAAAACTTTTATGATGGAAGTCTTCCAAGATTGTCTTGAGCCTTTTAAAATTTAGATTGAACTTATTAGATTTGGAGATTTCATTGTTTTGAAAAATATGGATAGATATGAGGGAGTCTCCAATGATAGTGATCCTAGATATTTCGAGGTCCTTGGCTAAGGACAGACCTAGGAAAAGACGATATATTTATGCCATGTTGTTGGTTTCTTTGCCTAATCCCCAAGTGGACTTAATTTCTTGAATCTTATCGAGATCCCGTAGGATCCATCCCCCTCATGCCACCCCTATTTATTTTTATTATTATTATTTAATAATAATAATAATATGGGACATTACATATTCCCTCTCTTCTAGTAACTTCATCCCAAATTTAACTTTGATTATGTTATCTCCCTCTCTTTTTTTTCTTTAAATTTTCTCCATGTATCTTCCACATCACAATTTTTTGGACCAATACAAGGCAACCTTAAATGACCACAATAGGTATCAAAAGTTCCCATGAAATGTGAGAAACACATTGGAACCTCTCTACTTGTTTAAAAAAAAACATCAAAAGCTCTTGGGAAGTGTAAGCAACACTGTAGCACTTATTTACTTTTGAAAAAACAAGATTAAAGCTATCTAGGTCTATCATGACCCCAAGGCTATAGACCTCATTTTCCGAAACATGCATCCATATCGGTACTCATGTACCCGAATAATCTCAAAATGATAGCCCAAACTTCCATGACAACTCTTTGAGGTACAAAGAATTAGGCAGAGTCCAATCCCATAACTCCACTGGTGAGAAACACTCTAGTCATTCATTAGACTTCTTCCTCATAACTCCAATATATTAGGCCTTCTCAAAATGGTTTTATATCCCATAAAGAATTATACAAGGAAAAAGAGACAATGGTAGAAGTAGTTCATTATGTTTGTCCCCAGTTCATAAGGTGTTACTTTATATATTTTCTCCCTCACAAATATGGGCTTCCATGAGATCATAAAATAACATGGCCCTCTTGGCCCATTGGTGGATTTATTATCAAACACCACCTCACAACATGCAACCAATGCATTAGTTATAATCATATCATCATTAACTCATAAAAATAATCCACATGCTAACTATCAAATGTCATTATAAGAACACAACATCATTATTATCACAAAGTCATAAATAGTGGGGAACCACATGTTCACGCATGACATTTTTAACACCTTGTCATAAAATTTTCATCCAAATACTACATGCCTTGACATCATGAAATAGGGCATTCACAAGAAAATAATTGCTTTAAAACTGGCAATGGGGTGTGCAAGAACGTGTGTCCATTCTTAAAAGAGCACATGCATTCATATTCATATATCCTTGGGGATCCCTGAATAACCACACAAGCTTACTAACTTCAATTTTCAGGAAGGTGCATGCATTCTCAAAAGCACCCGTGATTTTCTAAAAGTGTATGCCTTTTTAAGAATGCATGCACATTTTCAAAAGTGTACATGCACTTTCAAGAACACATGCAAACTCTTATGCCTATAATATTTTAGAGGGGGGGGGGAGATAAAAATTTCTGGGGTTGTTATGAAACATGTTGGATAGAGAGGGGGAGTGAAATAGAGGGGTGGATGGATAGAGATATAGAGTGAAAGAGTGAGAGGTGGAGAGTGAGGTGGTAAAGAGAGAGAGAGAAAGAGGGTGGATAATGGGGAAGCGAGGGAGAGGGAGAGTAGGGAAGAGGGGAAGAGTGGGGGAGAGAGAGGAAGGGGGAGAGAGTTAGTGAGCTGGGGGAGAGAGAGACAGATAGAGATTGGTGGGAGACAAAGAGGAGAGATAGATATGGGGAGATAGGGAGGGATAGAATGAGAGAGAGGAATTGAGGAAGAAAGAGAGGGAGAGATAGGTTAAGAGAGAGACAATGTATGTAAGGGGGGAGAGAGAGAGAGAGAGAGAGAGAGTGGTTGGAGACAGAGAGGAGAGTAGTGGGAGGGAGAGGGTGAGAGGGAGGGATATAATGAGAGAGGAAGTGGGTAAGAGAGAGAGGGAGAGAGAGGTGAAGAGAGATAAAATGTGTAGGGTGTGTTGGGGGGGGGGGGAGGAGAGAGAGAGAGAGAGAGAGAGAGAGAGAGAGAGAGAGAGAGAGAGAGAAGGGGGTGGTAGTGAGGGAGGGAAATAAAAAGAGAGAAATAGAGAGAGAGGAACATTTAGAGAGAGGATGAGAGAGGACGGGCAAGGGAGGGAGAGGGAGCGAGGGCGAGAGAGAAAGTGAGGGAATGGGATACGAAATAAGAGGTATAAAAGGGTAGAGGTGAGAGAGAGGGGTACACAGAAATAGGTGAACAAGGAAAGAGGGGGTGGGAAGAAGGGAGCGAGGGTGAGGGAGAGTGAGTGAGAGAGAGGGATATGAGGAGGGATAGAGTTTGAGAGAAAAAATGTAAAGAGATATAGATGGAGTGAAGTAGAGGGGAAAATGAACAAAAAGAGAGATGGGGTAGAGAGAGGGAAAGATATTGGAGATATGGATTTATGAGACAAGAAGTGTGGACACAAGTGAGAGGGGGGGAGAGACAAAAGTGAGGTGAGAGAGAGAGAGAGAGAGAGAGAGAGAGAGAGAGAGAGAGAGAGAGAGAGGTAGACCCTTTGTATATCTATATTCTTCCATCTCTCTCTCCCCCTCTATCTCAATTTATATCCCCCCTCCATCTCTGTCTCTATCTCCCTCCCTCTCTCATTCTCTCTATCCCCCTCTCTCTCATTATCTTCCCCCTCACCATTTCTTGTTCTCTACCCCACAATGTCATTGTTCCTATCTCTTCCCCATACTTTATCTCCATCCCCCCCTCCATCCCTTAATCCTTCCATCACAACAAACCCAATACAACTTTATCTCTCTCTCATTCTCCCACTACCCCTCATTTTCCCCTCTCTCCATTTTTCTCTCTCCCCCTCACTCTACCCTCTCCCATGTCTCTCTCCTCACTACCTCTCTCCTTATCCTTATCTCTTTCTACCCCCCCCAACTCTCTCTCTCTTTCCAGACACACACACACACACACAAATATATGTTGATGTCTCTATCTTATTCCTTCTGTCTCTCTCCCTCACTCCCTCATTATCTATCTCCCTCTCTACCACATCAGTCACATTCTCTCCACCCCTTCCTCTCTCTTTTTCTATATCTCGCCCCCCTCTAGCTCTGTCTATTTCTCCCTCCCTCTCTCCTTCCCTGTCTCTCTCTCTCTCTCACCCCTACTCTCTCTCTGTCTCTCCATATCCATCTCTCTCTCTCTCTCTCTATTTATCTCTTTCTCCCTCCCTCTCTCCTTATCTCATTTCCTCCCTCACTACCACACCCCCTTTATCCCCATTCCTCTATTTGTATATACCTCCCTTGATTCCAAAATCCATCGTTCACAACAACCATTTTTCTATTCTCTCTCTCTCTCTCTCCCTTACCTCCCTTCTCTTCGTCTCTCACCCCCCCTAGTTTCTCTACTTATATATCTCCTCCCTCACTCCCTTCCACCCTATCCCCATATATATCCCCCATCTCTCTCTCTCTCTCTCTCTCTCTCCACATCTCTCTTTATCTCTCTCCTATTCCCTCTCTCACCGTCTCTATCTCCCCTTGCCAACTTCATCTTCCTCCCCTACTTCTCTCTCTCTCTCTCTATAACACACACACACACACACACACACACACACTTATCTCTCCCTTCCTCTACCTCTCCTTCCTCTTCCTTCATTCCTATCCCTCCCTCCCTCCCTCCCTCCTTCACAAAAACTCCCCTCCAACTCTATCTCTTTCTTCCCCTATGTGTCTTCCACACTCTCTCTCCCACCACCCCCTACTTCCTCTCTCCCCCTTATCCATCCTCTTTCCCCATTTATCTGATTCTTTGACTCTCACTCACTTTGTCTCTCTCCCCCTCATTTATGATCTTAAGACCCTCTTAGGTCGCACTAACAAAAGGCCATGTAATTTCAAGGACACAACAACTTTAAAAAAATAAAAAATATATAAAATTAAGATTATAAATTTTGAAAAAATATATGTACACAAGAGAAATATGTTTTATATAATTTTATAGACTTTTGTAACAATATTCCTTCATTTAGGTACTCAAAGGTTGCACTAAAAAAAACATGTACATTATATTTTGCATGAAAAATATCATACCACTCTTAGGAAAACTCAAAATTCACATAGTTAAAACAAAATTTCTATAAATAAAAAATGATATATTCATAAATTTAATTCATTTTCCTACATTTCATATTTTTACACCATCTTCAAACTCATAATGTAAGGACCTCCAATAAAATCCTCTAAGTTAATAGATTTTTTTTTTGGTAAGTTGAGCTAATCTATTAATTTCAAAAACATAAAGTTACATATGCTACAAGCTAAGTTGGCCTACTGCGCTTAGCCAATCCTAGCCTTTGAAACGCTGTTTCTGGGCTGCATCGAGGGAGGAAACCAACCCAGAAAAAACTGACAAATGAGCAGTACATTATGCGCATTAGCGGTGACATATCTGAAAAGCATGAAGGAGATGATTACCAAAGAGCCTTGAGGGCGAACTTGACAAAAAATAGTGGAAAAATGAGCGACTGCGCAGATGTTACTCATCATCTTCATCATCGTTGTCAGGGTTCTCCTCCTCGATAGGACAGGCAGGGGCCTGCGCAACAACAGCTTCCCTATCGGCCAACGTATGCTTGGGAGTTCTCACTGGGGTGCAGAGAATGGGGTAGTCTGAGTCTACACCTTCTGGAAGCCATGTTCATATGCCATTGAAGTCCATGACCCAGATGTAAATGTCTTCATGATCCTTATCCGGAGCCTTCAGAGGGACAGGATTGTGATGCGGGGAGAGCTCCTGAGGGGAGGAGGTGGACCTCCTTGTACCACGCTCACCTCTCTGCGCAGCTTGCCTGGAGGAATCTGCGCACTGCTCGGGAGCGGGACATTGGCTAGCAAAAGTGCTGGAGGAGGAGCCATCAATCGATTCGAGACGATTTTCCTCTCCACGGTGATAATGACCAGGGAGGGCCCCTCTTTTCCCACCACGGATAGTGCGCTGACGGAGTCTGGGAGCCATTGTGGATCTGGGGAGGGATGAGCAGGTCAGAGGAACATGATCGCACAGGGCTGTTCATGGGAGCCGAGAATCAGGAGATAAATGGGGGGTAGATTCATAGGATGGGGGACTGCGCAACTACTCACTGGGGTAGAGGCTTCGTAGCTGATTGAGGTCGGTGAGAAACCAGAGCGGAGAGAGGGGAGCTAAATGCAAGGGAAACAGGTTGAGAGGGGAAAGGGGAAAAAGGTTAAGCATTATAAAGGTGTGAGGATGAGGTTTTTGAATATAGTCATGAGTGCCCTTCACGTGATTATGCATGCGATAATTAAGAGCCTATACCAGCTCGGGGAAGAGTTTTGGCCGAGAGATTGGCTAATCATGATGGACAAGAGAGGTAGTGGCTGCGAAGTGATCTTCATGGTAGGGTGCCGTAGGACCTGTTATTTTGTCATTATTTCTGGTGCTGCGAGGTGTATGCGAGAGGTTAATTGTAATTGGATCCATTGTAGGTGAAGCTATGCAGTGGGGATTTCCATTATCCTAGAGGGGTGAGATTTGATTAACACTCATGTCTGATCTATCACCTGCATTCGGGGGTTGTTGATCCTTCTGAATGAGAGTGAGACAATTTTTTCTGAAAGCAGCCTCTTCAACCTATAAGAGAGGAGTGATGCAGAGCTTTGTTGCATTGCACCCCTTTATTTTCTAGAAGATCCACAACAGAGTTGGATTTTCTGCGCACATGGCCAAAAGTGATGGCTCTGTGGTTGTGAAACAACAATTCCACAATCTTAAGCTTGTAGGCAAGTATCTAGCTGTTGGAATCTTTGGAGGAGGCTGTGCCTTGAAGGATTCTAGTGGCAGCCATCGTAATGATTTGCGAGTCTCCCTCCATTTCTAGAGGGAAGTAGTTGAAATTGATGGCAATTTGAATCCCCTGTATCAGTCCTTCCAGCTCAACAGAATTGTTGCTATCCCATCCTATATTCCCATAGTAGATTATTAGAGGATCTCCCTGTGAGTTCCTGATGATGCCGCCGAAGTTTGCATTACCAGGGTTGCCTTTGGACACCCCATCAAAGTTGCATTTGAAGAAGCCTTTGGGGGGACGAGACCAAGTTTTTGGAGCAGGAGTTCTGCCAACGCTTCTGGGATTGATATTTATGTGAGTATTTAGACTCATGTGCCAGTTATTCCAAATGCGACATTCTGCCGCCACGGTGCGAAGGTCCTCCTGACTCCAAGCATCTAAAGCAAGAATTTCAGTTAGGTTGCTGTGAATTCTATCCCAGAGCTGATCATGAGTAGAGGTTTTTCCTTGAAGATGTGGCTGTTTCATTCCTTTCAGATGTTCCAAACAAGGATGCCCGGGGTGATCTGCCATAATCTATTTTTAAGGGTGTTGGTGTAGGGATTGTCCTGCCAGTTGCTGATGGTGTTAATGATGTTACCTATGACTCAGTTGGAACGTCTACATAAGACCACAATTCTGTCCCAAAGGAAGTTGGCAGTGGGACATTGGTCCAATAGGTGGTCGATGGTTTTCGAGCTAACCTGACATAATGGACATCTGGAGGGCCCTATGAACCCTTTCTTCAAAATATTCTCCCAAGTGAGAATTCGACGTTTACTGAGTAGCCATAAGAAAGTAGCTATTTTGGGCCATGTTATCACTCTAGTAATTCTTAAGTTGTGTAGTTTTGGTTTTAAGTCAAAGAATTCTAGAGGTAACCACATACCAACTTCAAACTCTAGGATCTAGCCTTCCTAGGGTTCAGAGAGGGCTCTCTCTATAAGATTTAACTTTGTTTTGTTTTATAAATATTAGGCTAGTTATGAAAGTGCAGCTTTGGTTTTGTTTTGGTAGATTTGGTGGGAAAAATCACTTGAAAGGAAGGATAGTGGGAAATCTATTTGTCGATTGGGCTATGGAGTCAAAATCAAGAAAACAGGACTAGGATCAAGTGGAAAAAAGGTCAAATGTCTTCAGGGCAAGATAGATAACCCTTGGAGATCTTGTAAAGTTGTTTTTGTGAGGTGGTATGATCAGGATAAAGGGCACTTAAGAATCCTTAAATCCAGAAAAAAAAGTAGTAGGAGAGGTCAAATGAGAGAGGGAGAAATTAAGGGTTCCCTACACTGGAAATCATAGGAAAACATATAAATGATAACTAGTTAAAAACAGGGTGCTATTAAAAAATCTTGTAGTAATACTCCTAATTATATATTCAGATTTAGCATAAACATAAATGGATGCATGTAACAAAGAAAGGAAACAATGACAAGTGAAGAAAATACTTCACTCCAAATAGCTCATCACAGGAATCCTGAAGTATGATACCAATTTGCTTTGATCCAGCCTGCTACTCGAAGTTTTGACACAAAAAAGTTTTAAAGTCCAAGAAGAAATGACTATAACAATCCCAACAATTTTATTCCACCAAAATACTTCTAAAGATGAAGTATTTATACAAATTCTAAACTAAAATATCTTGAAAAAATATCAAGATTGGTTTACAAATATCTCAAACTGTTTTACATAAATAGAACTCAATAAAAGGACACTCAAAACTAATGAATCTATCTGGCACTATACTTATGGATAGGTGATGAAAAAGAGGAGAAATTTGAAGTTGATATCAACTCTTAGTTGATGATGAGGCATCCAAGTCACTAACTGTCTCCTTTCTTTGTGCATTCTGCTCTAGAAATTCTGCAAACTTGGCGTCTAATGATACCTTTGGATGTCTAAATCTGAAATATATGTGTAAAAAGTGAAAGAGGTTATTGTAGATAAATATGTTTTTGAAATAAAACTCTCTCATTTCCCTAAAATTGAGCTCCAGATGTTCACAATAGGATCTGCAAAAAGATGTGTAAAACAGAGCTTTGCACAGTCTGAAAAAATAGGCTGTAAAGATGTGCATGTATCTTCCATTCCGTAATACCTGTGCAAAAAGTGAGAAAGGTTTTTGTAGATGCGTCTCTTAGAAACAAAAACCTCCTTTAGTTTTGTAAGATGTATTTCTTATTGACCAAAATATTCTCTGCAAAATGATGACTTAACATGAATTTTATGTAAAAAGGGCTTTCACATATTGTTTAATATTTCCAAACCCATAATGGCTGTTAGAAAAGTGAGAGAGGTTTTTGGGAACATAAAACTCCTTCAATTTTGAAAAATTCATCTTGGATTGGTCACAATAGTTTCTGAAAAACAATGACTTTAAACATGATTTTTTTGCAAAAATGTCCCTTCTTGCTCCCTTTTCATCTTTTAACCTTACTGTTCTTTTAACTTTTTTTTACTTTCATTTTGGATAAACTTCATTCTTGTTGAAAGTATTTTCATATTTATTTACAATTTACTGCCGCTGTATTTACTTTTACTGTTTTACCTTGACTGCTTTGTAACTTTGTTTTAACCTTTACTGAGACTTTTATCCGATACAATTTAACTCTAATGCTCTTTGACTGTTCTGTTTTCACTGCCACTGTGAATTATTACTTTACTTTTACCATTCACTGTGTAAATTTATCTCTCTCTGCAAAAATAACTTCTTTCTGTTTTGCTGCCTGGAATCTTTTGTTAAGGAATATCATTTAAAATTCTTTTCTTTGTGAATTTTTGTAGTAAAACAGATCTTTAACTATTATTTAGATTGTTTTATCCAATTTCTCCTTTTGCTAATGACCTGCAAAACAAAATAATTGTTAATGAAACCCTGGCTACAGGGAGGTGATAATAGCTTTAAGTGGTCACAGTACTGGATTTGATTTTGGCACTTTGGAACCTTCAGGATTGCTAGAACTTTTCTTTTTTGACATTTTGGCTACTTCTGCAAGTTTAGACAGTTTGCAAAAGTAATTTTCACTTTTAGCAGAGGCTTTATGGGAAAAATAGGCAAAGTATAGTCTCTTCTTTGGGTTTTCTGTCCAATTAGGCTTGTCAAAGAGGTTAACAGGCTTTTGAACTGAATTAAAACAAGAAACAAGGGTTTCCTGAGTCTTTTAATGAGAAATTGGGCTAAAAAAAGTTTGTTAAATTTAGGCAAAGAGGCTTATGATACCTTCAGAGGTTTTCTAGTTTGATTTAGAGCTTGAAATAGTTCATAAAACTATGAAAACTCACAAATTTCCTCAAAATAATGCGCAACAGTAAAAACAGGGTTTCTGGGAAAAATTTGACAAGGTATGGCCTGTTTTTGGGGCTTTTTGGCAGTTTATTTTAATCGATTTCTTGAACTCTGAGAGTGTTTGTTGTTTTTAAGGCTTTAAAATCGATTGCAAGTTCAATTTTTTTAGAAAAATACCTGTAATATGTAGGTATTTGGCTTTGGAACAATTTCTGAGGTTTTGAATGGAACACAACTTCTTTGGATTTGTTTGGAGTAATGCACAACTTCCTTGTCAGTCTTCAATGGTTTGCAGGGTAAATTTTGCAGGCTTAGGGCATGAAAATGGCTGAAAAAGGCTTTAAAAGGGTGTTTTTTACATTTGGGAAGGCAGTGCAACATAGGTTAAATGCGCAAGAAGGGTATGAAATGAATGCATTTCTAAAGTTTAATATGCATTTTGGTCACATTATCTATACATTGAATGTGGGTCGCATCGGAGGGGAGGGTGGTTTCGGAGTTCAATGGATCGAAAACCATACTTGTTATCATGCAACATTGAGGTGGTAAGTGGTATCCGGCTTAACCTACGCAATCCAATAAGGATCGACCACGTGGAGGAGAGAGGAATTTCAAAACAGCCTATTTCGCGCAGCTTCAGAGCTCAGGCGATCGTGCTACTTTTCCATGCGATATCAAATGTCAGCCGTCAGATTTGGGGGATCAATGCGAACGGTCGCGATTGATTGGGAGTTGCACCGAAATGGGAGTGGGGCCAGGTTATTTGTTATGTGCGCGGATGGTTTAAACTTTATGAAATAAACATTTAAACCTTATTTTTATGATAACGGAGAAAAACTTTAAAGTTTATAAAAAATGTGTTTTTTTAATAAAGTTTACAGTTTGGGCATTAAAAAATAGGCAAGGGGTAATGTTTTATGTGTTAATTAGAACATTTAACCAATGTTTTAATCAATACACAGGCATGATTTTTATTATATAGTTTCTAAACATTGTATGGTTGTTTAAAACTATAGGGAGGGGATACTTGTATATAGATAGGTTTAGACCAAGGGGTTTGTAGGGTGGGGTTTTTATTTTACGCACATGGGGATAATAAACTTTGGTCTAAACGTAAAATAATGGGTTTTGGGGGGTTAATTTAAATATAATGGATTTAATATATATGGGAGGGTGTAATTAGGGATTTACTACAATAAGTTAGGTGTTAATATGAATAAAGGGATAGTAAAAGGAAACAAAACACATATTATCTTTAAGTAAAGTATAAAAATAAAGCATTGCTCATCTTTTATATTACTTCACTAATATATAGGATAAATGTATTTTTAGGGTTTTTATGAATGATTTTGAAGGGAATGAAATTAATTATTTTAGGGTTTCAATTTTACTAAGTAAGAATGTGTCTTTACTTAGGAAAAAAGGGTTTTGATGTATGAATGAAGGGTAAATGCTGATAAATGTGGGTTTAACATAGGCATTCAATATTTTTAACTAACCAATCATCGAGCCTTGGGTCCGGTCCCAGCAGAAGTCAGAGAAATGCTCTGAGCCTTTTTGACTGATAGTTTAGAGTATTGAATACTTGTAGTGGAGGGGAAATTAGTGATTTTTGCCTGATGATGCTTTATTACATGCTTGCTCAACTGCTTTCTTCCTACCCATCTTTATTTCTAACATTTTTTCTTAATTTTTTTAGGTGCATTTAGGCTTTCAACCTTAAAATATTTTTCTTTCAAAACATAAAAATATCTAAGTCTACATTATTTCATTCGAGGGTTCAGATTAAACTGTTGAGCTCCTTATTATTCTCTACCTATCTAGGTTTATCAGGTTCATTGTTTATCTTTATTTCTCTATCTAAAACATGAAATTAGCTTGTGAAAAGTTAAGATTAAATATTTCTTTTCTTTAATGATTCTGGCAATATTGACCTCATACTTTATAAAAATTATTCTATAGGTGAAGTAAAAGTAGTGGCGTTGGACTTGCTCCCATTTAATTATTATTTATCTCTTCTTTCTTAGGGTATATGGCATTTACAAGTCTGATCTTTCTTTTGGGACTTACCGCCCTCTTTTTTCATTTTTATTATTTTCAATGTGGAAAACAACTTGCAAAAAACAGGTAATATATTTAGACCTAGTCAATTCAAAAATTCTCGTCCCTCTTTATGGGACCTAATATGACTTCCCGCAGGATGAATCTCTTGCTGAATCTTAAAATATTAATGGCAACTGATCATGCAGGTAATTAAACATGCATTTTCTTTGTTATAAAATCTCTATGACTGAAACTCTTGAACTGAATTTACACCCTTTTTTGCAAACTGAAATCTGATCTGAGACTAAAAGGTGTTGCAACCTTCAAAATAAACTAATGAATCATCAATATCTTAGGGCCTTTTCCTTGGCTTCAAATCTTAATGAATTATTTCAAAACTAGCTGAAAACTAAAAACTGAAAAGATGCTAAGAATTCTGAGCTTATTTGCACTCATCTACCTACTCTAATCTACTGATAATCTTATTGAATCAGGTAATACAAATTTTTTAATGAAGCCAGTCAAGTAGTTGTCGAAATGAGTGGATAATTTGACTGCTTGTCATCAAACCTGGAAGCATAGCTTGATCATGTGTCTTCATAATAAAAAATATGATGTGTAATGGAAATTGCTGATATATTTGATCCTCATAGATAAAACATTTTTGCAGACTTGAGCTAAAAATAGTCTCCATATAATTTGCTATAGGATCATCAAAAGCATAATGTATGATTTGTGCTTCTAGGCCTTCAATGAACAATTGATTAGTTGTATTCTTAATATTAAACCCTAAAACTATTTCTTCTATCTTGTGCTTGAAAGAATAATCATCCTCAATCTGCAAGTCAAAAGGTAGTACAATTTCCTCTTGCTTTGGAGAAGGAAGATTTTCCAAGAATTCTTTAGGATCTCAGAAATTATAAGACTGAATTTGAGAATGCAAAAGTTTAATGCCATTTTTATATTTTTTCAGAAATTAACTCAAGAACACATATTTTAAGTTGAGGAGAATATTTTCTTGATTTCAAAATAGGAAAGACAACTCTTACAAAATCCTCATCAAGCTGAAATTCTAATAATCCATCCCTGAATTCATTGAAAATATCATGAGATGAAAGGTTTGCCACAAAACCTGTCATCTTGTATCACCATTAATGATTTGGAATATGGATTTTTTGGTTATGCTGTTTCTTCTGAATTTTGAAGTTCTGGATATTGGACAATGGAGTCATTAGGTGGATGATTTTAACCTTTGTATTTCTGATCACTGTCCACCATCATAGATTAGATCTGAACCTGTAAAATATTTCTGAAGAAAATGTTAGTCTTTCCCAATATGGTCGCCAATAATGTTATCACTCTAGTAATTCTTAAGTTGTGTAGTTTTGGTTTTAAGTCAAAGAATTCTAGAGGTAACCACAGACCAACTTCAAACTCTAGGATCTAGCCTTCCTAGGGTTTAGAGAGGGCTCTCTCTATAAGATTTAACTTTATTTTGTTTTATAAATATTAGGCTAGTTATGAAAGTGCAGCTTTGGTTTTGTTTTGGTAGATTTTGTTGGAAAAATCACTTGAAAGGAAGGATAGTGGGAAATATATTTGTCCATTGGGCTATGGAGTCAAAATCAAGAAAACAGGACTAGGATCAAGTGGAAAAAAGGTCAAATATCTTCAGGGCAAGATAGATAACCCTTGGAGATATTGGAAAGTTGTTTTTGTGAGGTGGTATGATCGGGATAAAGGGCACTTAAGAATCCTTAAATCCGGAAAAAGAAGTAGTAGGAGAGGTCAAACAAGAGAGGGAGCAATTAAGGGTTCCCGAAACTGGAAATCAGAGGAAAACATATAAATGATAACTAGTTAAAAACAAGGTGCCATTAAAAAATCCTATAGTAGTACTCCTAGTTATACATTCAAATTTAGCATAAACATAAATGGATGCATGTAAGAAATAAAGGAAACAATGACAAGTGAAGAAAATACTTCACTCCAAATAGCTCATCACATGAATCCTGAAGTATGATGCCAATGCTTTGATCCAGTCTGTTACTCGAAGTTTTGACACATAAAAGTTTTAAAGTCCAAGAAGAAATGACTATAACAATCCAAACAATTTTATTCCACCAAAATACTTCTAAATATGAAGTATTTATACAAATTATAAACTAAAATATCTTGAAAAAATATCAAGATTGGTTTACAAATATCTCAAATTGTTTTACATAAATAGAACTCAATAAAAGGATACTCAAAACTAATGAATATATTTGGCACTATAATTATGTATAGGTGATGAAAAAGAGGATAAATTCGAATTTGATATCAACTCTTAGTTGATGATGAGGCATCCAAGTCACTAACTGTCTCCTTCCTTTGTGCATTCTACTCTAGAAATTCTGCAAACTTGGGGTCCAATGATACCTTTGTATGTCTCAATAAAAAATATATATGTAAAAAATGAAAGAGGTTATTGTAGAAAAATATGTTTTTGAGATAAACCTTTCTCAGTTCCCTAACATTCAGCTCCAGATGTTCACAATAGGCTCTGCAAAAAGATGTGTAAAACAGAGCTTTGCACAGTCTTAAAAAATAGGCTGTAAAGATGTGCACGTATTTCTCATTCCGTAATACCTGTGAAAAAATTGAGATAGGTTTTTGTATATGCGTCTCTTAGGGAAACAAACCTCCTTCAGTTTTGTAAGATGTATTTCTGATTGGCCACAATATTCTCTGAAAAATGATGACCTAACAATAATTTTCTAAAAAACTGCTTTCACATATTGTTTAATATTTCCAAACCGATAATGGCTGTTAGAAAAGTGAGAGAGGTTTTTGTAGTTGGAGATCTTAGGAACGTAAACCTCATTCAGTTTTGAAAAATTCATCTTGGATTGGTCATAATAGTTTCTGCAAAATAATGACTTTAAACAGGAATGTTTTGCAAAAATTTCCCTTCTTGGTCCGTTTTTATCTTTTAACCTTACTGTTCTTTTAACTGTTTTGACTTTCACTTCGGATAAAATTCATTGTTGTTGAAAGCATTTTCATATTTATTTACCATTTAATACCTCTGTATTTAATTTTATTGTTTTACCTTGAGTGCTCTGTAACTTTGTTTTAACCTTTACTGTGACTTTCATCTGATACACTTTAACTCTGATGCTCTTTGACTGTTCTGTTTTCATTATCACTGTGAATTCTTACTTTACTTTTACAATTCGCTGTGTAAATTTATCTCTCTTTACATAAATACCTTCTTTCTGTTCGTCTGCCTAGAATCTTTTGTTAAGGAATATCATTTAAAATTCTTTTCTTTGTGAACTTTTTGAGTAAAACAGATCTTTAACTAGTATTTAGATTGTTTTATCCAAATTCTCTGTTTTCTAATGACCTGCAAAACAAAATAATTGTTAATGAAACCCTGGCTACAGGGAGATGATAATGGCTTTAATTGGTCACAGTACTGGATTTGATTTTGGCACTTTGGAACCTTCAGGATTGCTAGAACTCTGTTTTTTTGGCATTTTGGCCACTTCTGCAAGTTTAGACAGTTTGCAGAAGTAATTTTCACTTTTAGCAGAGGCTTTATGGGAAAAACAGGAAAATTATAGTCTCTTCTTTGGGTTTTCTTTCCAATTAGGCTTGTCAAAGAGGTTAACAAGCTTTTGAACTGACTTAAAACAAGAAACAAGGGTTTCCTGAGTCTTTTAATGAGAAATTGGGCTAAAAAAAGTCTGTTAAATTTAGGCAAAGAGGCTTATGATACCTTCAGAGGTTTTCTGGTTTGATTTAGAGCTTGAAATAGTTCATAAAACTGTGAAAACTCACAAATTTCCTCAAAATAACGTGCATCAGTAAAAACAGGGTTTCTAGGAAAAATTTGACAAGGTCTGGCCTGTTTTTGGGGCTTTTTGGTAGTTTATTTTAATCGATTTCTTGAACTCTGAGAGTGTTTATTATTTTTAAGGCTTTAAAATTGATTGCAGGTTTAATTTTTTTAGAAAAATACCTATAATATGTAGGTATTTGGCTTTGGAACAATTTCTGAGGTTTTGAATGGAACACAACTTCTGTGGATTTGGCTTGAGAAATGCACAACTTCCTTGTCAGTCTTCAATGGTTTGTAGGGTAAATTTTGTAGGTTCAGGGCATGAAAATGACGGAAAAAGGCTTTAAAAGGGTGTTTTTTTTTATAGTCGGGAAGGAAGTGCAGCATAGGTTAAACGCGCAAGAAGGGTATGAAATGAATGCATTTCTAAAGTTTAATATGCATTTCGGTCACATTATCTATACATTGAATGGATCGAAAACCGTAGTGGTTATCATGCAGCGTTGAGGTGGTAAGTGGTATCAGGCTTAACCCACGCGATCCAATAGGGATCGACCACATGGAGGAGAGAGGAATTGCAAAACAACCTATTTCGTGCAACTTCAGAGCTTGAGTGATCGTGCTACTTTTCCACGCGATATCAAATGTCGGCCATCGGATTTGGGGGATCAATGCGAACGGTCATGATTGATTGGGAGTTGCGCCGAAATTGGAGTGGGGCCAGGTTATTTGTTATGTGCGTGGATGGTTTAAACTTTATGAAATAAACGTTTAAACCTTATTTTTATGATAGCGGAGAAAAACTTTAAAGTTTATAAAAAATGTGTTTTTTTAATAAAGTTTACAGTTTGGGCATTAAAAAATAGGCGGGGGGTAATGTTTTATGTGTCAATTAGAACATTTAACCAATGTTTTAATCAATACACGGACACAGTTTTTATTATATAGTTTCTAAACATTGTATGGTTGTTTAAAACTATAGGGAGGGATACTTGTATATAGATAGGTTTAGACCAAGGGGTTTGTAGGGTAGGGTTTTTATTTTACGCACACAGGGATAATAAAATTTGGTCTAAATGTAAAATAATGGGTTTTGGGGGGTTAATTTAAATATAAGGGATTTAATATATACGGGAGGGTGTAATTAGGGATTTACTACAATAAGTTAGGTGTTAATATCAATAAAAGGATAGTAAAAGGAAACAAAACACATATGATTTCTAAGTAAAGTATAAAAATAAAGCATTGCTCATCTTTTATATTACTTCACTAATACTTAGGATAAATGTATTTTGGGGGTTTTTATGAATGATTTTGAAGGGAATGAAATTAATTATTTTAGGGTTTCAATTTTACTAAGTAAGAATGTGTCTTTACTTAGGAAAAAGGGGTTTTGATTATGAATGAAGGGTAAATGCTGATAAATGTGGGTTTAACATAGGAATTCAATATTTTTACCAACCAGTCATCGAGCCTTGGGTCTGGTCCCAACAGAAGTCAGAGAAATACTCTGAGCCTTTTTGACTGATAGTTTAGAATACTGAATACTTGTAGGGGAGGGGAAATTAGTGATCTTTGCCCGATGATGCTTTATTACATGCTTGCTCAACTATTTTTTTCCTACCCATCTTTATTTCTAACATTTTTTCTTCATTTTTGTAGGTGCATTTAGGCTTGCAACCTTAAAATATTTTTCTTTCAAAACATAAAACTATCTATGTCTACCTTATTTTATCTGAGGGCTCAGATTAAACTGTTGAGCTCCTCATTATTATCTACCTATCTACTGATTTGTCAAGTTTAAACTGTTTGAAAAATATTTATTCTCTATCTAAAACATGAAATTGAAAGCATGAAAAGTTAAGATTAAATTGTTTAACTCTTCATGGATTATGGCATTTATTGACACTCTGCACATAATCATTATTCTTGCAGTGAAAGTAAAATTAGTGGCATTTGGACTTGCTCACTTTCAGGTCTTATTTGGTCTCTTTTTCTTTTGGGGTATATATTTTTCTAAGTCCTTTGATCTTTATTTTTAGGAATTTTACCCTCTTTTTTCATTTTTTATTATTTTCAAATATGGGAAAACAACTTGCAGAAAGCAAGGTATGTACATATTTACAAGACTATCAAAGTCAATTCAAAAATTATGAATCCTATATTTATAGGACCTTAACATCGACTTCACATGGTGATGGCATCTCCTTGTGAGATGTCAAGAACACCGTCGACAAGTAGCCTGATCCTTTGAGCCAACCCCAAACATGCATTTGCTTTGTTATAAAATATCTGTGACTGAAACTCTTGAACTAAATTTACACCTTTTTCTGCAAATTGAAATCTGATCTGAGACTAAAATATGTTGCAACCTTCAAACTAAACTATTGAATCATCAATATCTTAGGGCCTTTTCCTTGGCTTCAAATCTTAATGAATTATTTCAAAACTAGCTGAAAACTGAAAACTGAAAAGATGCTCAGAATTCCGAGCTTATTTGCACTCATCTACCTACTCTAATCTACTGATAATCTTGTTGAATCAGGTAATACAAAAATTCCAATGAATCCAGTTAATTAGTTGTCGAAATGAATGGATAGGTGATAATCTTGTTGAATCACGTAATACAAAAATGCCAATGAAGCCAGTTAAGTAGTTGTCGAAATGAAACTAATGAATCTATTTGGCACTATACTTATGGATAGGTGATGAAAAAGAGGAGAAATTCAAATTTTATATCAACTCTTAGTTGATGATGAGACATCCAAGTCACTATCTGTCTCCTTCCTTTGTGCATTCTGCTCCATAAATTCTACAAACTTGGGGTCCAATGATACCTTTTTATGTCTCAATCCGAAATATATATGTAAAAAGTGAAAGAGGTTATTGTAGAAAAATATGTTTTTGAGATAAACCTCTCTCAGTTCCCTTAAATTCAGCTCCATATGTTCACAATAGGCTCTGCAAAACGATGTGTAAAACAGATCTTTGCACAGTATGAAAAAATAGGCTGTAAAGATGTGCATGTATCTCTCATTTCGTAATACCTGTACAAAAAGTGATATAGGTTTTTGTAGATGCGTCCCTTAGGAACAAAAACCTCCTTCAGTTGTGTAATATGTATTTCTGATTGGCCACAATATTCTGTGTAAAATGATGACTTAACAGAAATTTTCTATAAAAAGTGCTTTCGCATATTGTTTAATATTTCCAAACCCATAATGGCTGTTAGAAAAGTGAGAGATGTTTTTGTAGTTGGAAATCTTAGGAACATAAAATTCCTTCAGTTTTGGAAAATTTATCTTGGATTGGTTACAATAATTTCTGCAAAACAATGACTTTAAATAGGAAATTTTTGCAAAAATGTCCCTTCTTGCTCCGTTTCCATCTTTTAACCTTACTATTCTTTTAACTTTTTTTACTTTAACTTTGGATAAAATTCATTGTTGTTGAAATTATTTTCATCTTTATTTACCATTTACTACCTCTGTATTTACTTTTACTGTTTTATCTTGACTGCTCTGTAACTTTGTTTTAACCTTTACTCTGACTTTCATTTGACACACTTTAACTCAGATGCTCTTTGACTATTCTGTTTTCACTGTCACTGTGAATTCTTACTTTACTTTTATGATTCACTGTGTAAATTTATCTCTCCTTGCATAAATAACTTCTTTCTGTTCTGCTGCCTGGAATCTTTTGTTAAGGAATATCATTTAAAATTCTTTTCTTTGTGAACTTTTGGAGTAAAACAGATCTTTAACTAGTATTTAGATTGTTTTATCCAACTTCTCCTTTTGCTAATGACCTGCAAAACAAATTAATTGTTATTGAAACCATGGCTGCAGGGAGGTGATAATGGCTTTAAGTGGTCACAATACTGGATTTGATTTTGGCACTTTGGAAACTTCAGGATTGCTAGAACTCTGCTTTTTTGGCATTTTGGCCACTTCTGCAAGTTTAGACAGTTTGCAGAAGTAATTTTCACTTTTAGCAAAGGCTTTATGGGAAAAACAGGGAAAGTATAGTCTCTTCTTTGGGTTTTCTGTCCAATTAGGCTTGTCAAAGAGGTTAACAGGCTTTTGAATTGACTTAAAACAAGAAACAAGGGTTTCCCGAGTCTTTTAATGAGAAATTGGACTAAAAAAAGTCTGTTAAATTTAGGCAAAGAGGCTTATATACCTTCAGAGGTTTTTTGGTTTGATTTAGAGCTTGAAATAGTTCATATGAAAAGTCACAAATTTCCTCAAAATAATGCGCAGTAGTAAAAACAGGGTTTCTGGGAAAAATTTGACAGGGTTTGGCCTGTTTTGGGGCTTTTTGGCAGTTTATTTTAATCGATCTTTTGAACTCTAAGAGTGTTTTTTATTTTTAAGGCTTTAAAATCGATTGCAGGTTCAATTTTTTTAGAAAAATACTTGTAATATGTAGGTATTTGGCTTTGGAACAATTTGTGAGGTTTTGAATGGAACACAGCTTCTGTGGATTTTTCTGGAGCAATGCACAACTTCCTTGTCAGTCTTCAATGGTTTGTAGGGTAAATTTTGTAGGTTCAAGGCATGAAAATGACGGAAAAAGGCTTTAAAAGGGTGCTTTTTACAGTTGGGAAGGTAGTGCAACATAGGTTAAGCGCACAAGAAGGGTATTAAATGAATGCATTTCTAAACTTTAATATGCATTTCAGTCACATTATCTATACATTGAATGTGGGTCGCATCAGCGGGGAGGGTGGTTTCGGATTTCAATGGATCAAAAACCATAGTGGTTATCGCGCGGTGTTGAGGTGGTAAGTGATATCGGGCTTAACCCATGCAATCCAATAAGGATCGACCACGTGGAGGAGAGAGGAATTGCAAAACAACCTATTTCGCGCAGCTTCGGAGCTCCGACGATCGTGCTACTTTTCCAGGCGATATCAAATGTCAGCTGTCGGCTTTGGGGGATCAATGCGAACGGTCGCGATTGATTGGGAGTTGCGCCGAAATGGGAGTGGGGCCAGGTTATTTTTTATGTGCGCGGATGGTTTAAACTTTATGAAATAAACGTTTAAACCTTATTTTTATGATAGCGGAGAAAAACTTTAAAGTTTATAAAAAATGTTTTTTTTTTAATAAAGTTTACAGTTTGGACATTAAAAAATAGGCGGGGGGTAATGTTTTATGTGTTAATTAGAACATTTAACCAATGTTTTATTCAATACATGAGCACTGTTTTTATTATATAGTTTCTAAACATTGTATGGTTGTTTAAAACTATAGGGAGGGAATACTTGTAGATAGATAGGTTTAGACCAAGGGGTTCGTAGGGCGAGGTTTTTATTTTACGCACATGGGGATAATAAACTTTGTTCTAAGTGTAAAATAATGGGTTTTGGGGAGTTAATTTAAATATAAGGGATTTAATATATACGGGAGGGTGTAATTAGGGATTTACTACAATAAGTTAGGTGTTAATATGAATAAAGGGATAGTAAAAGGAAACAAAACACATATTATCTCTAAGTAAAGTATAAAAATAAAGCATTGCTCATCTTTTATATTACTTCACTAATACTTAGGATAAATGTATTTCGAGGGTTTTTATGAATGATTTTGAAGGGAATGAAATTAATTATTTTAGGGTTTCAATTCTACTAAGTAAGAATGTGTCTTTACTTAGGAAAAATCAGTTTTGATGTATGAATGAAGGGTAAATGCTGATAAATGTGGGTTTAACATAGGAATTCAATATTTTTAACTAACCAGTCATCGAGCCTTGGGTCCGGTCCCAATATAAGTCAGAGAAATGCTCTAAGCCTTTTAGTTTAGAATACTAAATACTTGTAGGGGAGGGGAAATTAGTGATTTTTGCCTGATGATGCTTTATTACATGCTTGCTCAACTGCTTTCTGCCTACCCATCTTTATTTCTAACATTTTTTCTTCATTTTTGTAGGTGCATTTAGGCTTGCAACCTTAAAACATTTTTATTTCAAAACATAAACCTACCTAAGTCTACCTTATTTCATCCGAGGGCTCAGATTAAACTGTTGAGCTCCTCATTATTCTCTACCTATCTACTGATTTGTCAAGTTCAAACTGTTTGACAAATATTTATTCTCTATCTAAAACATGAAATTGAAAGCATGAAAAGTTAAGATTAAACTGTTTAACTCTTCATGGATTATGGCATTTATTGACACTCTGCACATAATCATTATTCTTGCAGTGAAAGTAAAATTAGTGGCATTTGGACTTGCTCACTTTCAGGTCTTATTTAATTTCTTTTTCTTTTGGGGTATATATTTTTCTAAGTCCTTTGATCTTTCTTTTTAGGACTTTTACCCTCTTCTTTCATTTTTTATTATTTTCAAATATGGGAAAACAACTTGCAGAAAGCAAGGTATGTACATATTTACAAGACTATCAAAGTCAATTAAAAAATTATGAATCCTATATTTATAGGATCCTAACAGGCCACACGTTGGCTTTCCTTATCTTTTTCCATATGATGTTGGCTAGACCAAGTTCCGGCTGGTGGAGGGTGTGGTGGGCTTCCTTGGTTGAGTAGGTTCCGTTGGGCATATGCCCCCAATGTAGAATTTCAGGTCCTGTTTTGGACCTTGATTTTTCTTTTTATACTGAGCTCCTCCCATATTTCTGTGTAGCTTTCATTGTTCCAATTTTCTTGCCATCTACTTGTGTGAAACCAATTCCTGTAGCCTTGAGAGATGTCGTCTGTCCAGAAGTCTTGAACCTTCTGTTTTTTCCTACCTTAGAGAACAATACTCCATAGCAGTCTATTGAGGATGGAGGAGAGGCTAGGCATATGTTGCCAAGAGTCCTCCCAGAGTCTGGCTTGGTTACCATTTCACAGCTCCTAGAAGCTGTGATTTTGGATTATACTTTTTTGATTTCTTGCTGCTTTCCAGATTTGGGAGCCAACCAGATCTAGGTTGTACCGAATGAGATGCTCCTTTGGCCAGTATTGCGCATACTTGGTAGCCCATAGGTTGGCCCATGGAGTGCTGGGGTTGGAGACCCATTTCCACCAGATGCTGGCTGACATTATGGTATTACTGTGCTCAAAATCTCGAACTCTTAAACCTCCCTGAATTTTAGGGTTGCAAACCTCCTTCCAATTGACTCAGGTCCATTTTTTCTTTCCTTTGGTGCCTCCCCATAGAAATGATCGTTTTAGATTTTGCATGGCTTTCAACACCCATTTGGGGGTAGCTAGGACTAATAAGAGATAGATGGGGAGAGATTGAAGAAGAGACTTAATGAGGACAAGACGACTGGAAATTTTGAGGGTGCGGTGAGTCCAATTGGAGAGGTAGGTTTCCATTTTGTCTAGCAGAGCTCTCCAAGAGGAGTGGTTGATGGCAGAGTCAGTTAGCAAAGCTCCCA
The DNA here is from genome assembly GCA_034641835.2 of Pinus albicaulis. Taxonomy (NCBI): domain Eukaryota; kingdom Viridiplantae; phylum Streptophyta; class Pinopsida; order Pinales; family Pinaceae; genus Pinus; species Pinus albicaulis. The sequence continues at coordinate 512,902,725 of CM076581.1, forward strand.
TGTGCTTGGAGGGAAGACAAGCAATAGAGAAGCCAAGGATGCAGGCGATAGTACGTTGGGTTTGAGGGGGGGTATGGAAGAATAATATCTGCGATTTGTCAGGGTTGACCTCTATGCTGGAGGCTTCAGAGAAGGAGTCAAGAACATATTTGAGGGTACGTGCTTCCTGGATTGAGGGGTGGCCCATGATCAAGTTATCATCCATAAATTGTTGGTGAGAGGAGGGAGGCAGGTTGTGGAGAGGTAAACCACGCAAGGTGCTAGTCTGGATAGAGTTATTGATAAGGCATCCTAGGCCTTCTGCCATAATGATGAATATGAAAGGTGATAGAGGATCCCCTTGTCTAATGCCTCTTGAGGGGTTGAAGGTGGCAGAGGGGATGCCATTGATAAGGATGGAATGAAATGGAGAAGAGATGAGACTCATGATCCATCTAACCCATGTGTGACTGAAGCCAAAGGCTAAGAGGACATTTTTGATGTATTCCCAGCTGAGTTTGTCAAAAGCTTTGGATAGGTCAATTTTGAAAAGCATGCCAGGTTTTTTGGTGGTTTTGAGGGAGTGAATGACTTCATGGGTTAAGATGATGCCATCTAGGATCTGTCTCCCTTCCACATATCTAGTTTGCTCCGGGGAGATGATGAGGGGAAGTAGCTTCTTCAACTAGTTAGCTATGACTTTGGAGATGATTTTATAAATGACATTGCAAAGAGCTACAGGTCTGTACTTACTTGGAGAGGAAAATTTGTATTCTTTTGGAACCAGAGTGATGAAGGTGGCATTTAGCGCAGGTAGAAGCTAGTGAGTGGACCGTGATTCCTCCACAAATTCCTAGACTTCGTTTTGGATGATGTCCTAGAAGAAGTGGAAGAAGTTGGTGGTAAATCCATCAGGACATGGAGCTTTCCCTGCTTTCAATTGGAAGGCTGCCTATTCCACCTCTGCTAAAGTGGTAGAAGCTAGCAGCATCATGTTATGTTCTTCTGTTATCATCTTGGGGATATGTTGGGTGATTTCCCTAATGGCGTCCTGCCTTTGGTGATTTGGTTCCTAAAGGATATCCCTGAAATGATTGCGCAGTTCCTATGTGATGGACTCTTGCATTTCCAATCTTCCCCCCATTTGGTTCTTGAGGGATGTGATTCTGTTGTGCATCCTGTGCTGAATAGTGGAGTGATGGAAGAATTTGGTGTTTGTTTCTCCCTCTTTGAGCTATTTGATTCTTGATTTTTGTCTCTAGAGGGCTTCTTCTTGGTTCCTTTTTTCTTCTACCTGTGTTGTTAGGAGTTGCTCTTGGTGAGATGTCTCAGCTGTACGTCCCTCTTGGATGATATTCTGTTGCAGCTGCTTCATTTTCTCCTCCAGGTCTTTCTGTTTTGTGAATATGTTGCCAAAGGTTGTTTTGTTTTAGACTTTTAGTTGACCTTTGAAAAGTTTCAGTTTTTTCTGGAACTAGAGCATTTTGGTACCTTGAGGGGGAGCTAAGGAGGACCACCAGTTGGAGACCAATTCCTTGAATCTCGGATGCCTGAACCAACAATGTTCAAAGAGGAAAGGCTTAGGAGAATGTTTACTTGGTTGGAGCCATTGGAGTTGTATTGGCCAATGATCAGATCCAACCACAGGGAGAATGGTGGTATCCAATTTACCTTCGAGGAGGATGAGATTGTCGGTGATGAGAAATCTATCCAGTTGCGAGGCTATCTGATGGGAACCTTCTCTTTTATTGTTCCATGTGAAGATTCCATTCGAGGTATGGAGATCAATGAGGTTATTGCTTTGGATGAATTTTTTGAAACCATTGTTGTCTGATTCCAGGTGTAACCTTCCACCTTTATTTTCCTGGAGGTTGGTTATCATGTTGAAATCGCCCCCTAGAATCCAGAGAGGGTAGGATCAGTGTTTATTGATTTCCTATAGATTGTTTAGGAGTGTCATCTTATGTTTCACATTTTGTGGGGAGTAAACATTAGTGAGAAGTCCATGGATGTCCGTTCTAGTCAGATGAAATTTGGCTTGAATGAAGTGTCTGTTGGCATGAAAGTTCTCTAAGGAGATCATTTGAGGGTTCCAGATGATAGCTAGTCCTCGAGACACCCCATTTGCATCAACCACTATTGTATTACTGCCTTTCCATATCTTTTTGAAGATGGTTTCCAAAGTACAGCTGAAACATTTGGTTTCTTGCATGTAGAATATTTCCAAATGTTCCTCAGAAATCATTTTCTTTATAATCTTGTGTTTCGTGGGGCTGTTAAGCCCTTTGTTGTTCCATGAGATTAGCTTCATGGGATATATTTGGAGGTTAGGGCATAGAATCTAAATAGTTTGGGGAAGCTCCCAGACTCCACCATTTATTTCCCAAGTTCTATGGTTCTCTGCAGGGATGTTTTCCTGCCTCTTTTGTGGGACTCTTTTGTGAATTAATTTGTGTTGATAAGCGTGCCTCCCTGAATACCCAAGGAGGGGAGCTTCTGTGCTCTGGCTAGTATTTCCATCATTTTTTGGATTTGTTGCTCTGGGCTTGATGTGTAATCCTTTTTGGTGTAGGCTTCCTCTAGCCTGACGAGATCTAGGCCTTCCAGATCTATGCTCTCTGGTTATTCCTCCATAGCTTCAGGGATCATTTCCGTGATCGGTTATTTTCCTTTTATCAGATTGTTGTCCCCTGCATCATTTGCGTTGGGTGGTTTCAAGGTCTCCAGTGGAGTCTTGTACTGCTAAGCCTCAGAGGTCTGGACTTGCGCAGTGGAGGTGCTCCCAGCTTCATTGACTGGTTCAGTTTCATTATCTTTTAACTGATTTAGGGCTATGAAGCTGTTACTGGTAGTAGGTCCTTTTTAATTCTGCTGGGGGGTAGCTCTCATGTTATGTCTTTTTTTACTTGATACCTTTGTGAAACTTTCTGCCTCCTGGTCACTGGATTCCTTTTCAGCTGTGGCTTTCATGTTTAGGGGACATTTTCTGAAGAGATGCCCATGTTGATGGCATTTTCTACACCTAAAAGGTATATGTTCATAATCTACAGTTTGTGTCCATTCAAAATCTTCATGCATTAGAATTACCTCGCCTGGTGGCGGTTCTGCTAGGTTCATGTAGATGCAAATGCGAGCATAGGATGAGTAGCGATTGATTTTGGTTTCTTCTGCAATCTTGACGAAATATTCTAAGGCGTTGCCAATGTATTTGAGGGTGAGTTCATCCCAATAGTCTTGGGGGAGAGAGTAGAGCCGAATCTCGACTAGTGCCCAAGTTAGATCCTGTTTATTGGGGTTGAAGCGCTCAGTCCAGGGTCTGAGGTATAGGCCCGCCGTGTTGAAGAAATAGGGCCCTCCATCCATTATCCTACATTTGTCTTCAGAGCAGGTGGAGAGAATATTGAAGAATAATTTTGTGCACAACTGCAGTTCTGTGTGGCCTTTGGGTTTCCATTTCGAGGCTATCCATCCTCTCGACGCCTTTTCCATGGGCCAGAAGCCCATGAATTTACCTATCAGTGCATGATATTTCATGAATTGTATTCGGCCATTGATACGATGCGTTGGGAGTTCAATCACTTTTTTCTTGGAGTCCTTTGGTATGCAGGTTGCTGATTTCGTGTTCATGGTTGCTGCTTCTTGTATATTATTCATCTACGCTGTGGGTGTCGCCCCTGTGTTTTCTTGAGACAGGCCAAAGTTGTGCTGATTGACGGTATCAGCCCCTGCCGCCGTCCCTGTTGGAGGCTAGCCTGTGTGGGGGGGAGTAGCCATCCCCCCACTGGAGTCGGTCATCAGTAAGCCTGGATCAGTCCAGGAGAGTAGTTGTAGTAGGTTAAGATGGGGGAGAAGGACTGTTGAGGGCAGCCAACGCCAAAACCAGCAAACCCTAGGTAATGGAGGTCGACTTGGTGCAGAGATTTGCTAGGGTTTTTTCCAAGATCTTGTATTTGTTAGATTCTAAGTTAATATATTTTTGTTTTGTTAGGTTTGGATTGTCACTAACACTTCATGAAGACCACCATTAACTTGCACGCACCCAATAATATCATAATATTATAATGTCAACATATCTATATCAAAGACATGAAATTACATCCACATAATAAATAAAAATACATGTTAACATAACATCATAAATATGATAATAATGTCAACACATATCATCTGGAAAATGATAAAATATTGTTGGGTGTGGAGCCTGATTATCTTGTTTATTTTTTATCACAGCGTTGGACCCCTGTACCTTAATGGGGCGGCAACGCCGCCCGTAATTAAACGCTGCTTGGGGGGTCCAGGGGGGGGGACTGCGACTTTATGGAGCCCCCCCCTGGCGGGAGGTTTCGAGGGCAGCGCCCTTGAAGCTAAAAACAGATGTAAAATTGCCTTGTAAAAGTATAGTAATTTATAGTCAATCTGGGCCGTTCATTAGGGAGATGATCTGATGGTAGAAGTTATGTTTAGTTTAGGATTTTTTGCCCTATAAGGCATCCCCTCGCTTGTATGAGGGTATTGTATTGCGGTTGTGCATTGTATGGGTATTCTCAGAGCTAGAAACAAATAGTGAGTCTGTGAGAGAGAACAGAGGATAGTAAAATGGATCTATTGTAGGTTGTGTCTCTTCATTTTGTTGGATAATAGAAAGGAAGGACTGGATGTTCAGGGTGGACATAGCCCAAACTGGGTGAACCATGTATATCTGTGTCTCTCTGGTTTTATGTGTTTTGTGTGTTTGTGTTTTCCACATATTTTATGTGTTGCATTGCTCTCTAATATATAATTTTCTAACAAATATCATAAATGTTCTTATCATGATTCATTAATAAAATAAAATTCATTATCTTGTATACATAATGAATACTATCCATTATATTTAATGCAATAATATCATTTAATATCCATCTAGGATCTAGGTTCTATCACTACAATGTGTGTTAGGTTCTCATCAAGATAAAAATTGTTTTTCAGTAATCATTTCCTCTTTTTCCAACAAGCAAGTTGGAAATTATAAGATTGGTATAGTCACCATATCATCATGCTCAAGTTTTTGTATATTTTCCTTATTTAAGTACGTCATCAACTGTCAAGTAAGCCTCATCATATAGAGCCTTAATCTCTAGTCATGTATTCTTCCCCACATATTGAAATTAGGTGAATTCAACATTAGGTTAGTAATATCATTACTATCTGTAACAACCCATGGTTGATTTTCCATGTAAATAAAATAAAAAAAAGGTCACATGACACATATTACAAGCTGAATGTTGGGAAAAACATCATAGTGGGCATCACTTGTGATTAATTAATGGTTGTGGAAATTGGCACAGACAAAGTGGCAATAATTGACACTTAATTATGAAAATAAAGGAAAATAGGAGAAAAGGAAGGTGAGAAGACACATATTTTCATACAAGGGAAATTAGAGGAAAAATGAAGGAAAACGAAGAAAATAGAGGCATCAATGATAAAAAGGTTTCAGAGAATAAATTCATAGCTTTTAGTTAGTTGAGATTTTTTTAGTTCAGTTTTTGGCTCTCTCCTTCATTATCTCATTCTCTCATACTCTTGCACACTTTTTTAGGTCCCTATATTACTATTATAGTCCCTTATTGTTGTTAGTGTAACCCCCTTATTGTTATTATTGTACCCCTGTAACCCCCATATTGTTATTATTGTGCCCTTAAATTATTATTGTTAGGTCGGATAGGATTACATTGTGGCCCCATGGACTCCTATATATATAAAGGAGGTTTTGTAATTTGCATCATCTAAGAATTGTTCATTCATGTAATGTATTGGAGGTTTCCCCCTTGAAGTGGCTTATTTATAAGGCATTGATATCTCTTTTCTTCTATTTTTGGAGTTGGTTTCACAACATTTGGTATCAGAGCTTTGGATTCTAGGGTTTTGCTACTCCAAACAGGTCATCATGTCATTTTTGCTATAATTTTTTTTCTACGAAGGTTCAGAAGCTGAAATTGTTAGTGTGCGAAGCCCAAATCCCGAGGAACATCGTCACAAAATTTCAGAGCTTGGTTCGCAATATTGTCGGAGATATAATATGTGGAATTTAGGTCATTTTGCAGGCTCCTGAATTTAACCTAAACAGGTCATCGTGGAATTTTCACTATAACGTTTTTTCTACAAAGTTTCAGAAGCGGAAATTTTTAGAGTACGAAGCCGAATCCTGAGGAACATCTTCACAAAATTTCAGATCTTGGTTCAGAATATTTTCGGAGATATGATCTATGGAACTTAGGGCTTTTTCAGGCTTCTGAATTTCATCTCAAAGAAGCGACCGTGGAAAAATATTCATAGCTCTCTCTTTGAGCATCAGATTGGAATGATGTGAAAAGTGGCCGCAAGTACACAAACTGTAGTTTTATTTCTATTAATTTTAGAGCCAAAGGAGGAAACAATGACACGTGGCAAGTCATACAATTTCGCTCTACTGAACCAGTCCATAATTGGGTCATTGTGGGAGATTAGACATAACCTTGACTTGGAGAATCCAAATTAGATCAGACCTGTGGCATTTGAAAGAAGCTTCAAAGGGCTACTGCAAGGCCAAATTTCAAATATTGAGGATATGCAATTATAGAGATAATTCAATTTCAATCGAGCTCCTCAAAAGCAAGTAAAATGTGTGTATTTTTTTTACGAATTGCATAAGTCTTGTTTGAAGAATCAAGTTGAATTGATTCCAAGGGCATATTGTAGAATAGATATCAGTATTGGATTCTAAAATGGCCCCTAAAAATAATTCAACACCCATTAAGCCTTTAGGAGAATCTACTATGACTCATGAAGGCGAAGAATGGCAACATGACATATCAAAATTACAAGAGCAAGCGCAACAAATTTTGCTCTCGCAAAGATCAACATAAAATGAAATGGAAGTTTTGAAGAAAGGCGTGGAAACTAAGATGGATGGTTTGAAGAAAGGCGTGGTAGCTAAGATGGATGGCATGGAAGCTAAGATGGATGGCATGGAAGCTAAGATCGATGAAAAAATTAAAGACAACATGGAAAACATGAAGAATGATCTAAAAGTAGACATAGAAGGTTTGGAAAAGTTGATACAAGAAATTTTTCCTAATGGTGAAAAGATAGTAGAGGGAACTCATGATGAGAACAAAGTAAATGTTAATCATGATTTCATAAACTCTAATGTTGGAGGGAAGAACCATCATATTCCAAAAATGGATATGAGGAAGTTTGATGGAAAGGATCCTGTAACATGGATACTACAGATGGAGCAATATTTTGATCTCCATAACGTGCAAAACACACAAAAGGTATGCATTGCAACTTTACATTTAGAACAAAAATACATTTGTATGGTATCAATGGCTTTGCTCCCGTAAAAAAATTGTCACTTGGTCAATTTTTACGGAGGAAATGATAGTACATTATGAGGATACAAAGAGCAACACCTTCTTTACCCAATTGATAAATCTCAAACAAAAGGGTTTAGTGGGGCAGCACATTGAGGACTTCCAAAAATTGAATATAAGGGTAACTGATCTTACAGAGGAACACAGGATTGATCTCTTCCTAGGCACTTTAAAGGATAACATCCAACAGGAAGTTCGCGTTTTGGAACCTGATTCATTGGAGAAGGCATTCAGGTTGGCAAGAAAAGTTGAATGTAAAATTATGGCGACAAGGAAGCCTACCACTCAATTCTATAAAGAAGGAAGTGTTGCTACGCCTAGATTTCCACAACCTTCAAGGTTGACACCACAAAAATTGGAAGAAAAAAGAGCAAAAGGGCTTTGCTACAGTTGTGATAGCAAATACACTAAAGGTCATAAGTGTGCTGAGAAGAAATTATTTTATATAGATTGTGAAGAGGAAGAATAAAATGAACAAGAAGAGGATATACACCAGGAACCAGCCCTAGAAGAGGAAGAAATGAATCCGACCATATCGTGTAATGCACTGGCAGGAATTACCACTCCTCAAACTCTCAAGATAGAAGGACATATCAAGAATAAAATGGTAATAGTGTTGATTGATTCAGGTAGCACCCATAATTTTATTCATTGTAAGGTAGCCAAGGAATTAAATTGTTTCCTATACCCAGCACCAGAATGTCAAGTGATGGTTGCAAATGGAGGAACTATAAATTGCTCTGGAAAATGCCATAATATCACGCTAACCATGGGGGAATATGTATTGACTAGTCCAATGCTTGCCATTCCTATGGGAGGTGCTGATGTTGTACTAGGAGTACAATGGTTACAATCTTTGGGGACCGTAGCTTTTAATTTTCAAGAACTTTTCTTGAAATTTTTTTCAGAAGGAAAGGAAGTCGAATTACGGGGTATTGAAGGGAAGCCGGGAAGGATAATAAGCTCTAATGGCATGACAAAGCTTCTAAAGAAAGAACAACGAGGCGTAATTGCAAAATTATGCTCACTAGAAGTTCCAACATCAAAATCATCTATTTCTGCAGATCTCCAACAAGTCTTGGACAATCATTCCAAGGTGTTTGAAACTCCCAAAGGATTCCCACCTATTCGTGATCATGATCATGCTATTCATTTGATTCCAGGAAGTGTTCCTCCAAACATCAGGCCTTATAGATATCCTTATTTCCAAAAGAGCGAAATTGAACGTATGATTGCAGAAATGTTAGAGGCGGGTATAATTCAACCTAGTCAAAGTTCTTTCTCTGCTCCTGTAGTATTGGTACACAAGAAGGATGGATCATGGCGAATGTGTCCGGATTATAGGGAGCCCAATAAGCTCACCATTAAAGATAAATTTCCCATTCCTGTGATTGATGAATTATTGGATGAATTACATGGAGCAATTTATTTTACCAAGTTGGATCTTCGTTTAGGATTTCATCAAACTAGAATGAAGACTAAAGATATTCTGAAAACAACATTTCGAACTCATGAGGGTCATTATGAATTTTTGGTCATGCCTTTTGGCCTTACCAATGCACCTTCTACATTTCAAGGGTTGATGAATTCCATTTTCAAACCCTTCCTTAGAAATTTTGTGCTAGTATTTTTTGATGATATACTAATCTACAACAGGTCTTGGAAGGATCATGTTCAACATGTTGACAGGGTGCTCAAACTATTGTAGGAGAAACAATTATATAAAAAAACATCCAAATGTTTCTTTGGAGTACAAGAGGTGGAATATCTGGGTCATATTGTATCTCATGAGGGTGTTAAGGTAGACCTTAACAAAATTAAAGCCATTAAGGAATGGAAAGTCCCCACAACCATAAAGCAGTTGCGAGGATTTCTTGGGTTAACAGGGTATTATCGGAAGTTTTTTAAGAATTATGGGATAATAGCAGCACCTCTAACAACATTATTGAAGAAAGATGCATTTTCATCGACTCCTGAAGCAACTAAGGGCTTTGAGCATCTTAAAGAAGCAATGTGCATAACACCAGTCTTAGCTACGCCATATTTCACAAAAACCTTTATTGTGGAATGTGATGCCTCAGGAAATGGAATTGGTGTTGTTGTAATGCAAGAAGGAAGACTCATTGCTTTTGAAAGTTGTACAATCAAAGGAAAGTATTTACAGAAAGCTATTTACGAGAAGGAAATGTTAGCAATACTGCATGCACTGAAGAAATGGAAAACTTACCTAATGGGAAGAAACTTCAAGGTAAAAAATGATCATGATAGTCTTAAACACTTTTTGGATCAAAGACTATCTTCAGAAGAGCAGCAAAAATGGGTCACAAAGATGTTGGGTTATGACTTTTAAATAATCTACAAAAAAGAGAAGCTAAATGTTGTTGCAAATGCACTCTCAAGAAAGAATGAAGAGGTGGAAGCATTGCTTTGTGCCATATCTATTATTCAACCCGATTGGATAACCGAAGCAAGGGATGAATGGAAGAAGGATGAAGAAGTGTGGACACTCATTCAAAAGTTGCAGCAAGATCCTAGTACATCTAATACATTTGGTTGGAAAAATGATTCCTTATGGTACAAAGATCGCTTATATCTTTGTAAGAATTCCCAACTAAAACAAAAGATTCTTTTGGAATCACACACTTCTCCTTTAGGGGGACACTCAGGATTTTTAAAAACTTACCACAGGGCGAAGAAAGAATTTTTTTGGGATGGCCTTAAATCTGATATTCAAAAGTTTGTGGCAGAATGTTTGGGTTTCCAGCAGAATAAAGTTGAGACAATTAAGACCCCAGGTCTTCTAACACCTTTATCCATTCCAAGTCAACATTGTGAGTAGATTTCAATGGATTTTATCACAGGTTTACCTAAGTTCAAAGAAAAGAGTGTCATCATGGTGGTAGTTGATAGAATTACCAAGTATGCACACTTTTGTGCATTATCTCATCCATTTAAAGCAAGTACAATTGCTACTACATTTATGAACACAATTCAAAAGCTACATGGAAACCCAAGGGTTATTGTGAGCGACAGAGATCCCATTTTTACTGGAAATTTTTGGACGGAGTTATTTTCTTGTTTGGGTACTCAATTAGCTCATAGCTCATCTTATCATCCTCAATCCAATGGTCAAACTGAGATAGTAAATAAATGTTTGGAAGGATATCTTCATTGTTTTGTATTTGATAAAAAAACACAATGGGTCAAGTGGTTACCTCTTGCTGAATGGTGGTATAACACTTCCTTCCATACTGCAGCAAAAATGACCCCATTTATGGCACTTTATGGATATCATCCATCATCCATCACATCATATTTAAGAGAAAATTCGAAGGTTCAAGCAGTGGAAGATCACATCGAGCATCAGCAAGAAGTTCTCCAACTCTTAAAGGATAACCTGAATTTGGCACAAAATCGAATGAAACAACAGGCAGATTGACATCGCAGCGAGAGAAGTTTTAATGTAGGAGATTGGGTATTTTTACGACTAAAACCATACAAACAAATGTCCCTCAAGCAAGCTAAGAAGGATAATAAATTATCGCCAAAGTACTATGGTCCTTACAAGGTGTTGCAAAAGATTGGTACTATGGCATACAAATTGGAGCTTCCTGCTTCTTCACGAGTGCATCCAATTTTCCATGTTTCATGTTTAAAGAAGGTTATAGGTGAAAATCTTCCAGTTCAAACAATATTGCCAGAACTTGATGAGGAAGGAAAAGTCATATTGGAACCTGAAGGAGTCACGGAAACAAGAACTCAACAGCTACGAAATCGATCAATTTCAGAGTATCTCATCAAGTGGAAGAACTTACCCATTGAAGATTCTACATGGGAGGATGAGAATTTTATAGAGAAGCACCCAGAGCTACTCAAGCATTGAGGACAACACTTTTTTGAAGGAGAGGGGCATGTTAGGTCCCTATATTACTAGTATGGTCCCTTATTGTTTTTAGTGTAACCCCCTTATTGTTATTATTGTACCCCTGTAACCCCCATATTGTTATTATTGCGCCCTTAAATTATTATTGTTAGGTCGGCTAGGATTACATTGTGGCCCCAAGGACTCCTATATATAGAAAGGAGGTTTTGCAATTTGCATCATCCAAGAATTGTTCATTCATGTAATGTATTGGAGGTTCCCCCCTCGAAGTGGATTATTTCTATGGCGTTGATATATCTTTTCTTCTATTTTTGGAGCTAGTTAGAAATATTGGAGAATTCTTGGAGCACTCTAGTATTCGCTTGGATTGGAGAAAGAAAGTAAAGAAAAGAAAGGAAGCGAAAGGAGATAGTTTGATCACTATATTTCTTTGTATGAGACAGATTGCATGTGTGATTTCTTTGCTGATTTTTGGATGCTTGGTATATGCATGTGATTATTTGGTTATGTGTTGTCATTGGCATGGATATTTTCCTAGATTGACAGTGGTTTGAGCCTTTCCTTTCCATTTCTTGGATAACCACGGTGGTGTGGGTTCCCACTTGTTTTCCTGATTGGCACTCAGGTTCCCTATGGTTGTGGGCGGAAAAAATGCTCTGGAACCCCTATAAAAACTTGTTTTGAGTTACTGGTTCCTGGAGCCATTGGTTGGGAAAAATGCTTTGGAGCCCTTGGTGGGTTGAATTACTAGTCCCTAGGGCTATGGTTGGAACAAACAATATGGAGCCTTGGAAGGTTGTGGGTTTATTTACTAGTTCTTGTAGCCCTAGATAGCTTGGGTATAGACCATTTTGGTTGATGTTATTGATTTCTAGACCGTAGAAGTGGAATCACTGTGGTTGAGGGTTGAGGTGTTTTTCCCTCTCGAAGCCCTGGTTGGTTTTGTTTTGGTTTATTCCATGATATCTCACATTCATTCTTGGAATATGAGACGAGGGTGATTGGTTGAAAGAGATATTTTCTTCAGGTACATGGAAGTCCCTAACTTGCTTGGAATTTTCATATGTTAATAAGAGTTATTTTCTTATTTTTATTTATGAGCACTTGTACTAGTTATTATGTTGAAATTACGGTTTATTTTCCATGGTTTCTGTGTTGGTTAATTTTTGGTTATATGATGTATGTTATCTATGGCTCTTGTCCTGATTTGTTAAGTTATCGAATTATTGATGAATATATGGACTAAAAATTGTTGTTGCAACTAGCTAGAGAGGGTTTAGAGCCTTCTTGGTGATTCTCATATGAATACTATCAATTTAAGATCATATATGCATTCATCACCTATATCTTGCATGTTTTCCATATGTTTGATGAAGTGTTTGTTATAGATTAGGAATATTTGGGTCAATTTATTTCTTGATTTTTGATTGGATGGATTTATCATTACCTTTGATTTCATTATGGGAAGATACAATAAATTTAGGGCAATGGTCTCGAGGATGGACTGAAAATGTGGCACAGATCGTAGAACCACATGATCAGAACTAGAGGATTTAGGTCATAACCAAATAGAAGGAGGCTTGTGTGTGTGGTTGGGGCCTCATAACCACACTCTTGCCTTGTTGTGTGTGTGGTTGGGGTGCTAGGTCAAAGAAAAAAGGTTCCAACTTAGGGATTGATCACCTAGGTGGTTATTCAACTCCTGAGTGATCTGTAGTCCCTGTAGGATGTTAGTAATTTTTCAATTTGTAGGCTGCACTTCGTTAACTAAAACTTGGAGTTTGGGTCATGTCACAGTGAAAATCATCTCATGTTTACCTGGGAAATCTTGTGAATTTGGGTAAATGTGGGAGGAGGGAATTACTGGGTGCTATTAGAGCTTCCAGGTTCCAACACTTGGATTGGATGGGATAGATGTGATTGTTATGCATGCATGTTAGTTTTGAATATGTTTGTTATGCATACATTGTGATGGTCATTATTGCAGTCTTGTGTCATCATGACGATGTTGATGTTATTTTGTATATATATTTCATGCTAATATGGACTGATTTGTGTAGACGATATAGCCTCACCTTAAATTCACTGAGGTATGATTTTGATTATGTCTATATTTGGTTTATTTAACATGAAATTTTTGTAGGAGATAAAATATTAGAGATGACGAGTATAATGGTGAATTACAGTTCACGCGACTCTCCTTCCAGATCAATTTAGCAAGAAGGAGATGAGTACTCTCCTTATTCAGGAGACACATTGAGAATTCTAAAGGAAAAGATCAAAATTTTCAAGGTAGAGTAAGGAACAACCAAGCATTAGTCATGGACGAGAGATAAGGACTAATGGGGCATATGGTAGCAGGTCTCATGGAGGATACAAGTTGGACAAGGATCACACAGTCAGATGCAGAATATGGTTGGATACACCTGACAAGAGAGGTAATGGTTATGGGTTCTATTCCAGTTTTGGTTTAGAGAGACATCGTGGTCATCACCACTATCATCCTTATAGGAGGAGTGATAAGAAATACTTTCCAGATGAGTTCAAGAAAGCCAAGCCTCCTATATCTTATGGAGAGCTGAAGAAATGAGAATATGAAAAATCATGGTTGCTTGGGATGGAGTATTTCTTTGAGTTGCATGATTATACAAAGAATATGAAGGCCAGGATAACTATTTTTAGTCTCAAGGGAAAATAAAATATATGGTGGGAATATGTGAAGCATGTCAAAGGCATCAAAACAAAGGAGTTGAGTTTGCATGGGTTTAAGAGACTCTTCATAAATAAGTACTTGTATGAGAGATATTATTATGGAAAGGATAAGGAGTTCTATGAATTGAAGATGGGGTTTGTGAAATATGAAGAGTACACAACCAAGTTTCTGGAGCTATTGAGGTATGTACCATATCTTAAGGATGAGAAGACAAAGGTTCAAAGGTTCATCAGTGGATTGCCTTTAGCATTTAAAGATAAAAGTGAGTATGATGAGCCTCAATCATTGGAGGAATTCATCAGGAAGATGAAGCATTTTTATGAGCAATTTAAGCGTAAGTATGAGCCTAAGTGTGATTGGAAATGGAATGACAAGACTAAAAGAAAGTGGGTTAAGAATCGGGGAATACCTCAGGATGCAGGCGATAAGGAGAATGTGGCACCTTATAAGATATTCAATGAAATTGATAGAGGACATGGGTCTCAGACTAGGGAGCAGAAAAAAGACGATGAAAGGAAGCTTTTACAATGTTGGAATTATGGTGGAGAGAATCATAGGAGAGATTTTCCACAACATCAATGTGGCATACCTCATATTTACAGTGCTCAGGAGGCACAAATAGTTGGAGATGTTAGAGAGAGTATTCCCCGGATTTCTGCAACAATGGATAATAGGCAGGCTGATCATCAAGCATCTATTATCAAGATGGAAGGTAATATTTGTGATCAAGTTATTTCCATTTTGATTGACCCTACATCTAACTATAGCTATATCAGTCATGACTTGGTGGACAAATGTTGCTTGAATAAAGTGCATGCAAAATATTGGTTTGTGTAGTTAGCTACATGGGCCAAGAAAAGAGTTCATTATTGGGTGAGAGATTGTGCATTTGAGTTGAATGGTATGCCTACATCAACATATCTAAATGTGATTCCTTTGGGTTCATACAACATGTTGTTGGGCATGGATTGGTTGTTCATTCACAGGATGAAGGTAGACTTATATGATAAGGCTATTGAGTGCCTAGATGATGATGGGGAAATAATAATCTTGCATAGAAAGAAGAAGCCAACATCAGTGAGAATGGTTACAACTATGCAGGAAAATCGTAGTTGCAGGAAAGGATGTGTATTGCTTGTAGTTCATATTTCTAGTGACAAAGGGAAGGATGTTGAGGATATTTAAGTCTTGAGGAGGTATATGGTTTTGTATCAATTTCAAGGTGTGTTTCCTGTAGAGATTTCAATGTTTCCTCCTAATAGGGAAGTGGAATTTTCTATTGAGTTGATTCAAGGAGAAAATCCAACATCAAAGAAACCTTACAGAATGAGTACTCCAAAGTTGGTGGAATTGAAGTTGCGGCTTAAGGAAATTCTTGATAAGGGTTACAAAAGGCCAAATGTGTTTCCTTGGGGTGCACCAATGTTGATTTTTAGGAAGAAGGATGGTAATTTGAGGTTATGCATTGACTACAAGGGGTTGAACATGGTAACTATTGAGAACAAGTACACTTTGCTATATAATGAATATTTAATTGATCAGTTGAAGGGAGTTTGATCAGTTGAGGAAGATATATCTGGTGTGCATTAAAGAAGAATATACTTACAAGACCACATTCCATATCAGGTAAGGGAGTTATGAGTTCTTAGTGGTTCCTTTTGGTCTTACTAATGCTCTAGCTACTTTCATGTGTTTGATGAACAATGTGTTGCATCCTTATCTAGATAAGTTTGTGATAGTATTCACTGATGATATATTGATATATTATAAGACTGAGGAAGAGCATGTAAAGCACCTAACAAGAGTGTTAATATTTTGATAGGTCACCAGTTGTATGCCAAGGTCAGCAAGTGTAATTTATTTAAGACTAAAGTTCACTACTTGGGACATGTTGTTTCCAAGGAAGGTATAACAGTGGACTCAGAAAATATTAATCTGTCATGGAGTGGCCAAATCCTAGGAATGTCGATGAGGTCAGATTATTCATGGGACTAGTGGGTTATTATAGGAGGTTCATCAGGAACTTCTCATAGATTGGTTATCATATTACATCTTTACAGATAAAAGGAAATAAATTTTAATAGAATGAGGAGTGTGCAACTAGTTTTGAGTAGTTGAAGCATTTTCTTACAATGCTTTGGTGTTGAAGATTGCAGATCCTGATAATGATTTTGTGGTTTGTACATATGCATGTAAGGAAGGAATTGGTGGAGTCCTAATGCAAGAAGGGCAGGTGGTATTCTATGAGTCAATGAAGCTGAATGAGCAAGAGAGGAACTACATGAGTCATAATCTTGAGTTGGAAGCCATCATTCATGCATTGGATATGTAGACACATTATCTTCTTAGTAGGAGGTTCTTATTGATGAGTGTCATAGTAGGATGAGGTACTTGTTTGAATAACCTAATCTGAATGTTAGACATGTTATATGGTTGGCTATCCTCAGTGAGTTTGACTTTGAGATCATATACATCAAGGGAAAGAAGAACAGGGTTATAGATGCTCCCAGTAGAAGAGTCCAAGTGAATCATATTACAAGAATGAGTTCTTATGGGAAAGACTTGCAGGAGCATATCTTTCATGCAAGACAAAATGATGACAAATATCAACATGCTAGATCCCTATATTACTAGTGTAGTCCCTTATTGTTGTTAGTGTAACCGCATTATTGTTATTTTTGTACCCATGTAGCCCCCATATTGTTATTATTTTGACCCACAAAAATCCACTATTATTATTGTTGTGCCCTTACATTATTATTGTTAGGTCGGCTACAATTATATTGTGACCCCATGTACTCCTATATAAAGAAAGGAGGTTTTGTCATTTGTATCATCCAAGAATTGATAAATTATGTAATGTAAAGGAGGTTTCCCCCTCGAAGTGGCTAATTTCTAAGGTGTTGATCTCTTTTTTCTTCTATTTTGGGAGATGGTTTCATAACATTTGAGCTTTGGATTCTAGGGTTTCGCTACTTCAAACAAGAAATCATGGAATTTTCGCTATAAATTTTTCCTATGAAGTTTCATATGCTAAAACAAAAAACCCATTTGCAAAAAATCCTGAGGAAGTTCTTGTAAAAATTTCAGATCTTGGTTCGAAATATTTTCGGAGATATGATCTGTGGAATTTAGGGTTTTTTCAGGCTCCTGAATTTCATCTCAAAGAGGTGACCTTGGGAAAATTTTCATAAGTCTATCTCTGAGCAGTGGATTGGAATTCTGTAAAAATTAGCTGAAATTAAATGGACTTCAATTTTCTGTGTATCAATTTCAAATCCGAAGGAGGAAACAGTGACACATGGAACGTCCTAAAAATTCGCTCCACTGAACTAGTCCATAATTAGATCATTGTGGGAGATTGGGCATAACTTTGTCTTGAACAATCTAAATTAGGTCAAACCTAAGGAATTGGAAAGAAGACTCAGAGGGATATTACAAGACCACAACTTAAGTCTTGGGGATCCAAAATTACAGAGATACATCAGTTTCAATATCGAGCTCCTCAAAAGAAAGAAAAAGGTGTGTTTTTTTTTCCAAACTACATAAGTATTGTTTGAAAAATCAGTTTGAAGTGATTCCAAGGGAATATTGAAACCTATATATCAGTATTGGGTTCTAAAATTCCTCCTAAAAATAATTCAACACCCATTAAGCCTTCAGAAGGATCTACTATGACTCATGAATAGGAAGAAGTGCAACATGACATGTTGAAATTACAAGAGCAAGAGCACCAAATTTCACTCTCGCAAAGAGAAACAAAAAATGAAATGGAAGTTTTGAAGAAAGGCATGGAAGCTAAGATGGATGGTTTGAAGAATGGAATGGAAGCTAAGATGAGTTGCATGGAAGCTTAGATGGATGACATCGATGAAAAATGAAATACAACATGGAAGACATGAAGAATGATCTAAAAGCAGACATGGAAGGTTTGGAGGAAGGTTTGACAAATTTGATACAATAAATGATTCCTAATGGAAAAAATATAGTAGATTAAACTCATGATAATAAAAAAAAATATTAATCGTGATTTCAGAAGCTCTAATGTTGGATTGAAGACCCACCATATTCGAAAGATCGATATGAGGAATTTCAATGGAAAGGATCCCGTAACATGGATACTACAGATGGAGAAATATTTTGATCTCAATAATGTACAAAACACACAAAAGATACACATTACAACTTTATATTTAGAACAAAATAAATTTGTATGGTATCTATGGCTTTTCTCTCGTAAACAAATTGTCACTTGGTCAATTTTTACGGAAGAAATGATAACACATTATTAGGATACAAAGAGTAACACCTTCTTTATCCAATTGATAAATCTAAAAGAAAAGGTTTCAGTGCACATTGAGGACTTGCAAAAATTTAATATAAGGGTAGTTGATATTCCAGAGGAACACAAGATTTATGTCTTCATAGGGACTTTAAAGGATAACATATAACATGAGGTTCGCCTTTGGGAACCTGATTCATTGGAGAAGGCCTTGAGGTTGGAAAGAAAAATTGAATGTAAAATTATGGCAACAAGGAAGCCTACCACTCACATCTATAATTATGGAAGTGTTGATACTCCTAGATTTCTAGAACCCTCAAGGTTGACACCACAACAATTGGAAGAAAAAAGAGCAAAAGTGATTTTCTACAATTGTGATAGCAAATACAGTAAAGGTCATAAGTGTGTTGAAAATAAATTATTTTACATAGATTGTGAAGAGGATGAAGAAAATGAACAAGAGACTTCAACACACCAGGAACCAACCCTAGAGAAAGAAGAAATGAGTATGACCATATCTTGTAATGCATTGGCAGGAATTACCACTCAAACTCTCAAGATAGAAGGACATATTGAGAAGAAAAAGAAGAGGATATACACCAGGAACCAACCCTAGAGAAAGAATAAATGAGTTTGACCATATCCTGTAATGCATTGGTAGGAATTACCACTCCTAAAAATCACAAGATAGAAGGACATATCAAGAAGAAAAAGGTAATAGTGTTGATTGATTTGGGTAGTACCCATAATTTTATTTATTGTAAGGTAGCCAAGGATTTGAATTGCTTCCTATGCCCATCGCCAGAGTGTCAAGTGATGGTTGAAAATGGAGGAACTATAAATTGCTCTAGAAAATGCCATAATATCAAGCTAACCATGGGGGAATGTGTATTGAATAGTCCAATGCTTTCCATTACAATGGGAGGCGCTGATGTTGTACTAAGAGTACAATGGTTACAATATTTGGGGACGGTAGCTTTTAATTTTCGGAAGGAAAGGAAGTTGAATTACGGGGTATCACAGTGAAGCCGAGAAAGATAATAAGCTCTATTGTCATGAAAATCTTCTGAAGAAAGAACAACGAGAAATAATTGCACAATTATGCTCACTAGAAGTTCCAACATCAAAATCACCTATTTATCCAGATCTCCAAAAAGTCTTGGACAATCATTCCAATGTGTTTGAAACTCCCAAAGGAATCCCACCTATTTGTGATCATGATCATGCTATTCATTTGATTCCAAGAAGTGTTCCTGCAAACATCAGGCCTTACAGATATCCTTACGTCCAAAAGAGAGAAATTGAATGTATGATTGCATAAATGTTAGAGGCTAGTATAATTCAACCTAGTTAAAGTTATTTCTCTGCTCCTGTAGTATTGGTACACAAGAAGGATGGATCATGGCACATGTGTCTAGATTATAGGGAGCTCAATAAGCTCATTATTAAAGATAAATTTCCCATTCCTGTGATTGATGAATTTTTGGATGAATTACATGGAGCAATTTATTTTACCAATTTGGATATTCGTTCAGGTTATCATCAAATTAGAATGAAGAGTGAAGATATTCCGAAAAAAACATTTCGAACTCATGAGGGTCATTATGAATTTTTGGCCATGCCTTTTGGCCTTACCAATGCACCTTCTAAATTTCAAGGGTTGATGAATTCCATTTTAAAAACCTTCCTTATAAAATTTGTGTTATCATTTTTTGATGATATACTAACCTACAATAGGTCTTGGAAGGATCATGTTCAACATGTTGACAGGGTGCTCAAACTATTGGAGGAGAAACAATTATATGCAAAAACATCCAAATGTTTCTTTGGAGTACAAGAGGTGGAATATCTGGGTCATATTGTATCTCATGAGGGTGTTAAGGTAGACCCTAACAAAATTAAAGGCATTAAGGAATGGAAAGTCCCCATAAACATAAAGTAGTTGCGATGATTTCTCGAGTTAACAAGGTATTATCACAATTTTGTTAAGAATTATGGGAGAATATCAGCACCTATATCAACATTATTGAACAAATATTGTTACACTGAAATTTATCACCATGATGTTTTAGTGTCTATATGGGTTCATCATTACTCATATATTGCTCCCTTAGAAGTCTACAATCTTAAAGTTCCTAAACCAAGTCCTGGATTTGGAGAAAAGCTTGCAAAAATCATAAAAATCATAAAAACTGCGGAGCTGACCGCACATTTTCTTCATTAAAGGTGCAGACCCCTGTAAAAGGTAAAATGAAGACGGAAATTAACATTTAGAAGCCCATCAGTCAAATGTAGAAGCTTCTGGAAGCAGTTATCTGGTCAAAGGTTCGATCCTATCATGTACATTCATTCCTCCATTATGGGAGCCTACCCCTTGGTTTATGGAGCTCAATCCCTTCAAAAGAGGATTTTATCCCCTCTTATGTGGAGCTGCAACCTCTTCTCTTTTCCTATAAATTGAAGCCATAGTTTAGCCTCAAAGGGAGTTAGTGAGTTAGACTTTGAGAATTTTTGAGGATAAATGCTGTAGAGACTCATACTCTCTTAACTGATCATTATGTGAGAATGATTACACACCCATGTGCATTTTAGCTAAGAGAGTGCAAAGCTTGTTAGAGTAAAGGAAACGCCTGTTTCGGACCCTAGGAAGGCCTATACGACATCAAGGCGGACACGGTTGTAAGGCTCTTCTTCATCAAAGATAATACGAATGAATATTGTTTTCTCAATGAGTTCTTTGATTAAGTAGCTTATTTATCATGTTTTATCACAGGGTTATTTAATTAATTATCTCATTTCTTGAATTCCTTGATCATCTTGATAGATGTTTGGTTCATGAATTAAATTTTATTATGTAGGTGCTTTTGATCTTTTCTTGTGTTTGTGATTGCAGATCCTTGACGACGAATTTATTCAAGCCACTGGAAAGAAGATCAGCGCTGGACTACAAGTAGGTTTCCAAAACCCTGTTATAGTTAATTCCAAATCAAACAGTATCTAGAGAAAATAGTTTTTATTTGTCCGTTTGTTGCTAGCTGTCAGTAGGACACTTGGGAGGTTTGTCTTGTCAACAAGAACGACTTATCCGTCCAACAAAATGGCGACTCCACTGGGGAATGGATCTTGAATTTCGATTTCTTTTATTTTTGACTTGTGAATTTATTTTTTCTAATTTTGATTGGTTTATATTAGCTTGGGTAGTTTATCCTTGTAAAATACCTGAAAAGTGCTTTAGAGTTTCTATTTTTATTTTAGTTTTCTGGTATCCGCACTTTTCTTTTAGAAATAGTGCGGGCATCTCCGCTCTTTTCTTGTATAAACAGTGCGGGACTGCACCTGTTTACACTGAAACCTGCGGACCCTGTGAAAATTTTTAGAAAACCTTAAAATTCTCTTTTTTGGATCAATTTGTTAGATTCTCAGTATATACCCAACCTTGTATTTTCTGTCATAAAGCCTTGTGTGAATTTCTTTTCATCACTCTTACAATCTCATCAATCTTCGTTAAGTTAATTGGGTGTTTTGAGTTTCTTTTTTGGAGAAATTCTTAATTTGATTTCCTTTGGTCATTACTTCAGGGTTTGTCTTAGTCTCTTAACAATTTTGCATCTTTTTTCTAAATTGTGTCTGAGTGGTAATCGCCTTTGAGTGTTTTTATTTTTTGATCTTTGGAACTCTCACCCAATTTTCTTTACTTAAACTTGATTGGTTCTTTAAATTACATTAGAATCATCTTGTGTTTGAGAATTCTCTTGCATAGATCACATTTGCATAATTAGAATTCTCATTTTCAGAATATGAATGAAAAATGTGCATAGATTACATTTGCATACTTTTCAAAGTGAATTGTGCATAGATTACAATTGCATAGTTTATATTCTGAAAAAATCAATCGTAGATTTAGATTAGTTTCTTTAATTTGAATTTACATGTTTTTATGCTTGTTTTAAAAAACACAAAAATAAAAAAAATTGTTTTGGAATTGATTAGCATTAGTTTTTCTTGATGAAATTAGTGCATTAGAGAATTTGTTATATTTTCTCTTATTTATCAATTTTTGCATTGTTGGAAGTGAATGGAAACTCTCTCCTTACTTTAGTTAGTATTCATCGAATTGAAAAGATTACATTATCATATTCGATTGCATTCAGTTTTGGGTCAGGTCATAACACCGTTGGTTTCATATCCATTAACCCTTTGAGTAATAACAGCCTAAATAACACAATGCTTAATAAAATTCATCTAGAAATTTTTACATTTTTAGGGCTCTTTCCACCAACATAGCTCAGGCTAGTGTCTTGGAATAGGTTTTAGTTAACTCTCCAAGACAGTAAAACAAACAAGTAGTTGATCTTGCGGTAGGGAAATTCCAATAGTTGCATGTATGCTCTGGAAGCTCCTCTTAAAGGAGTCAGGCACGAGATCATATCCGAACCAGTGAGATAATCAATCCTTCCTCATTGGGAACGATAGAATATATACACATATTAACAACGGTAAACCTCAGATTGACCATTGTCAAGGAGCCTGGGGTCACTTGTTGGTAAACCTTGGATTATGTCAAGGAGCCTTCAAGGGGATTGAGCTTTGTTACTCTGCCCTTGCGTGTGTGTCGAATCGTATACTTTTCCCCCAGGTATATTTGTTTTTGTTGGTAACCTTTTTTTTTCATAGAAACGGTTATGGATTTTATTAACTGTTGGCCTAACTGCCAGATTTCAGATTACATTGAGGAGGGGCAATGCCCAGAAGATATCAATAGCCAGAATTACAATGGCGTTTGTGAACAGCTTCCAACTTTTTGTGTCTACAGCTATGCAATCGATTTCTGTGATTTCTCCAAGCTTGAAAGTACAAACAAACTTATTCAAAAGCAAGCAGTAAAACATTTCAATTGACAGATTATGGTATTGGATCCCAAGTTTCGACCCCGTCTCTTGCCATCACCCCAATAGGGAAGAGGGCAGCTTTATTAGCTTCTAGATCTGCGTCTTTGTTGTTATCCCTCAACACATGGAAGAAATTGAGGCTTTGAAAGGATTTCCCCAAGCTTCTGATTCTAGATATCAATCTTGCCAGTCTTAAGTCCCGAGGGGAAGAATTACCCACCATGGTTTTTATAACCACTTGGGAATCTCCGAAAATATTAGCCTCCTTGATCCCTAAGTTCAGAAGTAACTTAAGTCCTTGAAAGAGGGCCAAAGCCTCCTCTTGGATGCTGGAGTTAATCCCTAGACCCCAGGCAAAGCGGTGGATCAATAAACCTTCAGCATTTTTAACAATTCCTCCTGCCCCAGCGCTTCCAGGATTTCCCTTTGATGCCCCATCGAAGAAGAGGGAGTGCACCTTCTGAGTGGAGAGCCAGTCTTGAAAAGCATCGTTGTTTTTTCCCCTTATTTGCCAGTCTTCAGGAGTGGAAGTATTGCTGATGGCTTGACGGAATTGCAGATTTAGAGAGGCACCCCAAACTAAATCAATCTGGTTTAGATTTGATGCATCTTTTTGATCTCCCAAGCTCTCTTTTAGCTGGGATTTGATCTTAGCTGTGACCACCTTGACATCATGCTGAGTGTCTCTGAAGATTCTGCTATTTCTCTCAAGCCAGATCTGCCAGCAGCAGATTTTAGGGAGAGAAGACCAGGCGGCTTTGATCACTTTGTTTTTGAGAGGTGGACCGGGATAGATGCTCTGCCATTTTGCAAAAAGATTAGTAATAGAAGAGGGGAGAGCAAAGCTGGGGTTCCAATCATCCATTAGCTCTTTCCAAATCTGCTCAGCAAATTTGCAATTTTAACATCAGGTGCGTGGCACATTCCACACTCTCTTTGCATAAGGGGCACCTGGACGGGCCATAAAAACCACGTTTCTGCAATTTATCATCAGTAAGGATTTTTTTGTGGCATAAGATCCAACAAAACATGTCAATTTTAGGTAGAGAATGAATACGCCAGATCGCTATCCAGGGAGCAGGGTCCGGAGGGACGTGAGGTCTCAAAACAAGCATGGCGTAGCCTTGGGCTACAGTATAACCTGCAGCCAGCGTACCCCAGCCACGCGTGTCTTTTTTGCGCCTATGTGACGGAGCTATTCCATTCAACATGGAGCGGAGAGTATTGCAGTCCTGAAGAAGCTCTGGGGGCACATCCAAAAAATCCCAACCTGTCCAACGAGATCCAGCCCAAGAGGAGATGTCCCACAAAGTAGATTTCCTAGCAGTGGTCATCCAGCATCTCAGCGCATTCAGGGAGGGGCAGCCACCAATCGGGTCACGATTCATAATGCAATCTGTACAGATATTGATTTTCTTGCCATTTCCAGGAACCCAGTAGGCGTTGGAGATGATGAGTGGAGCAGCTTTGGCACAGAGCTTTGCGAAGGGGGAGACGCCTTGCGGTAGAGGGCCATCCAAACATCTGAGTCTCGAACCTTTGAAATATTTCTTCCAAAGAGCTAATTGGGCCCAGCTAGGCTTGGGCGCGATGATTTTCCAGAGAATTTTGGCTCCCATGGTGGTATTCTGAAGGGAAAGGTTCTTGAAATTTAATCCCCCCTCCCTCAGAGGTTTGGAGATAATTTCCCAATTAACCAGAGGGAATTTTTTCTCGTTGCTTTTTCCCCCCTTCCAAAAAAAAAGCCGGATGTACTGATCCATTCTCTTAATAATGCCAACAGGAGCCAAAAGAACAGAAAACTGAAAAAGGGGAAGACTGCATAGGACAGATTTGATGAGAACTGATTTTCCCGCAATATTAAGCCAGTTGAAACCCCAAGCCTGAAGTTTGGTTTTGAATTTTTCCACTTGAGGGAGCCAATCCCGACTGAAGGCTCACTTGAAGAAGATAGGGAGCCCAAGGTATTTGAAAGAAGTCCAAGATGAAGAAGCTGCGAAGCCAAAACATCTTGCAATGGGATTGAGCAAGATGGGTGAAGTATTCCAGCTATAAATATGACATTTCCCCTTGTTGAGACTGCTTCCCGATGCTAAACAATACTCATCTATAGCTTCTTTGAATCTGTTGGCCGAATGAATTGAAGCAGCCCCCAGAAGCAATGTATCATCTGCAAATAGGGCATAATTGATACTATTGACTCCTCTTGCAATACAAAGACCTGAAATCTCCTGCTCTTGCATTTTTTTGTTTAGATGAAAACTTAAAACAAAGGCTTGGAGGACAAACAAAAGAGGAGATAGAGGGCAGCCCTGCCTTAGCCCTCTTGAGGCTTTGAAAAAGCCAGCAACTCTTCCATTTACAAGGGGAGCAATCCATGGCTCCGAAATGCAGGCCTGAATCCAATTTATAAATTTCTCACCAAATCCAAATTTTTTCAGAACATTCAAGAGAAAACTATGCCTAACACGATCAAAGGCATTAGCTAAGTCCAGTTTGATAACCATACCTTTTTCCTTGCGTTGCTGGCTGGAGAGAATTTCCTCTTGAACTAAAGTGAAATTGTCCACAAGCTGTCTACCATGAATAAAGCCCCCTTGATTTTCTGAGATTATTTTGGGGAGAAGATATTTCAACCTGTTAGCTATTACTTTGGAGATTAATTTATAACCAGTGTTGCAGAGAGAGATGGGGCGAAATCTGTTGAAGGATCTGGCACCTTTCTCCTTGGGGATGAGAGCTAGAAACACAGAGTTTGTACTGCCTCCAATTTTCTGACAGTCCTGGGATTTTTGAACCATTTTATATAAATCGTTTTCCACAATGTGCCAGCATGATTGGATAAATCTGGCCGAGAACCCATCAGGACCCGGGGCTTTGTCTGGGTCCATGGAAAAGAGAGCATTTTTGACTTTAGCCTTTGTGACTTTAGCTTCAAGCAGGAGCCTCATCTCAGCAGTGATTGAGGAGGGGATCCCGTCCAAAAGATCATTGTTATGGACCAGATTCACATCTTCACTATACAAACTCTGAAAATGCAGGAAAGCAGCTCTTTTTATACTTGCAAAGTCCTTATGAATGGCGTTATCTTCCTCGACCTCAGTAATGGAATTGAAGCATTTTCTGGCTTGAGAATGTTTGTGGAAAAAGGAGGTATTTATGTCTCCCGCTTTGAGCCAAAGGCAGCGAGATTTAATCCTCCAGAATTATTCTTCAGCCAGGCAGGCTTTATGGAAGCTTTGTTGGAGTTGAGCCTCCTTATCTAGAATTTCTCTGGTAACGTATGCCTCTTCTGAAAGCAGATGGTGGGCTTCAATTTGGTTTTGCAGATTTTTCCTTTCAGCTGCTGGATTAGGAAGAGTTTTGGCCCAACTCTTAAGGGAAGCTTTCGTTCTTTTGAGCTTTTCCTCCCACACGTAGAAAGTAGATCCATTAACTGGATGAGCCCAACATTCCTTGACAATCTGCAAAAAGTTGGGTTCCCTGACCCAAAGGGGGCTAAATATGAAGGGGATGGGTCCAAGATCAGGGAGGGCCCGGAGGTCTAGCTTGATAGGATTGTGGTCAGATATGCTACAAGGAATAATTTGCATACTGGCATCTAATCCGAGCAGAAGAAAGGAACTTTGGACTAAGAATCTATCCAGTCTAGCTGCAATGTGACCAGGGCCGACCCTTTTGTTCGACCAAGTAAACTTACCGGAAGAGGGCTTGATGTCCAGTAAGTCCCAATCATGTATAAGATCCTCTGCCCATTCTCTAGCCGGATCTCGCACAATGCAACCTCCTCGCTTTTCTGAGGAGAGGAGAGTGAGATTAAGATCTCCTGCAATGATGATATTGTCTAGATTCCCTATATCAGCTTGGCTTCTTATGGAGTCCCAACAGGCCTTCTTTTCTGCAGCATTGACTGGCACATAGACATTGAAAAGACAAAAAAATTCTTTGGTGACTGAGTGCTGCATTTTTAGAACCAGCCAGTGAGTGCTAGAAGTTTCAGAGATTAACGAAAACTTACTTTCATTCCAAAGGGTGCCCAACCCTCCAGATGCACCTCGGGCTGAGACAGCTTTGGCTCTACATTTATTCCAGATTCTTTTGCTTGACTGGAGGAATATTGAGTCCTCCAGCTTGGTCTCCTGGATGAGGAGTATGTCCGGAGTTTCTATTCTTATTAGGCTTCGCATGGCCTCTTCCTTGACTTTTCTCCCCATACCCCTACAATTCCAGGAGATTATTTTCATTATTTACCTTTGTTTTGATGGGCTCCCTTGGAGCCCTGAGGCTGGTTTCTCGTCATCTTCGGCTTTTTTGCTAACAGCTTTTCCAGTGTTGGTTGGCTGCCCTGTAACTTGTCTTTGAAATTTTCCTACTCTCTTTTCTCCCGATCTGTTTTGCGGCCTCTTGTGGATCTCCTAACAGAAGCTTGGGAGTCACCTATTTCTCCTTCCTCCTGCGAGTCTTCAGTCTCATGCTCCTCTTCCTCGACTTCAACAGGGGTTTCTTTCGAGCTTTCTGCAACAGTTGCATCCTTGGAAGAGGCATAAGGGTTACCTTTGTCCGGTGTCACTACCTTTTGGGCCTCGACCTCCTGGGATCCCTCTTGTTGCGAGTTGAGAAGCTCAAACTTGTTTTCTGTGGCGGTCTTAGGCGGGATCTGCTGAGAAGAGGCCTGATGAGGACCTTTGCCATTGATGCCCCCCATCTTCCTGTGAGAGGTTTTGGGGCGCTTGACTTGGTTCCAACCATCCTCCTTTCCCTGCTCTGCCTCTATGTTGGACACACAGCCTCTGGCGAAGTGGCCATAGACATGGAATTTTCGGCATTTGAAGGGCAGTTGTTCGTAGTCCAGTTTCTGCACATGCGACCAGTTTCTGACATTGATTTTGATGGCCTCAGGCAGCCCTACTTCCAGATCTACTTCCACGCAGATCCTGGCGCAGTCATATTGGTCCTTGTTGTTTGCTCGATCAATAAAATTCCCAAGGGCATTCCCAATATGCATCAGAGAGTCCCAATTATAGCAGTGAACTGGGAGATTTGGGAGTCTTACCCACACCGGGACTGGTTTGGGCACATCCACTGCAGGGTCAAAATCCGGAGTCCACTTGTTTAGATATAAACCCTGAGGGCCCATTGTTGAGGAGGTAAATCCCCTCTGCGGACAGAGGCGATCCCTACTAGCCCAGCAGGGGTCTAGCAACAATCACAAAATGTTATGGCGCAAGTTCCTAGTTACGGATAAAATACCAAAGATGGAGGCCTACCTGGAGTCCAATGCTATGATCCGTAGAAGAAAGCGTTCCCGTTCCTCAACCTCGGCAGATCACGATCCCTCCACGATCTCCGCGGATGGACACCTGCACATGCAAGAAACAACACGAATACAAGCATAAAATCCAGAATACGCAATTAGATATCAGTCAGAAAGGATATAACTCATATTAACATAAGTGAAAACAGAGTGGAACCATAACCATAATCATTCATTAAATAAAAATCGAAAGAGAGTACAACCAATTTTTTGACGCCTTCGGAAGGGTCCCCAGTCATTCACGTCTCGCAAAGCTCGCCAGGGAAAGGGAAAACCTCTCTTGAGTCTCTCAACGATAGTCTCCTTACTTGAGTCGGCCTTAAGGGAGGAAAGAGGGCTCTTACAACACAAAGGCTCTTGGGAATTAGGAGATTCAAAGCTTAGGCACTTCAAGACTAGCTTGCCATGGAATTGAGCAGGCTTTTATAGATGGGGAAGGAGGGAGTTGGGATCCCTATTATTGTGGGATTGGCCCTATCAACAAGGAAGGTTCCATGGGAGGTGGAAAACCACTTCCTTTCCATAGAACTCCCGCAGCCAAACCTCCCAACTCAAGATAGGCAATGGTTTCTGAGTTTGTTGAAACACAACTTCCGCCATCTTTATTTAAAAAACACTCCTTAAATTGGCTGGCGCGACTACTGCTCTGGGACAGAGCGCCAGTTGGCGCGGCCTATTTGTAGGATTTTCCTCATTGGCGCGAGTGATGAACTGTCTACCCGCGCCAATGCAAAAGGAGATGTTTTCATGATTTTTTGCAAGGAGATGTCCTTAGGGCAATTGAAGCTCATGTTTAGAGGGATGCATTGATGATAATTTCAAGGCATGACAATGTTCATAGGTCACAAAATGGGTCCTCCATTGTGCGGGACGGGGAATGGTAGGGACGGTGACAAATTACTGTGTAACAGATGCCCCCTAAAGTATGAGGCCCGAGAGAGAGAGGGGTGAAATGCTTTACGAGAACATGTTCAACTGAAGCCCCGCCGTTGGAAAACCTGCGTAGAAAAATACAACTGATATCTCAAGTACATGATGTATATGTGGTATGGGCGCAGCCATCCGAAATAGAGTACACTATAATCTGGATCCAGGGCATGGGCGCAGCCATCCAATGAGGATCAAATAAATAGACTCAGGTATGGTCGCAGCCATCCAATCAGTGAGTCATGTACATAATGATAATAATCCACAATCGCAGCCTGGATTACAACAGACACAATCCAGGGTCTTGCGCTCCATCTCGACCCAAAAAAAGTACAAGTTCAAGCATGCGAATATGTGAGCTGAAGTCGAACATGCAAGAACATCGTCTGATTACCAGCCAATGATGAAAGCTATTAACAAACGCGAGAGAAACCACCAATAATGACAATGGTCCTCAAGGTACTACAGGTACAATCTACGGCGTGCGAATAAATGAGTTGACGTCGAACACCCGCAGAATCACTCGATCGGAGGTCAATGATGTAAACCTCACGTCGAATGCGACGAACCCGCCATTGAGGCATGCAGGCTCCAAGGTACCATCAGGAGTCTCTAGACCAACTTCCTGGATAATGAGTTGAAGTCGACAGGAAGTGACCTTGATCGAAGGTGGGCCATAATGATTCCCACATCATCGACACGAGACAGAGGAACATAATGTTTTGTTGTGAATCAGGACCATATGAGAAACAGAGGAAGGTTGATATAAGCAGAGGTCAACTTCTCTTGAACATATTGGCGGCACGACAATGGATTTGGCAGCATTTTGACATCAAAAGATCAGAGGTCATGATGGACGAGGCAAAGAGCAGATGAGAGGTCAAAAAGGATTATCCAAACCCATGGAGGCAAAGTGAAGAAACGAGATGAGATGTCCCCAACCCGACACGAATGCAGACAAGTGCCATGTTCAAGAGCGACATACTGCCGACGACAACGACGATGGTTCCATTTTTCCCCCACCATTTCTGGCGAGTACCCCAATTATTTTTGACAACAAGCTTGAAGGGGATAGCATATGCTTGTGATATAAGTCCGCCCTTCGGGCGAATCCATCCTAGTGCATTTAACGAGTCCTAGGAAGGAGAAACTCGGAGAACTTCATTTCGACGGAATCCAATGTCATCAGGGTTTAACGAGTCTGACAAAGGAAGAACTCGACGTATTTTCATGTTTAGAGAGTTTGAAAAGACAGCGGAAAAGAAAACTCCACAGGTCCCTTTTCGTAAATAGTTTCCCAGATCCGAAAAGGTAGAAAACAATATCCGGGAAAACCTCCTAGTCGCGATAGGCTAGGGTATTCCTTTTCGTAATCGATCCAGCCCAGCCCGAAAAAGAGTTAAACTTATACTGGGTGAATGTCGATTCGTGTCCATTTTAACGAGATCGAAACGACAAGGGCCTCGGCAATCTTTTCATATTTAGAGAGTCAGAAAAGAGCTGAAATATGACTCCAAAGTGACTTTTTCGTGTATTTACCGAGTCCGAAAAAGTATAAAATACAACTCGTTTCCATCGTTAAAGTCGCAAAAACCTACTGCTGCACATACCAAGCAAGCGTAAAACCCATTTTCGACATAACATATTCAAATATTTGATAAAAATAACTTTTAAAACTCATTTAATGTCGAAAAAGCTATAAATATGTCAAAATGGTAAAAACAAAATTACATTTACTATTTACCTTGGTAAAAAGCAGCAGTGGTCCATTTTGGAGTGCAGACTTCTGACAGCGATTGCGACAGATCCGGTTGACCATTCAGATTCTCGTCTGTGACAGGTAAGAGGCGCTTCCCTGCTCTTCATTTCAATCCATTTTTTAATAATTTTCCCTCATGTATTAGCCCTCTGTGGCCACTCTTTGAAATTTTAGGGCTGCGCTCATTGGCGCGGGTATCGGGCACAGACCCTTGCCAATGGGCGTTTCTATGCAAAGGGATCCCGCCAGCGGCGCAACCCAAATTTCTGCCTAAAAATTCGAGATTTTAATCATTTTAAATGGAATTTGAAGCCCATCAGAGATCTAATTAAGGGTTTATGACCATGTGAATGCAGGAAATCAAGCAAAATGGTGATTGAGTGGAAAGAACGAGAACATGGAGAAGAGGATGAACAGGCCATAGAAAGTGAGGCTTGCATGAATGCCCTCAGAAACTATGGTCTAAAGAAGTTCTTCCTTACACCCTGCTTACGAGCTCAGCTCGAGCTCCTCCAGTATCTGATCAGTATTTGGGACGAACAGGAACAAGTTTTCAAGTTGCGAGATCAGGTATTGGAACTGGAGGTTTCTGATGTGTATTTCATCACCGATTGTCTCGTAGAGGTCCGGTACCCATCCTGACTGGGAGCAAACCATCTGGCGAGAAGATGGAAGAAGTGATGGCACGAGTGTGCCCAGATGCACAAATGGGATCAGGGAGCAAAAAGGTGGATATCCACACCATCCCCGACCTGGCATTGAGAGTTGTCCTACATACCATCACGCGGGCTGCAGGATCACAGGCACCGCACGAGGCCACAAAGGCCCAACTCCTGCTGGTCTCAGAATGCATGAGTCCCTTACTGTATGACTGGGCCACAACAGTAACAATAAACATGAAGAGGCAGCTCACAAAATGCAAACAAGCTAAACTGAAACAGTTTGGCTATGGTTCCATCCTGGTATCGTTCATTCTGGAATGCTTACCAATCTTCCAGGGCCAAGGGGCCATAGTAGCAGATCCGATACCACGAGAGCCAAGAATGGCTCGCTGGGCAGCACTAATGCCCAGAGCTGGAGGCAGCCAACAGATGTCCTGGAGGCCGGAGTTCTTTAGGTGGTTACGACGCTAGTTGATTGTCGTGGAGGACTGGCCATATGCAGGAACTGAATTCACTGGAGACCCAGATCTCCCACTGCCAGAAGGAGATGACTGGGACGAGGAGTTGGGTAAGACCTCTTGTTTTTTATTTTTATGTTTTATGTTTTTTTTTTGTTAATACACATTCGTCCTAACACATTTTATATACGTATGCAGATGTGGGACCTGAGAGACCAGCTGGGATGTCTCCAATCTCACGAAGGATTCCTCTCGCCCCTAATCCTCAGGGAGAGGGCACAGGAGGAGAGGAGTTGATCCAGAATCTCGAGGGCATTACCCAAGGGATCCCGGATTATGCTCGGCTGGCGGACGTACCGATGGCGTACCAGCGTCATACGGTGGGAGTTCCAAGTCGGATCCACCGAATCCTGAGACGCTTAGTGCGTGCAGTTACATGCTATCATGAGCACCATGCGGATTAGCTCTTAGGGATTATACCACACATATTTTTTGAGAGACATATCGTCTCCGGATGTATTTAAGACGATTATGTATATTTTGACTTTCGTGATGCACACTGTGCAAACATTTCGACACACACACACACACACACACACACACACACACACACACACACACACACACACATATATATACATATGACTATTTCTGGATGGATCTTTTACATGTGATGATGTTTTCTATATGTCATGCAAATGTCTAATACAAATGTAATCTAATGTATCAGTTACATAACAAACGACCCAATGCGAAATGTATTCACACAATGTATCTACTCACACATTTCATTTTTACACAAGCTTAAAAGCACACATGAACACACACATATGCAAACTATGCTTTGAAAATGAGTTTTATTTTTATGCAAGCTTAAAACACAAACTATGCTTGAAATAAGGAAGACGGGCATGCCCCCCAGCATGGTGTCTCAATTCGAGGTGCATTCCCCCCAAGCTTCAGTCCATTGAAAATGGAGTGAAGGTTCAAAACAAAAAGTCGAATTGAACATGCTTGTGTTTCATTATTTTAACGAGGTTGACACACTTAAAAGAACTATCCTCAAAAAACTTGTTTCATTGTTTTTAGGAGCTCGACACAAGTGGAGGAACTATGCTCCGAGAACCTGGTTTCATTTTTTAAAGAGCTTGGCACAGGGAGGAAACCGTGCTCTAAGAACCTGGTTTCATTTTTTAAAGAGCTTGACACAGGGAGGAAACCGTGCTCTAAGAGACTACTCATTATGACGAACAAGAAGTCATGATTCCCAAGAGTTCCGCACCAGGTGGGAGAACGAAATCTTGGAAATCAAGACCCAATGCCCCCAGCACACTATGCACGATAGCATCGTTACTGAGCACAGGCACGTGGTAGGTGGCCACATAGTTGACCTGCGGTGAGGCAGCTACAACGGGTGGATAGAAACCAGGAGGGGGTGATGGCGGGCCAGATGCCACATTAGGACCAAAGAACGAAAGCTGATCAATGGTCACGATCCGTCTACCTCCCAAAGTAATAGGTAACCTTGGAAGGATCCCCAACGGTTGACTCGTCCTTTTGTTAAAAGTCAACAGATTCTGCGTAACAGGCGCAAGCGGCGGCGAACCGAAAGCTTGCCAGGTAGTTGAGGATAGAATACTAACAGAGGCACCTTCGTCTATAATGGTGTTGGGTACAACCAGACCAAGAGCCTGTACTGTGATCTCGAAAGGCACGTAAGACGGAAGGCGGAATCCTGCAAATCGACTCCAATCAAAGGAGGCGACCAGACTACTCGGAGGGGCTACCATCGAAATACGAAGGTCTTCCCCTGATGTTACGGAAGAAGGAGCATCCTCCATAACCTCCATCTCGAAGGTGGGAGGAGTATCCTCCGGAGCCTCCATCATGGGAGGCGGAGGAGGAGCTTCCTGAAGTACAGGGACAGGAGAATCTTTCTCCAAATCTGAAGAATCTGAAGAGATCAGAAGGACATGGGGGGAGTGAGATCCACTCTCGATCGGAAAGACCTGGTGCACCGCGGACGGGGCCAGTTCAACCGATCCGACGACCAATGGTTGGTCAGGGACGGATTCGTGAATTTGAATTTCTGGGGGAGTGGGATCGACCAAGGATGACTCTTGACCAATCGTAGGATCAGCTGGCGGAGGACTCAAAGAAAGCCGATTATAACCAGGTGGAAGGCGTGGTGTAGAACCGGTTGGGTTGTCCAAACCTCGCTTGGCTTCATCCATATAAGGACAAAGGTGAATGGCATGGTGCCCTTCACACAACTTACAGGGATTGGTGATCTTACCCTGCTTCTTAGGAGCCTTATCAGTACCAGTTGAAGACGTGCCCCCAACTTGGCTCCCGGAAGTCAAAGGCAATGGCGGATGGCCATCGGACCATGCTTCGAGCACCTTGGGGATGCCAGGGCAGTCTCGAAGAAGATGGTCTCCCGTGCACAACAGGCAAGGGAACTTGAATTTCCGTGGAGGGTTGGAAGGTTTATCGAGAGGAGATATTTCAGAAACAGTAGCTGCACTTTTAGCCTCTCGCTTATCAGACTTCTTCTTCTTTGTCTTCTTCTTCTTCTTCTTAACCACCTGGTTACTCGAATCCAAGCTTTCACCAGGCGAAGTAGAAGAGGAGGACGCAGACACAGGCGAAGAAGGGGAGAGGTCCACCTTGGAATCAACATGATGTTGTTCCGGCGGAGGAACTGATTGAACAGTAGTGGAGACATTCGGGACTACAGAGGTTGAGAACAACCAAATAGGCAACCCAACAGTTAACCCAGGAAGGGACAACATCGCCATGTAAGGAGCACCAACATTCCCAAAAGGAGGAAAATGACCAGGATTCCCTTCTGAGGGGATTCCTTGGTTGGTAAACTCTGAAAAAGTTGCCATCAAAACTCAAAACCACACACGGGCTGAAAAAGAGTCAAGACACACGATCAAACAGTCAACAAGCAATATCTAAGCGGGCGTGTAATCGTGGGTGATTAATTTTTACCACATTGAAAAGTAAGAAACTTTACCGTTTCATGTTTTAAGAGTCGAGAAATGATAAAAGATGACTCTATCTCTTTCAAATTTGACACAAGCGTGAAAGGACAAGCGCTTGACGGTCTTTTCAAGTTTAGGGAGTCAGAAAAGACCAAATGACTGCTCAGGAAAAACTAGGCACAAAGGGTGTACCAAATATCCGTGAACTGCAATATACACCTTGGTTTCAATAATGAAACATAAATCGACCAAGGACTTTCCGTACGTGCAGGTAGTCTCCCCGAATGTTGTGTTCGGTGTATCACGGGTATAGGGCGGCAGACTCGGCTTCCTATGGATAAAGGATTGAAAACCTAGAGGGGTCTCCCTTTATATACGCGACGGTACGGGGAGCACAAGTCCGTACTAGCGCTGTCTAAAGCCAAAAGGCGAACGACAACTGCCAGGTTTAAAGACGCCGGAACACGTCTCTAGCCTAGACCACTAAATATGTTTCGTTAGATTTCAATGCTGCCTTAGGTTAATTGAATAAATTTTATGGTTGATCTTCAATTAAGTTTCAGTTTTCAGGCCCTATCGTATGTAATGTCTTAAAAGACTCTTAAATGCAAAGCTACATGCCACAGTCCAACATTTCGTTCGATGAAAACTAGCTACAGAAGAGTTGAGAGCTTTTACACAAACGAAATGATTGGAAGACAAACAATGAGATCTCTAATGCAACTAATGAAATTGAAAACTTTTCATTCAAATCACTAATCACTAGCAGAATCGAAAAGATTACAATTTGCACTAATCAACCAAAAGCAAAAGATATTTTTTTTTTTTGAAATTTTCAATGTTTCATAGCTAAATGCACTAAACAAACCGAAAACAAACGGAACAACTTGAGAAACGATATTGAGAGAGAAAAACGAACAAATTTCACTTAATGACACTGTAATCAGATCTCAAATCGACCAAAGTCTCTCAAAACCAAGAAAAAGACTCAAAGGCTCCAATGGACCGTGTGATCTGGGTCCAAAGCAAGACCGAACAAAATTTGAATGAAAAAACGAGCAATCACCCAAAAATCGCCACAAAACGGTGAACAACTACTAAGAGAATTCAGAGGAGCAATCAAAGAGTTGACTGGATAGATGAAACACCAAAACTCCCAAGGAGGGCTCGATACACAAGGCCACTAGATGCCCTAGGGCTCAAAACGTGCAATCGATAGAGAAAAGCAAACAACCAAAGGACGAAGGCAAATTCCCAGTCAAACAGGACTCCAACAGACTTAGGTAGTCGAAAAATCAAGAAGAAAAGCACTGACCAGACCTAGAGAGCTCAAAACTGAGCAAACTCAAATACCCTACAGGAGTGGCGCAACTGTAAGGCTGCAAATGGCGCCAGAAAGCAATTGGCGCGGGCAATACAAAAGCAACATGCGCCAATGGGCGCGACTGTCGGGCTAAAAACAGCGCCAGTCGAGTTTCTCAGCCAAAATTAAAAAAGAACTACTCTAGAAGCAGATCAATGTAAACTAAGCAAACCAAGAAGCAAAAAACAGCAAAAGAACCCAGCCCAGAAGGCTAACCAAGCAAGGAAAATCATAAAACAATCAAAACGAGACAACTCAAACGAGACAATGAAAACTAGACGATCCCCAGCGGAGTCGCCAAATTGTTGAGGAGGTAAATCCCCTCTGCGGACAGAGGCGATCCCTACTAGCCTAGCAGGGGTCTAGCAACAATCACAAAATGTTATGGCACAAGTTCCTAGTTACGGATAAAAGACCAAAGATGGAGGCCTACCTGGAGTCCAATGCTATGATCCGTAGAAGAAAGCGTTCCCGTTCCTCAGCCTCGGCAGATCACGATCCCTCCACGATCTCCGCGGATGGACACCTGCACATGCAAGAAACAACACAAATACAAGCATAAAATCCAGAATACGCAACTAGATATCAGTCAGAAAGGATATAACTCATATTAACATAAGTGAAAACAGAGTGGAACCATAACCATAATCATTCATTAAATAACAATCGAAAGAGAGTACAACCAATGTTTTGATGCCTTCGGAAGGGTCCCCAGTCATTCACGTCTCGCAAAGCTCGCCAGGGAAAGGGCAAACCTCTCTTGAGTCTCTCGACGATAGTCTCCTAACTTGAGTCGGCCTTAAGGGAGGAAAGAGGGCTCTTACAGCACAAAGGCTCTTGGGAATTAGGAGATTCAAAGCTTAGGCACTTCAAGACTAGCTTGCCATGGAATTGAGCAGGCTTTTATAGATGGGGAAGGAGGGAGTTGGGATCCCTATTATTGTGGGATTGGCCCTATCAACAAGGAAGGTTCCATGGGAGGTGGCAAACCACTTCCTTTCCATGGAAATCCCGCAGCCAAACCTCCCAACTCAAGATAGGCAATGGTTTCTGAGTTTGTTGAAACACAACTTCCGCCATCTTTATTTAAAAAACACTCCTTAAATTGGCTGGCGCGACTACTGCTCTGGGACAGAGCGCCAGTTGGCGCGGCCTATTTGCAGGATTTTCCTCATTGGCGCGAGTGATGAACTGTCTGCCTGCGCCAATGCAAAAGGAGATGTTTTCATGATTTTTTGCAAGGAGATGTCTTTAGGGAAATTGAAGCTCATGTTTAGAGGGATGCATTGATGATAATTTCAAGGCATGACAATGTTCACAGGTCACAAAATGGGTCCTCCATTGTGCGGGACAGGGAATGGTAGGGACGGTGACAAATTACTGTGTAACACCCATGAAATAGGGGCCGTTTTGGAATATCAGATCTTTGTCATCCTTGGAAGAGAACTCGAAAAGAAAGAAACCTCTCCCCAGAAAATAAGAAGTAACACTTTCTTTGATCAATGGCGCCCAGTTCCTTTTAACCCAGCTCTCAGTCGTTTTGAGTGATGGCCATAGTCCGGTGAACTGGCCAACGAGAGCTCGATCAGCCAGAGATAAGGCAACCTGAATCGGGGTTTCTGCAGGTAGGGAGATCTCTGGAATATCTTCTAATTTCTTGACAAACTTCGCAGCTTCTGATTGTTTCTTCTTGGGGAGACCAACCAAAAGGCGATTGAAGGCCTCAGCAGTCGAGGGAGGTGGAGGAGGGGGAGGCGCAAAGGGAGTGCCCTGCACCTCCATGGGCGCGAGCCCTAGAGCGAGCGCAGCTGTTCGAGGTCCGAAGCAGCAGGGTCCAGAGCGCGCACAGCTTGTCGAATTTTTTAAAATTGTGTTTCTGTTGGTAACCTTAGTGGCCATAATCTATAGGATTATTTCCCAAGGTGACGGTGGAGGGAAGATCCCACTGTAGTTGGAGCAGACATCGGCTAGACTCACTTGGACTCTCCGAAGGGTTTCCTTCACTCGATATGGCATAGTGGAGAAACTTGCTCTGGTCTGTTTCATTAAGCAGGTTGTCGGGGTAACTGTTCCAACCACCATTTTTGCATTAAAATTCTACGATGTTGGATTTCATCACCAACTAGTGTCTTTAGTGCGGAAATCTACTGTTTGTGTGTGGTTTGACTCCTAGATTTGATAGCGCGTGTTCATTTGTTTGTTTTTACTTTTAGAGACCATAGGTGTGAATTGTGAATTTTAATTGTTTAGGTGTAAATTGTGAATAGTTTTAAATTGTTAATAAAATTCACTGAAGTTGAATCCAATGGAAATTGTTCCAGAATTTACCAACCAAGGAATCCCTCTTAACGAGAATCCTAGTACTTTTCCTTGCTTTGGAAATGTTGGTCCTCCTTATATGGCTACATTGTCATTACCTAGATTTACAATAGGTTTACTGGTATGGTTATTTTCAACTTCGTTGGCCCCGAATACTCCAATTGTTCCACCTCAACCAGATGCTTCACCTCAACAGAGTTCACCATCTTAACATCACCAACCTCATGTTGAACCTTTACCTTCTTCACCTAATATTTCTTCCTCCATTTCTTCCTCTTCGCTTGGTAAAAGCCTTGACGCTAGTAACCAGGTGGCTAAGAAGAAGAAGAATCCAAATAAGAAATAATTCAACCAACCAACCATGGCTGTAAGTGTTAGTAATGTTGCGGAAACCTCCAACATGCATCGTAAACCAAAATTCCCTTGCAAGCTTTGTAAGGGTGACCACTTCCTTATCAATTGTCGTGGTATTCCAAAGGTATTGGAAGTATGGTCAGAAAAATCCCATCAACTTATTGTTGATCCATCAACCAGTGATAGTCAGGTTCCTGGGAAAAAGGGTAAAGTTAGGTTTCCTTGTAGGTTATCTAAAGGGAGTCATCAAACTCACATTTCCCTTACATGGATGAAGCCTCAAAATTTTTGGAAAACCTCACTGTTCCACAACAAGAACTTCCAACTGGTTACCGTCAACTTTCTCCCAACCTACCGTCAACTGATGGAGTGATTGACCTAATTCCAAGTACAGTCAATCCCACTCTTCCATTGGAGAGTGAAACTCATATCACTCAGGTTGATGATCCATTAGTTGATCAAGTGGTCGACTCAATTTCACATTCGGTCCATCCCATTCTCCCTGTAGAGATTGAACTTCATAACACTCAGGTTCTTCTTGTTACATCAGATTCTTCTACGCCAGGGGGCATTTCAATTGTTTCTACAGAATCCCCTCCAAGTTCCGAGATCTTTTCCTTTGATTGGAATAGATTGACAGAACCTCATCTTCCTTCCTCCATCCATTTCCAAATAATTGTGCAGGCTTGTCGTAAGAATGTGTGCCGCACACATGTAGATGAAGGTACTTCTGTCAGTATTTTATCCT
This sequence comes from Pinus albicaulis, assembly GCA_034641835.2. Classification (NCBI taxonomy): domain Eukaryota; kingdom Viridiplantae; phylum Streptophyta; class Pinopsida; order Pinales; family Pinaceae; genus Pinus; species Pinus albicaulis. Next base: position 512,942,765 of record CM076581.1, read on the forward strand.
CAACTGCTTGGAAAGCTTTGGGTTCCCCTCAGCTTGTGCCTATTACACAAAATCTGAAAGCTTTTAACAGAACCATTAGTGAACCTTTAGGAATCCCTCCTATGTTTTCTGTTACTTTGGAAGGTTAAAATGTCTGTATTGATCTTATGGTAGTTCGAGGCCCCTTGGATTTCAGTTTACTCCTTGGGAAAGACTATGTCTATGCAATGAAGTCTGTCATATCGACACTTTTTCGCGTGATGTCTTTCCCTCACAATGGGAACATTGTGACTGTTGACCAACTTTCATTCACTAGTCTTGATTCAACTACCAATAATCCGACACCCTTAAATGTTCCTTATACGAAGGTGGTATCTACCTCGCCACGGGTTAATTATGTGGCAACCAGTCCCATGTTTTCAGTTACCGATGCAAGCGAGCCTCTCACTGTTTGCTCGACTTATTTTTACTTAGATCTTGTAATTGACATGGAAAACCCTATGGGATTATCTGAACGCGATGTTATTATCCCTTTTGAGTCCCTTGACATGTGTTCCTTTCAGAGAAATGTTCTTCCATCTGATGAAGTCCTCTTGGAAGCCATGATCGAGATGCGTCCCTTGACATGTGTTTCTTCTATTTGGAAGCCATGATCAAGAATTCTGGCGAGGATAGTTCCTATTACTATGTCAACCTCGTTAAAAAATGAAACAAGTCTGGCGAGGATAGTTCCTATTACTATGTCAACCTCGTTAAAAAATGAAACAAGTCTGGTGAGGAGAGTTCCTTTTACTGTGTCAACCTCGCTAAAAAATGAAACAGATATATGAGGAGAGTTCCTTTTACTGTGTCAACCTCATTAAAAAATGAAACAAGTCTAATGAGGATAGTTCCTTTTACTGTGTCAACCTTGTTAAAAAATGAATCAGTAGGTCAAGAGGAAAGTTCCTTTTACTGTGTCAACCTCGTTAAAAAATGAATCAGTGGCCCATGAGGACAGTTCTTTTACTATGTCAACCTCGTTAAAAAATGAAACAGACACATGAGGATAATTCTTTTCCTGTGTCAACCTCATTAAAAAATGAATCAGTAGGTTATATAGGTAGATTGTAGAGAGTAGATATGAGGACATTTCTTTTACTGTGTCAACCTAGTTAAAAAATGAAACAAACCCATGAGGATAGTTCTTTTCCTGTGTCAACCTCATTAAAAAATGAATCAGTAGGTTATGTAGGTAGATTAGAAATAGTATTTTATGAGGATAGTTCCTTTTAATGTGTCAACCTCGTTAAAAAATGAAACAGGTCACTATGAGCATAGTTCTTTTCCTGTGTCAAGCTCGTTAAAAAATGAAACAAATCCTCTCCTATTCAAGTGGAGTCTTTCATCCGATCTCGTAAATGAACCTTCATTCCATCCAGCTTTTAGTAACTAGTAGTCTACTTAGTTGAATGAAATGAAGCTTGGGGGGCATGCGCTCTAGCAAGTTATGCTTGGGGGGCATTCAAACTTATCTCAAGCGTGATTTTTCCTCTGTTTCAAGCTTTTGTAAAAATGAAACCTATCTTGAGTCGATTTTAGTTATTATTTTCAAGACTTGTTAAACTCATGAAAATCTCGAGATTATTTTGCTATCTTTCATTCTCGTAAAACACATGAAAATGCCGAGTTCTTTTCGTCTTTTCCTGCTCGTAAATTAAATTGAAATTCGGCCATATGAGTACATTTTGATCCCTTTTTCGAACTCGTTAAAAATTACGAAAAAGCGAAACCTTGGAGTTCTCTTTTAAGCCCTTTTCAGACTCTGTAAAGATGAAAAGATTGTCGAGTACTTGACTATTTTAACCCGTTAAAGGAAATTAACAGTCGTCCCTTCAGTATAAGTTTACCCCTTTTCCAGACTGAAATGGACTATTTACGAAAAAGGTATACGTTGACTAATCATGGTCAATAGAGTTCTCTCCCGCATTATTTTGTCCTTTTTTGGGGCCGAGAGACTAAAATTATGAAAAAGCACACCCATGGAGTTTTCTTAAGTTTTTTCTTCTGACTCCCTAAAAATGAAAAACACCGAGTTTCTCCTATACTAGACTCATTAAAATTTAACAGTAAAGGACCTGTCGATTACAAACAAGAATGGACCACTCCTTCTTAGGGTTCAATTTTAAACTAAGTTGGACTCATCCGAAGGATGAGCTTATAAACAAGCAAATTTTATCCTCCTCAAGCTTGTCAAAAATAAAGAGGTATTTGCCAGAAATGGTGGGGGAAAAAGAGAGAAAACGAATCCATTTGTTACACTTTGATTTAAAAGCCGTAAACCACTCTTGAACACAACACTTTTTGTCACACTTCTACCTGGGTTGGGAAAATCCTTTGCCTATCAGTTAATCAAACCACATTGAAGGTCTTCAACCAGTTTCTGGGTATTAGCTTAGGGAAATTGTTACCAAACCATCTGCAGTGTCGTTATGTGTTCAAGAGGATAGTCAAACAAACCATTCATCTGCAAACATTTGTCTCCATTCGCGCTGACCATCCCTGAGTCAATCCTTGCAAAAAAAAAAAAAATTCTTCAAAACTTGATCTATGGTTTCATGTCGTGAGCTTGCTTACGACATATCGCTTTCTATCAACAACAGCTCATCATCTAGGAAGTTGATCTAGAATCCTTCAGTACCTTGGAATCTGCATGCCTTAATGGCAGGTTTCTCGCCTTCGACGACAGGTTGCATCATTGACCTTCGATCGAACGATTCCTTGAAATGTTCGACTTCATATCACTTATTCACATTTCATGGATTGTACTTAGTACTTTGAGATCCATTGTCATTATTGGTGGTTTCTCTCACACTTGTTAACAGTTCACATCATTGACTGGTAATCAAGTGGGTTCTACCATGTTTGACTTCAACAAATCTAATTGCATGGATAGAATCGTACTAGTTTGGGAAGCATAAATCAAGACCTTGGATCTAGTTTCCACCATCCAGGCTGTGAGGAGTTTTATTATTCATTATGCAGTAGACTATTCATGACAGATGGCTACTTCCATAATGTGTCTACTATTGATGTAATATTAAAATCATTTCTATATCAGAACATTTTAGTTAAGTTTTGATTTAGTTAGTTCCTGTTCTGAGTATGGGAATGCCTACCTCAGTGATGATATATATATATATATGTTTTGCATTGAATGTTTTTACAGGATTCTGACTGGGGTGTCCACAGGCTAATCCTCGAAATGATAAAGCACTTCACTCTTTGAATTATCTTAGAATTCACGCTTTAGGGGGCAATCTGTTACACTGAAATTTGTCACCATGACGTTTTAGTGTCTATATGGGTTCATCATTACTCATATATTTCTCCCTTAGAAGTATACAATCCTAAAGTTCCTAAACCAAGTCCTAGATTTGGAGAAAAGCTTGTAAAAATCATAAAAATACTTGATACTTCACTTTTCCTTAGCTTTACCTGCGACACCACATCCTTTTGCTCCAAAAACTGCGGAACCGACTGCACGTTTTCTTCATTAAAGGTGCGGACCCTTGTAAAAGGTAAAATGAAGACGGAAAGTAACATTTAGAAGCCCAACAGTCAAATCTGGAAGCTTCTAGAAGAAGTTATCCGGTCGAAGGTTCGCTCCTATCATGTACATTCATTCCTCCATTATGGGAGCCTACCCCTAGGTTATGGAGCTCAATCCCTTCAAAAGAGGATTATATCCCCTCTTATGTTGGAAAAATGAATCCTTATGGTACAAGGATCACTTATATCTTTGTAAAAATTCACAAATAAAACAAAATATTATTTTGGAATTGCACACCTCTCCATTAGGAGGACACTCAGTATTTTTAAAAACTTACCATAGGGTGAAGAAATAATTTTTTTGGGATGGCCTTAAATATGATATTCAAAAGTTTGTGGTGGAATGTTTGGTTTGCCAGCAAAATAAAGTGGAGACAATTAAGACGCCGAGTCTTTTACAACCTTTATACATTCCAAGTTAATGTTGGGAGGAGGTTTCAATGGATTTTATCACAGGTTTACCTTAGCCTGAAAGAAGGATTGTCATCATGGTGGTAGTTGATAGACTTACCAAGTATACACACTTTTATGCATTATCCCATCCATTTAAAGCAAGTACAATTGCTACTGCATTTATGGAAAACATTCAAAAGCTACATGGAAACCCAAATATTATTGTAAGTGACAGAGATCCCATTTTTACTGGAAATTTTTGGACGAAATTATTTTCTTGTTTGGGTACTCAACTAGCTCATAGCTCATCTTATCATCCTCAATCAGATGGGAAAAATGATATAGTGAAAAAATATCTGGAAGGATATCTTCATTTTTTTGTATTTGATAAAAAAACACAATGGGTCAAGTGGTTACCTCTGGCTGAATAGTGGTATAACACTTCCTTTCATATTGCAGCAAAAATGACCCCATTTATGGAACTTTATGGATATCATCCACCATCCATCACATCATCTTTAAGAGAAAATTCTAAGGTTCAAGCAGTGGAATATCACATCAAGCATCAACAACCAGTGCTCAAACTCTTAAAGGATAACCTAAATTTGGCACAAAATCAAATGAAACAATAGGAAGATCAACATCGTAGTGAGAGAAGTTTTGATGTAGGAGACTGTGTATTTTTATGGCTACAACGATACAAACAAATGTCCCTCAAGAAAGCTAAGAAGGATAATAAATTATCGCAAAAGTACTATGGTCCTTACAAGGTGTTATAAAAGATTGGTACTATGGCATACAAATTGGAGCTTCCTGCTTCGTCTCGAGTGCACCTAGTTTTCCATGTTTCATGCTTAAATAAGGTTATAGGTGAGAAACTTCCAGTTCAAACAATATTTCCAGAACTTGATGAGGAAGGAAAAATCATATTGGAACCTGAAGCAATCATCAAAACAAGAACTCGACAGCTACGAAATCGATCAATTTCAGAGTATCTCATCAAGTGGAAGAACTTATTCCTGAAGATTCCAAATGGGAGGATGATAATTTTATAGAGAAACATCCAGAGCTACTCAAGTGTTGAGGACAACACTTTTTTGAAGGATAGAGGCATATTAGATCCCTATATTACTATTTTAGTCCCTTATTGATGTTAGTGTAGCCCCCTTATTGTTATTTTTGTACCCCTGTAGCCCCCATATTGTTATTATTGTGCCCCATAAAAATCCACTATTATTATTGTTGTGCCCTTACATTATTATTGTTAGGTCGGCTAGGATTATATTGTGACCCCATGGGCTCCTATATGTAAAAAGGAGGTTTTGTCATTTGTATCATCCAAGAATTTTTCATTTATGTAATGTAAAGGAGTTAGCCCCCTCGAAGTGGCTACTTTATAGGGTGTTGATCTTTCTTTTCTTCTATTTTTGGAGCTTGTTTCATAACACAACAACTGAAGCACAAGTTACAATAATAGGGTGAAGGTGATATGGATGAGGAGTATCAACTCAGAACATATGGATTGGCTAGGATTAGGAGTAAGATTTATGTGCCGAATAGTAGTGAGCTCAAGAAGCTTATCTTGAGAGAATTTCATGTCAAATCATATTCAGGTCACCTGGGATATCATAAGACATTGAAAACAGTTAAGAATTTATATGATTGGTCAAACTTGAAGAAAGAGATGGCTGCATTTGTTGCTAGATGTTTGAACTGTCAATGGGTAAATGTAAAGTGTAAGCATCCAACTGGTTTATTGTAGCCTATTCTGATTCCAGACTGGAAATGAGGCGTCATTTCCATGGATTTCATTACATGTTTTCTGAGGAAATTGATACAAAATTGTTCCATATTGGTTGTGGTTGACATGTTAAGTAAGGTAGCTCACTTCATTGTAGTTAAGTCTACAAATTCAGCTAGTGAGGTAGCTCAGGTATTCATTAGGGAGATATTGAGGTTTCCTGGTGTTCCCAAGAATATTATATCAGAAAAATATTCCAAGTTCACTTCCAGGTTTTGGAAGGAGTTTTTTGTAGGATTGGGGATAAATTGGGATTTCAGTACAACTTATCATCTACAGACAGATGGAAAGATAGAGAGGGTCAACAATATTCTTGAGGACATGTTCAGGATGTATGTTATGCATCAAAAAAGGAAGTGGAAGGAGTATCTTCCACTGGTGGAGTTTTCTTATAGTAATGGTTATAGGGAATCCTTGAAGATGAGTCCATTTGAGGTTATTTATGGGCAGAGTTGTAATACTCATATAAGGTGGAGAAATCCAATGAGCAGGGTGTTTATTAGATTGGATTTGTTGGCAGATATGTAACACGAGTCGTGGGGTATTAAAAGGAATTTGAAGGAAACACATGGCATATAGAACATTTATACAAATTAACATAGAGCATTCTAGGAGTTTCAGGTTAGGGAGCATGTGTTATTTCACATCAAGCCCGAGAGGAGCTCCTTGAGGGTTGGGTCATGTGCCAAGATGAAAAATCGATATTATGGTTCTTTTGAGATCCTTAAGAGGATTGGACTAGTGTCCTACAAACTTGCACCACAACCCATAATGAAATTCCATGATGTTTTCCATGTTTCATTACTTAAAATATATGTCCAAGATGTTGATCATGTGATTAATTGGTTTGTATTGTAGGTGGATCTAGAGGGAGAATGATAACCAGAACCACAATGCATATTTAAACATAAACAACCCATGATCTAGAACAGAGCAATCGAGCAGGTTAAAGTGAAGTGAAAGCACTTTAGGCCCGATGAAGATACATGGGATATGTCAGATCAACTGTGGGATTTATATTATTTATTATTTTATGGTTCAAGAAAATGAGTTTTTGGTATATGTATATGTATATGGATGTTGTTGTAAATACCACAATGAGTTGTGTTATAAAGCTCCAATAAGCGGTATATTTGTTTTGTTTTTCAACAAGATGTCATTTTAAATATTGCATCAAGATATGTTATAAAGATCCATAGGAAATATATTTTGTTTTTTGTCATAGGTGTCGTATAACACCAAGGATGGTGTTCCCCTAAGGGGGATGGGTTTGTAACAACCCATGGTTGATTTTCCATGTAAATAATTTAAAACCAAGGTCATGGGACATGTATTCCAAGTTGAATGTTGGGAAAAACATTATAGTGGGCATCAATTATGATTAATTAATGGCTATATAAATTGGAAAAGACATTGGAAAATACAAAGTGGCAACAATTGACATTTAATTATGAAAATAAAGGAAAATAGGAGAAAAGGAAGGTGAAGAGACACAAATTTTCATGAAAGAAAAAAAATAGAGGAAAGATGAAGGAAAATGAAGAAAATAAAGGCATCAACGATAAAAAGGATTCAGAGAATCAATTCACAGATTTTGGTCATTTGGTATTTCATCGGTTTAGTTTTTGGCTCTCTCCTTCATTCTCTCATTCTCTCATACTCTTGCACACTTAGAGAAATCTTAGAGCATTTTTGGAGCGCTCTAGTATTCACTTGCATTGGAGAAAGAAAGCAAAGGAAAGAAGGGAAGCGCAAGGAGACAATTGGATCACCAACTACAACTAGATTGATTTGAAGGTAGCAGGTTGTACGTGTGATTTATTTTCTAATTTCTGGATGCATGGTATATGCATGTGATTCTCTAGTTATGTGCTATCATTGACATTGATATTTTCTTGGATTGAAATTGGTTTCAACCTTGCCTTGCCATTTCGTAGATAGCCATGGTGGTGTGGGTTTCCCACTTGTTGTTTTTATGATTGGTGGTAAGGTTCCCTATGGTTGTGGGTTGGAAAAAATTCTCTGGAAGTTCTTGAAAAACTTGGGTTGAGTTACTATTTCCTAGAGTTGTTAGTTGGGACAAAAATTTTGGAGCCCTTGGTGGGCTGAGTTACTAGTCCTTGGAGCTGTAGTTGGAATAAATGATTTGGAGCCATGGAAGGTTGTGGGTTGAGTTACTACTTATTGGAGCCATGGATAGATTGGATAGATACCGATATGGTTGATGTTAGTGATTTCCAAACCATAGAGGTGGAATCATTGTGGTTGAGGTTTGAGGTGGTTTGGCCTCTAGAAGACCTGGTTGGTTTTGTTTTTGTTTATTCCATGAGATCCCACATTCGTGCTTGATATATGGTGTGGGGGTGATTAGTTGAAAGAGAGATTTGGTTCAATCCAATCTATGGTCAGGTGGTATGTTGAAGTCCCTGAATTGGTTTCATTTTCATATGTTAATAAAATATATTTTCCTATTGTGATTTATGAGCACATGTACTGTTTATTATGTTGACAATATGGTTTCTTTTTCATGGTTTCTATGTTGGTTAATTTTTGGTTATATGATGTATGATATCTATGGTTCTTGTCAAGATTTGTTAATTTATTGAATGGTTGATGAATATATGGACTAACAAGTGTTGTTGCAGCTAGCTAGAGAGGGTTTAGAGCCTTCTTGGTGATTCTCAGATGAAGACTATCAGTTTATGATTATATATGCATTCATTTCCTGTAGCTTAAATGTTTCCAATATGTTTGTTATGTATTAGGCATCTTTAGGTTAATTTATTGTTTAATTTTTGATTGGATGGCTTTGTCATTACCTTTGATTGCATTTTGGGAAGTTACAAGAAATTCTGGACAGTGGTCTAGAGGCTGACCTAAAAAGGTGGCACAAATTCTGGAACTACATTCTCAAAACTGGAGGATTTAGGTCATAACCACATGTAAAAATGCTTGCGCATGCAAATGGGGCCTCATAACCACATTCTTGCATTGTTGTGTGTGCGGTTGGGGTGCTAGGTCAGAGAAAAAAGGTTCCATCTCAGGGATTGATCACCTGGTGTGGTTTTTCATCTCTTGAGTGATATGTAGTCACTGTAGGACCTTAGTAAGTGTTCAGTTTGTATGCCCCACTTCCTTAACCGAAACTTGGAGGTTAGGTCATGTCATAGTGACACTCGTCTCATTTACCCAAGAAATCTTGTGAATTTGGGTAAATGTGGGAGGAGGGTGTTACACTATCAACACAATTTAATTCTCAATGCTGCATATTTTTTATCGTTACCCATGGTTCTTACAACAATTTAAATCTATTGTTTGTTTATTCCTTGAATACTATACCCAATCACATGTAAAACAAAGTTGTCATTGTTTAATTTTTTTGTCATGCCTAATATAATTACATGAAGTGATGGTTAATGTTACAAAATTTTTTGGTCATCTAACCTGTTACTATTAGATGGACCAAAGTACACCATGTATGACCAATTTTACCCTAAGTAAAATTGCTTTCACTATGAAAAATAACTTAGTAAACCACATTTATTAAGTTGTTTATGGTCTAAACAGGAAACCCCATGAGGAAATATTAAATAAATCAATATTTGTTTGATTTTCCTCAAGGAATAATTAGTTAAACAACAGTTTAATTAATATTATTGGTCATATTTAACCCCAAACAGGAAAATTAATTAGATAAATCATTATCTATCTTATTATTTTCTAGGAATAATTATTTAAACCTTATTTAAATAATATTCATTGTTAAATTTGACTAAATCATTTATAAATAATTGAATAAATCATTATTTATTTGATTATTACTCAACCACATACTTAAAATAATAAATAAATCATTTGTTTATTTATTATTTACAAATAAAGGGATTTGACCAAATTCAAATTCTTTTTCCCTCCAACACACATAATAAAATATTCCATAAAAGTTGGATCTAGATTTGGTTAATAATATTTTAATTATGCACCAATATCTAGACTAACTCAACCTTTTGTTATAAATAGAAGGGTTTTTCCATTCACTCACTACCTTTTGTTGCCTAAAGATCACTCTAGATCTATACTTTTGGTCTGACTTTGATCCACCATCATTGTCATATTTTGCTATCATTTTTCTTGTGAGCTCACTTTGAGTTCCATTTTTGTTTGGGTTTTCCACACCATCAAGAGAGAGGGATTCTAGATATGAAGTGCTGAGGACTTACAAGAACCAATCCCATTGAGGGGGACTGGTAACATCTTTCTATGTTCCCTTCCCAGGTGTCAAAAAATACAAAAATTCTTTAAAAACATTCTTGTCTTGTCTATTGGATGCATGGAGCAACTCTTGCTTTTATTTACTACTTAATGTATTTTAATGCATAGATCTAGATTTTGCAGAATTTATCTTGGTCAACTAATTGCAGATAAAAAGATATTGGCAGCCATCTTTGCTGTTAGGGCTGTTTGTTATGCATGACTAAAGTGAGCCTTTTTCATAAGATTGCGATTAAGATTCATACTAACAACTGGCGACTCCACAAGGGTTTACGATTACGACCTCCGTCGTTTTTCATATCCCTACATATCTAGCTGCTTCAAACCCTAGAATTTCTCTTTAGCTTCTTGTTTTTATTTTCTTGATGTTGCTTTTAACCTATAAAACCCTAAAACATTTAAAATTATAAGTTCCATGTTCTTTCAGACCTATTGCGCAGGTGACAGGCATCAGCCGCAGTTGAGACGACAAATTTTTCTGAAACCTGCTCCTGAGAGTGCCGGAAGTGCAGGTCACACTTTTTGGGCCAAAACCTGCGACTTGAACCTCCATGGCGTAGAAAACAGGCCAAAACCTGTGACCTCTGCAAAAGACAGGTCAGAAACTACGACCTGAACTTTTTGCGGGATTTTTTTGAGATTTTTCTGGGTTTGTCTGGGCCTCTGTTCATGGTTTTTTGACCTCTGTCTCTGCCCATTTTGGACCTGTAATTGTTCTGTTTTTCTCATCAAAGTGGAAACCTAGCCCCTTAGGGCTTCAGTACCCTCCACCATTCGTGGAAGAGTTTTAGCTGTTGCAAGTCGTCTGAAATTTTATTGTGTTCAGCCATTTTTCAGATCTGATCCCTTACCTTCTGATACACTTCAGATTGGTTATTTATCCATTGAAAACACATCCTTTTAGTTTTGATTGGGTTTTCCTCTAGGGTCTCGTCCTCTTCCCTCCAGGTTATAGGCTTTCGCCACCTCATTTACAACAACTTTTCCTATGATTTTTTGCTGTTTTTATGCGCCTATTTCAGTAGATCTGACCTTTAGATAATTTTCCCTCCTGACTTTAGATCTATTGGCTATTTTGGTGTGTTTTGACTAGATTTTTCCCACCTACAAACTACTTTTTGAGAGGCCTGCCTCCTTATGTTTAGATTAATGCATAATTAGCTGTTATTTTCTGTTATTTCAGTTTCATATACTGTTATCTGAAGGTTTATTTACAGTTATACAACACACTTTTTCTTTTTCTCTACAGATGTCTGTGTTTAAAAATTAAAATTTACACACTTAACACACACACACCCTAAGTGATGAAGAGCCTGGTTAACAGCGCCAGGAAAAGACTTTAACATTGTAATCAATTGATCCTGTACCTCTCTGCACTTGTTTCTACATTGTAATCAGTTGATCCTGCACCTCGTTGCCCTTGTTGGTCTCTCTTCCCTTTGTGCTGTGTTTGTGCCTTCATCATTGCGCCCCAAAGGTGTTTATCCTGGAGACTTCTTGGCCTTCATCCTCAGTTTCTGGTAGGAAGAATTACTCCTCCGCGTAGGATTCAAGTTAGTCCTCCACTGAGTCCACACTCTGACTCCTCTTCTAGTTCATTGGGTTCCCCTTCTGGTTTCACCCCCGGTTCTCCCCTTGTCACCTTCACCATGTCTGGTTCAGTACCTAACACTGGTGGTAGCCTCGACCCTAATGCTTGGAATACTACTAGTGGGATCGCAATAGGAACTATCCCAGCTGCTCCCTTGCTCTCCTATATGGCAGGTCTCAGTCTTCTTGATTTTAACCAGTTGATTAATGACCCTATACACCATGACATTGGTTGGCATGCTATGCCAACCAAGCTCCCTTCCGATATCTCCAAGTTTGAAGGTCCCATTGGAGAAGATCCTACAAACCATATTCGATCTTTCCATGTGGTGTTCATCTAACTCCATTACCGATGAATCTGTCTGTCTTTGGTTGTTCCAACGTACGCTTACTGGCGAAGCTTATAAGTGGTATGTTGATCAGGCCTTCTCCTCTCATACCACCTTCTCTCCACAAGGTAAAGCACCTAACACTGCTAACCAACAATAGGGCACTCAGCCTAAGCAGGCAGGCTTGTTAGCATGAATAAGCCTTGTTATTTTTGTGGTGTTTATGGTCATTACACTCACGATTTTCCTCTTTTACCACAAATGCGACAGATGTGGGAGACTCAAGCAGCATCGTGAGGACAACAAGCCTCCCCTTCTGTCCCTCCCCATGCTGCGCCTAGTCAGCCGGCTGTGTTTACTAATCCTTTCCCTCAGCAAGGATTTGTGGCTACCCAACCACCTGAAGGTCAGGTGATCACCCAAACTCCTCCATCTGGTACCTCTGATTACCAGATTCTCATGATGAACTCTGACCAACCCACTACCGTTGACCTCAACCTTCATAATCGGTCCCGTCAGTACAACACGTCTCCCACTACATCTGCCATCGAGCCCCCTTCTTTAAGTTCTACAGAGCCTCTTTCGACAACCAATGGTCCTTTGCAGATCCCTCAACCTAAGGTAGACATTCATACCAAGATCCCTAAGGGAACATTATGCCAAAATGCGGCTTCTGGAAAAGCTACCCATTCGTATAGTATAGTAGATGATTTGGTGCAATCTCCTGCTGCCATCTCAATGCTGGAACTCCTCCAGTTGTGCCCTTCACAACGAAAAGCTCTACTATTTGCCATGGGTGTTGTAGATCCTTCAGATGGTCGATTGATCGTCTTCAATGTTGACTGGTTAGAACATCCTCCTCTTCCTGCTTCCGTCGCCTTCCTTATCCCAGTCAAGATCTGGAACGTCAACGTTTCCTGTTGTATCATTGATGAGGGGGCATCCACATACGTGATGTCTGCTTCGGTTTGGAAGAAAATTGGATCACCTGAGTTGGCCCCTTCCACTATCACCCTCCGAGCATGGGATGACCACGATTCCTAGCCCATTGGATTGTTCCAAAATTGTCCTATTACTCTTATGGGAAAGACTGTTTGCATTGACGTAGAAGTCATTGATGCACCCTTCGATTACAACATTCTATTGGGTCGTAGCTACAAATATTCGATGTCTGCTGTACCATATGCGGTTGACCATAAGATGTACTTTCCCCATAATGGAAAGATAGTCACCATTGACCATTTGACATATTACGAACTGAAGTCTCAGACCTCCCCTGAGTCCGTCATATCTTTGGTGGACAATAAGAAAACCGTCGACCCCTTGACCAGTGTCTCACCCGGAGTCTACAAAGAATCCTCTCTACTTGGTTCAATCCATGGTCTTCCTCCTCCTATCTCTGATCCCAGCTCATCGAATGTTTGCATGATGCAATCGTCTCCTGCTTCCCTCAAGTGGCCCGCTTCGTCTAGTCAGTAGCCCTACCCTTTGCAACCTGCTCCTAGCCCTTCGATTCAACCTTCTAGACCCCCTCCTCCTGGCCCTTCACCTGCATCTGGTATCCATGAGCCTCTCTACCCTCCTGGAATGGTTCCTCCAGGCCTTAACCATCTTGGATCCGTCCCGCCTAGCCATTACCCCTCCGGCCAGATACCGTTCCTAGCTCCCCCTCCTGGAGTGTTCTCGGTACTTGTTATGGCTACCCTATCCCTTCCTAACCTGACCCTGGGGATTCCCATCTAGTATATTGATCCCCCAGCCGTTACCCCGCCTGGTCAACCCAAACCTTATCTTTCTTTGACTCTATTTCAATCGGTCCCTATGACCCCTCCCACTGCTACTGTGCCTCGGCCACCTCAACGGGAACCTTCTCCTGTTGCGATAGCTTTGGGTAAAAAGGGCAAAGCTCGCAAGAAGGCATCAAAAGACAAGGCTGCCTCGACTGACCCTGCTCCTCCTCAGCCTCCAAAGCCTTGTGCTTTGTGTGATGTTGTCGGTCATGCCACCCATAATTGTCCCTAGTTGCCTCACATCAAGCCCATGGTTAATGTTGCGTTCCATGAAGCCTCCGTTTCTTCCTCGAATGTAGCCAAGAACCCTAAGAATATTCACACCAACCAACTTTGTGCTTTGTGTGATCTCCATAACCATTATTCCCACCATTTTCCCCACCTCACGCATTACTGCGCCTCTTTGGAGGTAGTTCGAGAGTACGAGATTGAACAGAACCAATACGCCTCTCCCGTCCTTGCGCAGTATGATTCAGCCCAAATTGAGGATTTAACTGCTCCCATTGACATTCCCCCTCCTGATGTTGAGATGACGAAGCCTACGACCACCATCCTCTACCTATCATTAGTCACGAGATCCATGGTGGAAGCTCCCTCTGAGACTTCCCCTTCTGTTTCGCTTGACCTCCCTCAATGATCACCCTGGACTCAACATCAATGGATCCCTTATCTGCTTGTTCTTCTATCATCCCCTATGACGATGTGCTTGTGAACCTTTCTTCTCATGATGATGAGTCAGGTAGCTTCGCCGCGTCATGTGGTCTCCCTTCCTCCCGTCACCCCATCTTCTATTGTGATGATGACATCATGGAAGCCTTTTCCACCCCTGAATTCATCTTTCTCGCCCATAAGTGGAATGTCACCATCTGTGTATATGGTAAATTTCACGACCTGAGCACAAGCTGCTCACAAGGTAGCTCCCACACATCACCTTCCCGATTGTGTGTGGGTGGTAGACATCCTACCCAGATCACCCCGTCTCGCAGTGTTTGTTCGATTTCTACTTTGTGCTTAGGTTGCCAACATTGTTTATCATCCTCCCATTTGTTGTCTTCTGGAATCTTTCAGATGGACCTCCCATCCACACCTTATATCAGTTATGCCGATGGTGCAAGATGCTACTCCCGGAATCTAGCCTCGGCAGGTTGGGCCATTTTCACCTCCTTTCATTTGCTTATTCTCTCGAACGGTGTATGCATTGGTATTGCCACCAATAATCAGGCCAAATATGATGCAATATGAGGTTTATTAGCCGATGCCCTTTCTCATCGCATCCTCCACCTTCATGTTCGTTTATATTCCCTACTTCTTGTCATGCAATTGAATGGTGTATATTGTGTGCATAATCCTATAATTTTTAGAATATATTTACGAGTGAAGATTTTGATGCGTGGATTTGAAATCATTACATTTAGTCATGTACCTAGAGAACAAAATCACTATGTAGATAACATTGCAAACAATATTCTAGATTGGAATTTAGCACATGCATTCAACACAAGACAATAACATAAAATCATCAAAAAAATGCATATCCATAATATGTGTCGTATAACATGTTTTAGAGTCCATCAACTTTGATATATATGACATGCCCATAGAATGTTACAAAAACTCAAAACTGGGGGCACCACCTACCCCTACACCTAATCACTATCTGGAGGATCCTGAGCCAATGGCTCTACCCCTGCAACTCGTAGATCATGCATCCCCTGTCCGGCTATCGCCATGCGCTGCATGACCCCTCACCACTCCGAGGGTAGACCAATACATTGCTCTATGTATTGGTCATCCAAGTCTTGCCAACCACGCTCTGAAACACCAGTCAGAAGCCTCTCACATCTATGGCAGATGTCCTCCAAGAGGGCCACTGCAACCTCATTTTGTGGCGCTCTCGATCCACTAGGTCCTGCAACTCCCAATTCTACAGGCCGTCCCATATACTCGGCCGGTTTCACCGGTGCTATATCTGCAAACCAAAAGCGAAAGAATCAATGCCATCTAAAATATTTTGAAACTTTACAATGCACATAAAATATTAGCAACTTGTCACTTATCATCGGGCCCCCATACTTGACCAGGCGACAGTGGCAAGTCTGGTCACCATGATAACTCATCCCACTATAGGGATAGTCATCTATGTACAATGGCATCTGATCCCAATGAGCAAAGAACTTGGGTTGGAACACCCATCTGACCGCCCCACCTCCTCCTTTGCACAGTAGTCACCCCCACCGGTGCATCGTGGGCTCCCTCGGGCCCCCATCCTAGAGCTATATGTGAGATCGATGTGTTGGGATCTTCTCAAAGAAGAGCGATCACAACACTGTACCATATGCACCGTCATGGTTAACTTGCCGCTTGCATAGCGACAATTGTCGTTTCAATGATGATAGCATCATCTGGGCCCACCCATAGTAGGTCTCACTCAACACACTCTCCACAAGCATCATCTGCCCTCCCGTGATGTGGTGGAGTGCCTGGTTTCCCAGGATCCACAACACTACTACGGCCACAGCACGGGTCTCTAACCTCTCTAGATCCCCGATGGGTATCAGTGTCCCCTTGACATGGAGACATGGTTGACAATGGCACTCTACAAACTCCATGATGTTTTGCCTTCGCGGTAACACTAGTTGAGTATTCCCAACCATCCAAAGTGGTGGGAGACCAGTCAGAAAATATATATCCTAGACTATCAACTCGATCTGGTGCCGTTGCACTATAAATAACTCATGGTCTGGATCCCAATAACTGAAAATCCAGTCCAATAAGGGCTCTCCAGCTCTCATCAAAGGGTTCTCCACAAACTTTAGAATCCCAAACTTGGCCAATGCATTGCAGACACCATGATCCTCTCGGATCTCCGACCGTAATGTGTCCAGGTCTCTCTCTCTCCAGTTGATCTGTAATTCTGCCATATCTACACAAAACCACCATATTTGTAAGTGTATAGAAAGGAAAGACTACATTTAACCACAGAAACCCAGCTCTCAGCCAAAAACAACACATAAAAACCCCTTTCTGACAGGTCGCACTTTTTAGGCAAAATCCTAGTACAGGTCGCACTTTTCTGCCCAAAACCTGCCACCCAGGTCACAGATATTGCCCCAAAAAGTGCAAACCATCCGTGAAGAGGAGTAGGGGTCTGTTCCTAAGCTCTAGGCACCTAAAATTAACTTTCAATCCACTAAAATGAAAGAGTAGGGTTAGGCCTCTTACCTGCAACTAACGGATCTCGATTCCAACGGTCAGTTTGTCCGCTACGATCGCCGCAAGATTTAGGGCCTTTGCTCCTCTCTACATTCACCACAGCTACACTTACAAATGAGTGAATTTGGAGGGAAAATGCCTTATTAAAAGAGAAACCCCTGATTTTTCTTGCTCCTACTGTGGCCAAACCGTAGCTTAGTTTGAAAAACCGTCTGTACCGTTGGAAAGCTCTCACTGAGCTCTCAAATGGGTATCTGTTAGTTTTGCATGATTTGATACTTCACCAGGACACATTTTTTCCAAGAAGGGTCACTTCACCACTCCTCAAAATTGAATTTCTTTACTTGCGACACTTGTACTTGGGGCACCACTTTGCCTCCATACTTTTCCATGCTCGTGTCGATTTTTGTCATGAGTAACCATCTTCTACTCATGTATTTATGGTCCCCATTGGACCTTTTCTGTGTGGCAGCATCATCGAGTCACCCTTGTTTAGAGCATCCTAGTTGAGTCATCATCGCATCCATGGATTCTATCCCGAGTCCCTTTGTATCCCGCTATATTCCTCCATCCTTCCTTGCTTGATTCCTCTCTCGTGTCGCACATTATGGCCTTTAGGCCTACTGTCCCCTATCCCCTTTGATATTGTGTCAGTCACTACCAGGTCATCCATGCCCTTTATGCTCTAACAAGGGAAGTCGTCTGTCCGCTACTTAGTGCCCCCCATTTCATCATCATCTCTGGTGTCAGTATGTCAATTTCTCTACTATTTTCTCTTGTGCCTTAGTTGAGGATCCTTTATTGCCTCACCTATGGCAGACCTCCTTATGTCGACATCAGATCATTCATTTCAGAAGACAGGTCTAGAGGGTAGTATACCTTGGTTCCAGCTTCCACTCTTGTTCGGTGCCTCGGATCAAGAAAAGGGACTCTTTATTGCCCTTTGACTTGATTGTTTCTCAACTCTATCTCCTTACAGCATGATCGAGATCCGTATACGTGATGGTTCAGTGATGCAGCAGATTGTACTGGTGATTCCCGGGTATGTGTGAGATGTTTCAGATCTCATGAGGGGGTGGCCCTTTAGGTAGCCCCCCACATGCCTGGATGACCTCTTCATTACAGCCTTTGATGCAGCTCCATAGATTTTTTGATGTCGGCCTCCACCGCTTGCACCGCCTTTTAGTTTGCATGTATCAGTCAGATTTTCAGAGCCCTTTCCTGTTTACAGGGGCAATTTGGTTGTACTCATGTCTCATGTACTCATATATTATTGTATAAGTCCTGGCTGTTATCCCAGGCACAATATGTATGTGGGATTCATTATCATATTTTTGTCTCGCTCATGTTTATGCCAACATGCACTATATAGTTCACTCCCTTCTTTACTGGACACATTATTCTTTGTACTTTGTCTCGACGAGCATAGGTATGCCTCCCCCGCCGCCTTTAGCATAGGTACTCACTCATAAAAGAGACTTGTCACACATGTAAGTCTCACCTCCTTAGGGTCTAGTCCTCTAGCACTTTGGTCTACCTTATATTTCTCTCTCTCTGACTTCCCCTTCGGTGTCTAATGATTGAGTTCTTACAACATACTTCGGTCATACGATTAGCTCTTGACGCTCGCACGCTGGGGGGAAATCTGTTACATCATTTTTTGGTCATCTAACCTGTTACTATTAGATGGACCAAAGTACACCATGTAAGACCAATTTTACCCTAAGTAAAATTTCTTTCACTATGAAAAATAACTTAGTAAACCACATTTATTAAGTTGTTTATGGTCTAAACAGGAAACCCCATGAGGAAATATTAAATAAATCCATATTTTTTTTATTTTCCTCAAGGATTAATTAGTTAAACAAGAGTTTAATTAATATTCTTGGTCATATTTAACCCAAAACATGAAAATTAATTAGATAAATCATTATTTATCTTATTATTTCCTAGGAATAATTATTTAAACCTTATTTAAATAATATTCCTTGTTAAATTTGACTAAATCATTTATAAATAATTGAATAAATCATTATTTATTTGATTATTACTCAAACACATCCTTAAAATAATAAATAAATCATTTATTTATTTATTATTTACAAATAAAGGGATTTGACCAAATTCAAATTCCTTTTCCCTCCAACAAATATAATAAAATATTCCATAAAAGTTGGATCTAGAATTGGTTAATAATATTTTAATTATGCACCAATATCTAAACTAACTCAATATTTTGTTATAAATAGAAGGGTTTTTCCATTCACTCACTACCTTTTGTTGCCTAAAGATCACTCTGGATCTATACTTTTGGTCTGACTTTGATCCACCTTCATTGTCATATTTTTCTATCATTTTTCTTGTGAGCTCCCTTTGAGTTCCATTTTTGCCTGGGTTTTCTACACCATAACAAGAACCCATCCCATTGAGGGGGACTGGTAACATCTTTCTATGTTCCCTTCCCAAGTGTCAAAAAATAAAAAAAATATTTAAAAACATTATTGTCTTGTCTATTGGATGCATGGAGCAACTCTTGCTTTTATTTTTTTGCTTAATGTATTTTAATGCATAGATCTAGATTTTGCAACATTTATATTGGTCAAATAATTGAAGATCTAAAGATATTGGCATCCATATTTGCTATTAGGGCTATTTGTTATGCACGGAAAAAGTGAGCCTTTTTCGTACGCTTGTGATTAAGATTCATACTAACAGTTAAACCATAGTGATTTATCCATCATTTGGTAATTATCATTGTTTGACCTAGCAAATATTTTCTTGTTTCATCATGTTTCTAACTCAATACCAGTTTATCTCTTTTATTGTAGATGCACCCTTCTTCAAGTTTGACTAAGGATTATTTGCTTCGCCTTTGGGCTTGTCAGATACTATCTTTACTCTAGAATTCCAAGCACTTGAAACCAATACTACCATTTATTTGAGAAATAATGAGTACTTTTGTATTAGATGAAGATCTGGAAAGGAGTTAGAGAAATGAAATTTACACTGACTTAGAAGAGAAATTGATCTATTCATCTTACACGAGGGCTTCAAAATTGAGGCAAAGATGCTAAAATGTATTATGGATAAATTCTATGCAATGTTAGACCCCTGCAAGTGAAAACGACACAAAAATTTCCACCCAGAAATATAAATAAGAAACAAATATTGTAAAAAACAAAGTAAATATCAAGAGTGTAAGTTCCCTATGGCTGGAGGCAACTAAATCTATTCCGTGTAGACTTTGAAGAGAGATCAATAGTCCTATGACTGAAGGAAACAAAATCTATTCCATGTAGACTTTGAAGAGAGATCAATAGTCCTTTTTAAAAATTTTGTTTCTCTATGTCTTCTTCTTTGGAGACCATCTTGCCACTAAGTGGAAAATGTTCTCTTTAATTACTGAATCACACTCTTTAATGGTGGTGCTCTATATTTTCCTTTCTAAGTTTGAAACTGAAAGGTGTGTATGCAGAGATACCATTTCTCACTAGATTGAGCTAAGAGTTCTTTAAAGGGGATCTAGGAAGTTTTTTCCATAAGGATACTTGAATTTTGGCCATTTAAAAGGTTGGATACTAAAAGATGATATTATTTACTGTTTTTTGTTGAGGGATGCTCACTTTGGAGAAAACTGGAACCACTACTACCATTACCATCCACAAAATGTTTTATATGCTTGGTGTGATTTGGAAATAACTTATTTAAATGATAATTTCACAACTCGATAATTTTATCTATATGAAGTCTTAACATATCATTAATCCACTCATGAAACAACAAGTGCAAATAATTCAAGTACATCCTAGATTAGTTAGTTCTTATTTATTTTTTCAATTTGTGCATAATCCTTCTCAATCTATTATTATATAATTTCCAACAACATTACTTCTTACAATACAATTGTTATCCCTGATCATTTAAACCTTTAAAAATTTGGTCTATCCCTAGCCTATTGCAAGTGATTTTAATTCTAAGAATTATATGGACCATCACAATGACCCTTAACATTTAGCCTTAATCATCATTCATATTTCTCAATTCACTCAATCTATTTCCTCAAGAGAGATTAACATTTTAGGAGGTGGCCCCTTTAATCATTATAAATTAATTTTCTCAAGTATTTACTACATTCCATGTTGTTGTGATTCAAATTGGCACCATACTGAAAATCACTAATCTTTTACTACCTCTATGTAAAATTGTTGTTCCCTTACCTCTTTATCTTCTTCATTTTCATATCACAAGAAATAATGGGTTTTTTACCTCTTTAATCTAATCTCACCATACTTTCTACAATTCCTTAACAAATGGACTAAAATATTATCACAACCATGTAACTTTATTGACAATATTCTCTTCTTAATAGGTATCATTATTACATTGGTCCTTATCATATTCTTATATGAAAATACTGCAATGATTCCATAACCATTTACCCCAGGCTGATTCATTCATGAAATACTTCAAGAGTGATACGTTAATTAAGATTAATATTTAAATCCAAGATTTCCCATAATGCTCCTAGATAGGTTATTATTTGTTGATTTATTACACTCATTTTTGAAACTTTCACTTATTCACTTTGAGTATCAATCTATGAATCTTTTTTTTTCATATCATTATTCTAGGTTGATCATGGTTATGAGGATTACAATTTTATCATTATAAAATTTGTAAGTTCATCACTTTCCCTTCATCCATAAGGTAATTTTATTAAATATATGCCATTGACATTGGAGATCCAACTTAGAAACATTTTTCCTTCTTAAAAACCCTTGTCAATAAACTTATATTTCCTACTTCTCATTCTAATAATGGGTTTACTATCATTCTAGGGTAGTTTCTTATTTTTTTAAGATATATGCTTAATTCTTCCAATTTTGAGTTCATCTGATGTGTACTTTGCTTTTGGGATTTGTACTTCTATTCTTAATTTGATCCTAGTGTCTTCTTTATTTCCTCACGTTACTTTAGCCAATTTAGTGTATTATGTGATTGAATATTACTTCCTATTTTGACGATCTTGTCATAATGTTCACAATCAAGTCTCTAAGCTTATACTCTCAGGCATAAGGAAATTCTTATAGTACACCCTAGTTCTTCACATGCACTAAGCAATGCATGATCACAACATAATTCCATTATCTTCTTTCTTGATGCATTACTTACGCTTCCTTAATGTATGTTATTTCCGATTTAATAATATATATGTTTAAAATTGCTCAAATACAGACCTTCAATTCTAAAAAACTATCAAATATTACTAATAATTTAGTTACACGGAAAAAAATATTACTATTAAAATGTTATAACAATTTTATTAAAACATTCTCTTGTAACATCTTCACTTGTTTTAAGAATTCTTTAAAATTTATCAATTTTTTTCATATTAAATTAATATTATTTAAAAAAAAAATCCAATGTTTAATTTCTTTTCACATGATCCAAATAAATTCATAATCCATAATTAATAATTAATTAACACTAAAAAAAATTAATAACTCTCTCTATACAAAAATATAAAATCAATATAAAAATTATAAAAAAATTTGAAATCTAAAATAATATATATAATAATTACATTGAAGGTGTCTTTGCAAGGTTGGGTTGGGAAAACACTATTCATCCAAGCGAATCAAATCCCTCCATTTTCGTCTTCCTCCTTCCAACCAGTTTTTCCCATGTGGCACTTTGAATAGTGTTGAGGTTCCAAATTATCCTTGTTCTTCTTCCTCCATTAATTGAAATCTTTTTGTATGATCTTCAAAATCATGGACGCATCGATGCAATGGACGATGTCGTATCTTTGAATAATGAAGTTGGGAGCCACCATCATGATAAATATGACCTTGAATTTGCTTCTCAACATCCAGAGCTGCATAAAATCTGAAGAGAGAGCTCTAAAGAAGCTCACTGTCGCCATCCACTTCTCCACCGTGACCCACCCGGGATGACACAGATGTTGATCAATATATGCAGGAGCTTCAAGTTCCAAACTTCTATAAGGATTATGGAGCTCATGACTGTCATGATTATGAGAAAAAATGGAATAAACATTGTCACAAATACTGGCCCATTTTTTCCAATACACCATTTCATTAAAAAAAACCCTATTATTGAGGCCACAACTCCCTACACAGACTCAACAAAAACTTATCACCATTATTATTGAAAACATTAACTTCACATACCAATTATCACCAATATGTATAACACCAAACTTAAAGAATAAAATGGAGTTAGAAGCTTGATATCCCACCCATTCGCCCACATAGACGGATGATATCATTAAAAAATTAGGGTTAGAAATGTTGAATGTATAGTGGCAAGAAGCATGATTATGCTAGTATAATTAGTTGAATATATTCTACTATGTTTATCCTGTAACCAACCAAGAAAATACCTTTTTTAGAGTTAGGCCTGACCATCCCCTTCGATCCCCACATAGATACATATGTACAAACATAAAGAAATTTACCTGTATAATAAACCAAGATGACCAACTAATGCAATTGTCGACAAGTAACAGTGAGCCCTTAGTCAAATTCTTAGAATCAGATCCATTATCAATGACGTTACCTTTACCTTGTCTTAAATGGAAAGGTGATGACCATAGGGTTATTTGTATTCCTTTGTATAATGTCATGAGCATAGAATGATCCACACAGATTAAGGTCCCTAGTACATTTTCTTGACCAACCAAGCTTCTTATCCCAACTCTTTCTAGTTTGTGACAAATTTTGAGACTTTGTTTTAGATAATGAAAATGGGGACTCATTAGTTAATTTAATACTCGCATATTGTGAGTGACCTTCAGATGATTACTCGAAAGGAATAACCATGAGAAAAGTCACAACAAATACCATGCTGCTTAGAGCACATGAAAACATGGTTGAGGTATAGCCAAGGGTTGCATGATAGAAATTCTGATTCATAAGTTGACCTGTACGTAGATAGAGCACATAATTAATCTTAAAAACAATGGTTTATTTTCATAAAGAGGATGATTAATTTTATAAAGTATTACCGAAATAAAGCACTGAGAAAAATCTCAGCGAATACTCAAAATGTGAAAATTGGTTTGGTATTCCTGCAACAAATGAAAAAAAAGAGATGAGCACATAAAAATAATATGAACTATTTCTCTAGAATATTAGAAGTCATGTTCAATATGCACAATTGTAATATTTTGCATGTGCCTTTCTAAAACATATGCAAAAGGCACTAATACCAGTCTTTCCACAGCATGTCTGTAGAGTACCAAAACAAAGTGAGACATTCAATGATTTAGAGTTTCTTTTGAGATTATATTCATCCCAACAAACCCAAATTTAATAGATATCATAGCCAAAGTTGGTTTCGATTTCTCAAAGAATGTTTCTAGACCCTTGCAACAACTTCCCTCTGCTTTTGCCATAACTACTGTGTAAAATGAAATATCATATTACACCTCTAGGAAAATTTCCTATTGCAAAACATTAAAATTCATAAACATTAAAATGAAGCACATTGTATAGGAGGGCATAAAAAAATCATAGCAGGCTCCTCTTTCCTTTAACTCTCATGCTTCTAAAAATATTTTGTAAGAGAAAAATCTATAACATCATAGACACTTTGCGTTGGCCGGATTTGTTTCCCATCACATTTGAGTGGTAAGAAAGGGTTAGTAATATGTTACAATTTTCCCAATTGTTTGTGTATTGAAATTTGATAAAAAGGGAAAAAAAATTGTGTGTCAAAAAAACCATGAACATATATCAACTTGTATTAATTTTGGAGCCTTGTTTTAGAAAATCAGAAAGGAAGAAATATTCTCTCTTTTTTTTTTCCAGAGAAAAATTGAACTTTTTATTAAGTCAATAAAAAGTTACAGTTGTAGATGCTTAAAGAATTCCTAAGGCTATGGATTCACATAAAGAAAATCACAACACAACTAAGTAATAACCACGACAATATTGAAGTTCAAGACCCAAAAAACTGCTAAAAATAGTAAGTTGTGCCGAAACTGAAAAACTAAAAGAGACAATGGTGGGGCCCCAAGTGGAATAGGCGGGTGGCCACCAATATCCACATAGATCATTCCTCCCCCCTTAGGAAGCAATGGTGCCCATTGCGTTGAGTTCCTCCATGAGATGAGGAAACTTCTGTTGAACTTGGTTCCTGGTGAACCACTTGCCTTGGTGCAGGAGTTGGCTAGCTTTGACAACCCGATACAGTTGGATATTTGTTAGCGAGTGTTCTTGATTTTCATGTCCATGATACAATCTGTGGTGGCCTGTTCCATGCAGTCTGGGTTTAACTCTTTTGGTGTGAGTTCTTCTGCAATGTCAGAGGTGTCCAATAGAGGTGGGAAGTAGGGACGAAGGCAGTCTACATTGAATACTGGGTGCAGACCAAGGAATGGTGGAATACTGAGCTCGAAGGCATTGTTCCCTACAACCTTGGTGATGGTTTATGGCCCATATCGGAGCGGGCGAAGCTTGCGGTGGGGTCCAGTGAGGCGCTCCTTTTGCAAATGTAGCTACAATTTTTCGCCCACGTGGAAGTTGTGTGGCACATGATGTTGATCATGTCATTGCTTGTACTTAGCGTTGGCTCTATCCAATATATCATGAACCTGTTGGTAGATGTGCTGAATGTGCTCGATGAAGTTGTTCGCTTTGTCAGCTTCAGACTAGACATGAGACGAATCGGCCTGAGTAGTCGCAAATGGCTTGGCTATGTCAATGGGACATATTGGCTGGAATCCCAAGCCCACCTAAAAGGGGATGTGGTCGGTTGAGCTGTGGAGAGCTCGATTATAACTGTGTTGTACATAGGGAAGGCTCTCATCCCATGTGCGTGGATGCTTTCAATTGTACATGCGCAGAACGTGTACAATCATCCTGTTGACGACCTCTGTCTGGCCATCAGTTTGGGGATGGAAAGCTATGGACTTGCTGAGCTTGGTGTCCAACATTGAACAGAGGCTGGACCAAAATGTGTTGAGGAACCTGCTATCGTGATCTGATATGATAGACTGTGGGATCCCAAAGTGCACCCACACTCATTCAAAGAAGATTTTAGCAATGGCTTCTGCAGTGATATTCTTCTTGCAGGCCGCCATAATGGCCATCTTCGAGAATCTGTCGACGACCATGAAAACACAGTCATTTCCATGCTTAGTAGAAGGAAGGCCTGACATGTAATCCATGGATATGGATTCCCAAGGTCGACTAGGGGCAGGTAGCAGAGTATAGAGCCCTTGCTTCTTGATGGTCGGTTTTGGAATGGCGCAACCAGTGCAAGATATGATGTACTTCCCGACATCTTGTCGAAGGTTCGGCCAATAGAAATTCTTCTGCAGTACTGCCACTGTTTTCTCGACCCCAAAATGCCCAGTGACTTGACTGTAATGTGCTTCCCATATCATCTTGGCATGCTCGCTTGAAGGAACACAAAGGTGTCCCAGGTGACATAACAGTGCATCTTGGAGGTGAAAATTTGGAACTTGCGTACCCCCCAAGAGTGCCTTGTATGTGTGGCTAAATTCTGTATCGCTCTTGTAGAGAAGCAGCAAATCATAAGTCTCGTGCCCACAAGAGTTGAGAATGGTGGTTATGGCCACGATCGATGGTCGGCTGAGGCAGTCTGCAACATTATTGGTGCTACCCTTTTTTTACTTGATGTTCAAATGAAATTGTTGCAGATATGTGGACCACTTTTGATGGCGATCGTTCTGCAACTTCCCTTGTGTCTGTATGAACTGCAAGGGTCGGTGGTCTGTGTGGATGATTTTCTCCTTCCCCAAAATGTAATGCTTCCATTGTCGACAAGCCTGCATAATGGAATACATTTCTTTGTCATAAGTGGGATACTTTCAAATTGTGTCGGACAATGTCTCACTGTGATATGCCACTAGATGCCCCTGTTGAGTAAGAACTACCCCAATAGCATAGTCAGAGGCATTTGTCTCGATCTCAAATGGTTGTCGCAAGTCTGGTAATGTGAGCACTGGGGTAGAACAAATGCGATGTTTCTATTCTACGAACGCCTTCTGTTGAGATTCTGACCAAAAGAAATTTTCTTTTGCTCCTCCCTTGGTGACTTGACTCAAGGGCCAAGTGATATGAGAGAATCCCAACACGAACCTGCGGTATAAATTAGCAAGGCCCAGAAAGCTGCGAAGCTCTATTAGGGTGGTTGGGGCTGGCCAATCCTGAATGACTTGGATCTTGGCTGGATCCACATGCACCCCCCTTTCATAAATAATGTATCCCATATATTGAACCTGGGTCATGCCAAAAGTGCACTTCTCCAAAT
Source organism: Pinus albicaulis (assembly GCA_034641835.2). NCBI lineage: Eukaryota > Viridiplantae > Streptophyta > Pinopsida > Pinales > Pinaceae > Pinus > Pinus albicaulis. The sequence goes on from CM076581.1 coordinate 512,970,028, forward strand.
TGGCACACAACTTGTGTTGCCGTAGTGTTTGGAGGATTTCTTGGATGTGGTGGAGGTGCTCTTCCCAAGTTTGGTTGAAGATCAGAATGTCATCCAAGTACACCACTACAAATGAGTTGGTGAATGGATGCAAGATGTCATCCATGAACCTCATGAAGGTTGCAGGAGCATTCGTCAACCCGAAAGGCATGACGAGCCATTAGAAAAGGCCCTCCTTGGCTTTGAAGGCAGTCTTCCACACATTAGAGGGTTCGATTGGTACCTGGTGATACCCAGAATTCAAGTCGATCTTGTTGAAATATTTTTCCCCTTTGAGTTGGTCCAGAAGGTCATCAATCTGTGGGATCACGTACCTATTCCGGACAGTGATATTGTTCAGTGCCCGATAGTCAATACAGAGTCTCCAAGTCCCATCCTTCTTCTGTACCAACACGATCGGGCTCCCACAGGGTGATGAACTTCGCCGGATGTGACCTTTCTACAACAACTCCTAAATCTGCCTCTTGATTTCATCATTCTCTAGAACAGAGTGCTTATAGATTGTTCCATTGGGTAGCGGCACACCTGGGGTCGGGTCAATGTGGTGCTTGACCTGACAGTGCAGAGGCACCCCTATGGTGAAGTGAAGATGTCCCCGTACTCCTCCACAACCTTGTCCATTTGTTGTTGTCGTGTAGAGGAGCCATGTCTAGAGGTTGTGGCCACATTCTTCTTCTTGCCCTGGGGGCGGATCATCAGGAAAAAAAAATTCCTGGTTTGGGAAATGAGCTTACTGCATTGTTTTGCAGTAACCAAAGAGATAGTGGGAGGCAGTGGTACCTCTGGTATCCTGTACAACTTATTTCCCAAAGTAACAATAATAGCGCGAGGCCAGGACTCAGACACAACATGTTGCTTCCACAAGTATGGTTATCCTAATAATACATCAGAAACATCAATAGGAGCAATGTCACACAATACCTCATCCATGAAGGGCTTGATGCTATAGGGAAGGCGACATTGCTGGCTGACGCGGAGATCTCGTCCTTGGTGAAGCCACCCGATGGTGTATGGTTGTGGATGCGTTGTGGTCGGCAAGCCCAACCGCTTCATGACATCTGCTGAAATGAGGTTCATTTGGCTCCCATTGTCGACAATGAATTGTAGCGAGGAACCCTTTACCCACATTTGGGAGTGGAAGAGACGCTCTGCCTCCTCTGGATCTTCTGGTTCCTCCTTCTGGATCTTCGCAGTGGAAACAATGGTGTTGGGCTCTGCATCAATAATATGCTTCCCTTTGTCATTCCCCTTGTCAGGTTCCGATTCAGAGTCAGAGCATGCATCTGATTCAGAAGCCCTCATCTCGGCCACCAGCGACTGCTTGGCCCGACACTCACTTGTGTTGTGAGTGGAGCTCTTATGGAACTCACACCACTTTCCCGTGTCTTTCTTTGGTTTCACGGTGTTTTTCTTTTCTTGTGGCTTTGGCAGGTTGTCTTGGGCCGCCATGCCTTGGATTTGTCCTTTGTTCTGCGGTTTGGGGGCACCTTTCCCTTGCTTTTGATTTGCAGATCCAAAGTCTCGCTTCTTCTGTTTGAATTTCTGCTCAATCTTAGCAGCATACCGGTATGCCGTACCAAGTGAGGAGATGTCGAGGAACTCCATTTCCTCCTGAATGTATCTATGTAGATAGTTGCGATACTTTAGCACCAAATGTTTCTCTGGATCTTTTATACCCAACTTTGTGCGTAGGGTATGGAACAAATTTGTCAGCTCATGCACATCTTGATCCCTTTGTTGCCACAGCATGGTCCATTGTATGTACTTGTCCTCATAGCTCCCCACAGGATAATATTTTTCCTTGACGGCATCTTGGAAAGAATTTCAAGTGGGTACGGCTGAGAACATAGAGGGTTCTGTCTCATCATTTTTCTCACAGTAGGTTTCCCACCAGTATTTTACATGGGGGGTAGCTTTGAGGAGTGAAAAAATAATCTTCTCCCGGTCGGAAAAGTCATGAACCGAGAAATATCCTTCTAATAGATTCAACCATCTATCTATGAAATCTGCATCTATTTGACCCTCAAATATGGGAATGTCAAATTTTACTTGTACCTTCAAGGGAGTTGCGCCTCCAGAGTTGCTTCTGGATGCATATGTGCCATCGGTGGGCAGTCGTTGAAGGATCTGGGCAAAGTTATCCATCATTGCGTACCTTTATTTTTTGAGGGCCTCCTCGAGAAATATTTTGGTAGGATCTCCTGCTCCCTCATCTTTATTTTCATCCCCCATGGGCATCTGTCAGGGTTTGCGAGGCTGATCTTGCAAAGGTTCCATCAGATCGAGCCCTAACTCTTTATACCCCGACCTCATTGGGGACATGCAAAGAAGGATTGAGAAAAAGCAGACCGCTCTGATACCATTGATCCGGATTTATGCAGGAACGCAACAGAATACATATCTAACCATAAATACAAATATGCAGTGGAAATAACACTTCATTTCATTAATATCAAAGAATTGAAATTTGCTTACAGACAGAATGGAAATAAACTAGCTAGGGCACTGGTAGCTTATCTCTGAGAAGAGATGTGGCAGCTACAGGCCTCTGAACTAAGTTAAAATGAGGCTTGAGGGCCTATTTATTATTTAGAAACAGTGAAAAACCCTAAACGTCCAAAAACCTAACCCTAGGAGATGAAGCGCCAAAACTATGGGCCCCGTTTGGGTAAATTGGTGTTTCAACTTCTCGGGGACGTAAATTTGGCATACTATCTCCGTTTGATACACATGATACATCGTTAGAAAGATCTATCCAAGGATTAAAAATACTATCAAGAATATCAATTTTGAAATGGAATCATTTTTTCCAGAGGCGCGATGCCCAAAAAACGTCGTTTAGGGCCTCAAAACGGCTCCAGAAGTTCAGGACCCGAAAAATTGCTAAAAATAGTAAGTTGTGCCAAAACTGAAAAACTGAAAGAGACAATGGTGGGGCCCCAAGTGGAATAGGTGGGTGGCCACCAATATCCACATGGATCAGGTCAACTGAAAATTTTAGAAATTTGTGGTCATTGAAGCGTAATACCAGCCTCGTCCCGGATCTATGTTGTGCGTCTGATGCACCATCAAAATATGCCCAAGGAATGTGTGGATTGATTTGTTCCTCTCTAATGATCTGAGGGGACTAGTTTGTTGATGGGAGAGGGAGTAATGAAAAAATTGAAGCACACTCAGCTGCAATTAGGGAAGGATACGGGGGAGAGTCCCTAAAGATGCCTTTATTCCTTGCAAACCATATATCCCAAGTGATTATGGGAGGGAAATTTCTTATATTTTCATCATGAGCAGAGTTCCAACAATTTTTCTGAGCTTCCATGATAGTTGGACCATTTTACTTCTGTCTGATCCCCATAAGTCTCAAATTGGCCTTGTAAATTTTAATAATAAAAGGACAGTTTAAGAACACATGTCAAACAGATTATTCTATTTTTTTGCATAAAATACAACATCCTGGCCCACATTTGTTTCTTTTCTTAAGGTTGTCCCATGTGGGAACTTTATTCTTGAGAAGACACCAAAAGAACAACCTTGTCCTTGTTGGGCACTTCATTTTCCAAAGTGGTTTCCATCACCAAGACTGTATCCCCTGAAACCTCCTATATATATGATATATATAACCATATTTTGGAGAGTATTGGCCAGTGGGTGCATGTATACAATGGAGTGCATCGGGGTGATCCCTAAACTTGACATTTGAGCGATGAAATTCTGTGATATAGGTCTACCAAAAACTTATCAATGGGGCTTTAAGTGGAGATCTTCAGACGATTTCCATCTTTGGTGCCATAGCGATGATAATTTTGATTCGGCTATCTGATTGGGGAAGATAATACCTTTATCGTCGAGGGTTTTATTAATCTCCCTTGGCATAACAAAACCTTCACTGCATCCCACCCACATATCAATACCTACTCTGATTTTTTCTCCATTCCCAACATGCCATGATAGACTATATTCAATAATTCTAAAGGATTCCATTGTTTCCTTCCATATTGCAGATGCAAAAGTTGTAAGTTTCTTGTTTATTCTACACATCCACTCATCAATGGGTGTTATGAGGAATTCTAATCTACAGATAAAATAGTCTTCCCTAAGTGTGGTGTTCCTTCACTTAGAACAATAGAGGAAAGGTAAATGTTTTTCTCTCTATAATAAACATATAAACAAAAGATGAAGAGACTTACTTGTCGTTCTTCTTTCTCGTTCTTATTATTTCGTCACTTGTATCACTTTCGATCCAACTGAACTCGCCAGATCAATACCTGCAATTAAAACCAGAGGAAAACACACAACGATACAAATATACAATATCTATTTATCATAACTAGTTTGAATTGAATAAATATGAGAATATATGCACATATTGAGAATTCATTCACAAGATACAAATGCGTGTATGGGAGAAAGAACACATATCTTTATTTCAGTATTAGGAGGGACAAATTATAACCAATGGCTCAGTTCATTGTCAGCCTGCTCCAACTTCATCCTGTCCTCATCACACCAAGCATCAATCCAACATCATTACTGTACTTCACCACTCCAATAATTGAGAATCCAACAACATAACACTACACAATTTTCTTCCTCCCTTGCACTAAGATGAGTGCTCAATTTATAAGGAAATTGTAGGTAGTTTCTCAATAAATGATATTGAATGGATTTCTAATAATATATGAGACATGTTTCCAGGTTCAATAATGATGGATGAACACATCTATTCGAAGTATGACACCTATGAGCTCTTCTAGAATGCACTGGACATGTGGAGATTCCCGAAACAATAATGATTTCACTCCCAGGGTACCAACACACCCTTAAGTGTTGGGAAGTTCTTTGCAGAGCACCCTTGCATGGGGGTAAGTGCTTTGTGACACACTTAGGTCCATTCAGAGGAGCGTTGATGATTCAATGGGTCATTTTAGCTATACTTCAAACATTGAAACTCTCATGAATTAAAGCCATCAGTGAAATGAATTCTCTAGGGCATGTAGCAACTGAATTAGGGGATGATAGACCCTGTTCACACTATTCTTAGGGATGATGCCAAAATTTACCTATAACAACTGCTCCCTAAAGCATGAAATCAAAATAATGATAATATTTGGATGAGATGCTTTATGATGCGATGAGTAGGATCTGAAGCGGATGATGACCTGCATAAATTTGCAATACATTAAATCATGATATCTTGTACATCTTGGAAATGAATTTCTGAGGGAGGCATACCCATGCTCAACACATAAACTATCATAGCAAGTACATAAATCAGAAAGTCGTCTACAGATATAGAAACGCATGCAGATATAGGCCCATGATAGGATGTCCATTTGTATGTAAAGCTATCGTATGGATGATGTGGTACAATTCCTGAAATTGCAGCCCAGATGGATGAAAAAAGATCCGGGGTCTTCTATCTTGTTTACTATATCGTTCAAGTACAAGTCTAACCATGCGAATATGTGATCTGAAGTCGAACATGGGAAGACATCGTCTGATTAAAAACCAATGATGCAAGCCGTTAACGGATGTGAGAGAAACCACCGTTGATGTTAATGGTTCTCAAGGTACTACGATAAATTTTGCAAGGCGTGAATAGATTATTTGATTTCGAATGCCAAAAAAATATTTCGGTCGAAGGTTTGTGATGTCAACCTATTTCCGGAAGCGAGAAACCTGCCATTGATGTAAGCAAGTTCCAAGGCACTGGAAAGATGTTTCTAAGTCAACTTCCTGGATGATGAGATGATGTCGACAGGAAGAAACTCATCACATATACGACATGAAACATGAGTAATTATTTTGGAGACAAAATGTGACGTTGAAGCAGTGTTCAAGGATGGTGGTCATGAAAATGAAGGTTTATGAGTATTGCATAAAATGAGGAATTACTGGATGACTTCTCTTGAACATATCAGCGACACTGAATGGATTGGCAGCATTGAACCAAAATCGAAGTGATGGATGGTATGATAGACCGTCAAGAAGATTATGGAGATGAAGTGAAAGTGTCATGTTCAAGAGAGACCTGCTACTATAAAGTGTTTTGTTCTTTTTCCCAAATTTTCCCTAGTCATTGTTGACTAGTACCTCTTTATTTTTTAATAAGCTTGAGGAGGCTAACATAAGCTTGATCTATAATTCGACCCTTCTAGTGAATCCATTGCTATTTGATGATTTAACGAGTCTAGCAATAGTGAAACTCGATCTTGTCATGATCAGACAAGTCTGTCACTATTTTATGTTTTAACGAGTCTAACAATAGTGAAAACTCGGTCCTTTTTCATGTTAAGAGAGTTTGAAAAAGGGACAAAAAGAAAACTCCATGAGTCCTTTTCATAAATTTTTTGCTCTTCGAAAAAGTATAAAATGATACCTGAGAAAAAATCTTAGCCATGTTTGACTAAGGTGTTCCTTATTTCGTAAATAATCTATCTCAGTCCGGAAAAGGGTTAAACTTATACTGAGTAGATTTCGTTTCATTTCTATTTATGAGCTCGAAAAGACAAGTGCTCGACAATATTTTCACATTATTGGAGTTTGAAAAGAGCTAAAATAAGACTACAGGGGGGTTCCTTTTTCGATGTTTAAAAGAGCTCGAAAAACAGATAAAAGTATGCTTTGTGGTCAAATCATTTTTTGATAATTGTGCACTTCAAACTTACTGTATCAGCTGTAAACCTATTAAGAGAACCATCAAACGGATTAAAAATACTTGTTTCATAGTAAAAATGAACAAAAATTATAGTCACATCATTAAATATGATTAAAATAATCAAAATGACTAATAAAAAAAGTTTTTACCATTTCATTTTACCAATCCATAGTTATCATTTGAAATTTAGGAGCTATGAACCTATTTTTCCCTCGAACTTCAGCGGTCTATTGCGACAGTTTCAGTGGATGATTTCTCGCGTTGTTTGATCCAGGTTGTAGATTTGAACCTTCTCTTCCTTTTAGTGTCATTTTTGTTTCATTTCATGCTAAATGTTTATGTTTTTGAGCCACCTAGGGTAAATCTATTGCGTTCTGAGGGAAACACAACCTTGCATGTCGAAAAGTGCATTGCAGAGCACTGAAATTGAATCTCAGATGCTCTTCAACGCTCTGTCTATGTACCAAGGGTGTGTTGGGAACATTTTACAAAATTATTTCTTGCTGTGTGCTCAAAAATTCCCAATTTTTTTGCATGAAATAGATCCTAATGAAGCTTATGGTTGGCTTTCAGGTATTGATCAGATCAAATTTACCATTACATGGTGAGAAAGAGAACATGAAGAACAAGGCATGATTTCCCTAAATGATCCTAGCACTATAAGAGCCCTAAAGGATTGTGGGTTACTTAAGTATTTTAGATTATCAGGGATGAGACGACATATTGAAATATTAGAATTCCTAGTTCATTCATGGGATCCAACATCTCAGTCATTTCATATTGGGGAAAAAATGCTCCCAATACTAGTTTAGGATGTTTACTTTGTTACTGGATTATCGAGACGTGGTTCTCCTATTTCCCTCACAAGATCTGCTCGTGGAGGTGAGACAGTGAAGGAATACATACACCAGCATTGTCAGCTAGGTGTTAAACCTAGAAAATATGGAAAGATAAACATTCATGATGTGCGTGATTTTCCTCTGAGAAGTAACATTTTCACTGTTGCAAAACTTGTTGGCTTTGTGACACTACATGTCGCAAACTGATCAAATATGTAGTATGCTCTCAAGTGTCTCGAACCGAGAGTGTTCAACTAGGCCGAAGTAGTACTCTTTCAGATGAAAGAACAACTAACTAAAGTAAAGGGTGGCAGAACATAATTTTTTAGTAATGGTTTGATCTTGATTTCCTTTATTTTAGAGAGAGTTCCATTGATGTAGCCGCAACATGTGACACTGAGCATTTCTGGTCCTAGAGATCCTTAGATATAGAGATGGGTCGAATTGATGGCTAGGCATGTTGGTCAATCAAGTATCATATTTTCTACTGCATTCTTTTCTTGGCTCCGACGACAGAATATCGCCATAGAGGAGTATCTATATGTAGGCGTAGATTTTTGTGGAGATCCAGATTTGATTTTACCAAATGGCGCTCAATGGGGTGCAATGGGTAGAAATGTTTTGACCATGTTTTTTATTTTAAGGTTTCTCCATGTTTTTGTATTTTTGATGTTTTCCAAGACAAAACTAATTTTTTTATTTACACATATGTGGGTCACGTTTGACCAGTGCATCGACCATAGAAGGCAGTAGATGAACCAACAGAGAGGACTATCTGGAGAGAATTCCTTCGGGATTTATATTTGACCAAGACTCTTGTTGAGTTGCAACAACATGTTGAGGGATTGACTCTTGGGATATTGGATGTCCGGATCGAGGAGTTACCTCTGAGGCTGCAACGCCATACTATTGGTGTTCCTAGCCGTTGGATGAGGCTATTGTGTAGGATAGCTAGAGCAATTGCTTGTTATCATGAGCATCACTAGTTTTACTTTTTACATTTTTGTTTACATTTTGAGGTCAGATGACCAATGTATATGGGAACAAATTTTTAAAAAACCTAAACTATATATTTATTTGGTTTAAAATTTTTCCTATGTTTAATGTGTAACGCTATTAAATTGTATGATGTGTATCTTTACATGTGTTGCAAATGTATGTTTAAAACATAATTAGCTAAAGAATCAGTTAATGTGTTCAAAATTATAGAAATGTGTTGATATTGAATGTAATCAAAATGTCTTTCCAAAAGTCAAACTCTAAGGAACATATGATGAATTGTTGGATTTCAGACGGTATAGACGCTAGTAAGTTGTAGTATGACAAGCTGTGAGTCTAACCTAATGATGATGCAGTTAATGCCAAGTGAAATGGCATTAGAGAGAAGTTCGATCAATGCACTATACTCAACGATATTGTTCGTGGATCGACCGATAAAAATCACTTGAAAAATCACTAACTCACCTCCTGGAGCGAAAATGGACCATGTTGCAGAAGATAGGTTTTGCGTACTACGAATAGTAGCATTGGCGTACCCTGAATGGTTCCAAATATTCAGAAACCTGCGATGAAATGTAAAGTGGATTACTAACTTCAATAAAAATGTGAAAAATAAACTAAGACAGTGAATGCAAATCAAAGTATATATACAATATGATACAAAAGTTTACTACGCTCAATTAAGCATAGTATCGTTTAAGATACAACCCATTTCGAGGCTGCGACAATAGAATTCCATCATAATAAACTAACTCGTAAGCGCCCTTAGCTAGAATTTTTTTGACAATATAGGGTCCATGCCATAGTGGCTCAAATTTTCTTGTTCCTATCAAATCAACTTCCTGATCATAAAGAAAGACTAGGTCTCCCTCTGAGAAGATGCGAGGCTTGACATTGTAGTCATATTGTGCCTTGGATTTGCTGGCATTAATTGGAACATAATTCAAAAAGAAATCAAAGATCGTAGGGTGATATAGTTCAATAATATTATCTTCATGGTAATATGGAAGACACGAATGATGATGATAATTGTCCCATGTTTCTCCTTCTGGCATCATGGCTTCCACAATGCTCTCATCAGTCAAGAATGTGGATGAAAAAGGATCAGAAGGAGTACCAAAATCTAATGAACGATCAACCCAAACGATCGGCGACGATGGATCAAGATGCAACGCCCAAGGCAAGAAAATTGATTGCTATGCGAGCTCAATTGGGCTTGGTGGTAGAAATTCACCCAGTGTATCTACTTTATAATTATTGGTAATATTCCTTAAGTCAGATGAAGTGGAAGATATTATGCAGTAGGTCTCTATATTCACAATTTTCGCCGACGTCGCAGACAACGATAACAGAAAGGTGCCCATTAGGGAAGAATCCTTAAAGAGACCAACACAGATGTTTTGAAGTGCTATATGGGGTGTGTGAACTAACATAATGCTTCTAGATACTTGGCAACTAGATGTAAAGAAGGAGAGTTGATTAATGAATATGATAACACCTTTATGAGGGAAGGTGATCATTTGAAAGTAAGTAGAAACGATCGTAGTAATAATGTAAACCCATGGCCTTCCAAGTAATATGTTGTAGTCAAGGGTCCGCCAATGACCTCAACCTCAATAGTTATAGTTTTCCCCCCTAGTTCAACATACGGGTTATTGATAATACCACAAGGCTTATATGTATGACTGTAAATATCTTTCAACGTCGTAGGCGATTGAGATAAGTGAGGCGAGCCAAGTGAATTCCAACAATTGATAGAAATAATACAAGTAGATGCTCCCTCATCAATAATAATGCGATGAACGAGGTGATTTAGAAAATTTACTTGGATTGAAAATGCTAATTCGGTTGGTAATTGTGGCACATAGCTTGTGTGATTAAAGACTACAAGATTAGAATTTGTCAGGTCATATCACAAATTTATGACAACAAAGCTTACTTTTGGGAGGGAAAATTTTGAAGTACCTCAAGCATCGACATAGCTGAAGGTGAGTGAGCCAAATATTCAACTATATTGTAATTTTGAATTGCGCGAGCTTGAGGATTGAATGAAGATTTGTGGATGACTCCCTTTGGTGGCTTTATTGTTAACTCTGGAATAGCAGGTGGAAAAATTGATTCAGTGGATGGATTCGTGGTCGAGGTAGTAGGTCGACTAGTAGCTTGACTACCGTAATATTTATTTCACGTAGACACCAAAACATCAGTTTTTGGCTTTGTGACAGATAACATAAGCACTTGGGAAATAGAAGCAGGATTTGTAGCTACGATGTTTATGTCCGGATTCAGAAAAGGATCTGTCAACACAATAGATGAAGGCGAAATCTTAAGAAGATTTGAGAATCCGGAGCAGTGAGGAAAGTATCATGTAAAGTGCTCCTCATTACATATCAAGCAAGGGTAATGAGGTTTATGAGAATTTATAGATTGTTGATCAGATGATCGTTCTTGCTGGGGTGAATTTTTCTTTTTCTTTGCTTTCCCCTTTTTCTTTCTTCTGGGTTGCTTGTCACCTTTGACTTTGTCGAATGACACGACATGTATTTCGGAAGAAGGTGCAGGATCAAATGCAACAGAGGTGTGAGTGTTTTCAGAACCAATCATACTATCGTCGGCATGAGAGTCCTTACCAGATGGAGGAGGAACAGTAAAATTTGATCACGTCGTGTTTGGAATTTTCTCATAGAGCATGCCAGACTGAGTATAAATCAAATCTAAGTACTAGGCATGAGCAATGAATTTATCTTCAATGACTAAGCCACCTTTAGCTACATCCTCAGTGATAGATGGCAACAAGGAATTAATAAAACACTCAGTAGAGAGCTGATCAAGAACAAATGTGTTGACCATTCGACGACGACGACACCACTCATGAATATGATCAGAAATGTGAGTAGCAGTAGTCTGTTTAAAGTTGGTCAATAGTTCCGTTCTAGTTTCATATCATATGGGTAACTAGAAGTGGGTTAAAAAGGTAGTGGATAAGGCAGTGAAATTATCAAATGAAGCTCGTGGTAATTTAATAAACCATTTCACAGTCGAACCAGTAAGCGTACGATGGAAAAGACGTAGTCTAACTGAGTCATCATTTAGGGAGTTTGATCAACACCGCAAATGATAAGTCATAACATGCGTTGATAGGTATTCTCCAGGGATTTATTGAATTTAGGAATGTCGGAGGGTAATTTGTGTGGAAACATTGAACACTAAGGAGAATAGCCGATTGGATCATTAGTAAGTCGGTTTAAATCAGGTAATTCCAATGTTGCAACAAAGGGAAATTGTCGATTCAAGTCAGGTTGAGCATAACCAGGATAGGATGGGATTTATTGGGCAACAGGGCTTTGTGCACCAGTATAAGGCATTTGCTGCTGGTAACCCAGATAGGGGTTATTTTGATGACCAAATTCTTGAGGGATTTGTTGACCAAGACCTGGATAAGCTGTTTTTTGTTGGAATTGTTGTTATGGAATTTGAGGTTGTGGTTGTCAAGGTGATTTCCCGCCAAGATTATATCCCAAACCAGAATATATTGGACCTGATTGTGAATAGGTAAGACTGGTATGAGCTTGTGAAATCCCATAAAATGGTATTCTAGCCCGTGGTTGTAATATTCTAAAAACAGGAGGTTGTTGTAAACCAGCTGAAGGAGGTGGAGTTTGGAGGCCTAAGACTTGAGGGTAATGGGTTGAAGTACGCGCTTGAGACAGTTGAGGTACACCCAAATGAGCCTGTAAATGGGGTAATGAAGTATTAACAGGTGGGGCAGATGTAGGCGTAATAGGTTGAACCGGTTGGTATGAATGCACAATCATTTGTGGTTGAATGGGCAGGATAGGCTGCCAGTTACAAACAATCATTCCAACATTTGGGTGACCATAAAACGAAGGAGTACTATCAAAATGGGTGATCATAGGGTGCCCCCCAGCATGAGGAGTATAATAATATGGAATATATTGATCTCTAAGTGGTAGGAGTCCAGTCGAGATTGAATTGGATGGAAAGTATCCAGATAGACCAACTTGATGCTGAACTAAATATGTGTATAAAGGATCAATCCCTTAAATACTCATTAGAGATGTACCAGATAAGATACCAGAAGATGACATGGGTGAATTCCATGGATTTGAGGAGGCACCAGAGTAGGTTCCAGATAATGATTGGTAACCTGGTGGGACGAACGAACCACCATAAAGATGTGACTCGGGTGACGTGGTAAGAATCGACGGAGTAGAAACAATAGATGTTGTCGCAATTGTAATAGATGGTATAGCCGAAGATGTTGACTTAGCCATGGTCAAATGACCCAGTGAATACCTTATAGCATCTAAGAGAACTTGGATTGAAACAGGATCAACTGAAGCAGTGTAAGTTAATTGAGGAAAAAAATCGTAAAGATAAAGCCCCAACTCAAAATGAGTTGGAGTTGAGGGTATTTCTTCTTGAGGTTCTTCCTCAATCAAAATCAAACTAGGTGGAATAATTTCATCGTCAGACCCGAGATATATTTCAGGTGGTTGACTCTATGATAGAAGGGAAGACTCAATGGCTACGGATGGCTAAGGAGTGACAGATACAGAAACAACTACTTGTCGTTTGACTTCGGGATATATATGTTCTGGTAAAAGAACGATGGGATCTAGATCAACTTCTAGTTGAAAAATGTCGAGTTCTAGATGTATAGTCGCACTGATTGGAATTTTAGTGTCCACAATTAGCGATGAGGAATCCATTTTGACGACAGTAGATAAACTAGGATGTGTATAAACGACTCTATACGACTATGGCATATGTGATGAAGATGATGCACCAGAGGTACTAATGGTACTGGATTCGATAGAATGGGGTCGCCTTCGCCAACCAGAAATGGATTCCAGTGGTAAAGGTGGTGTAAGTGCTATTCTACGTGAACGATGGGGAAAGGGTTGCTCTTCTTCCACGATGACTGATTTATTTTATTACAAAAAAAATAAACAAATAAAAGGGTGATACTTATAGGAAAAAGGATTACCAAGTAATTGTGAACTGCAGAATAGCTCCTAGCGAACCGAGAAGTACATGTAGGAAATCTCCCCGAATACTGTGTTCAGTGTATCAAAAGTTACAAGGTGGTTGACTCGGTTACCTATGGATGGTAAGAAACCTAAAGTTGTGCTCCCAAATATACCCGAAAGTACATGGAGGCCCAATTCCCTAATAGCATTGTCTAATGCGAAACCAGACAGTGAGAGCACCCCCTTATAATTTTCGTACTAGAACACCGCCCTATATACCCGAAGGTACATGGATGAGCTTCGATATATTTACGTACGTGGAGTGGGATTTCACACCCAGAATGTATCGCAGACAAGTTAGCGACAATTGCTATGCTTAATGATGCCAGAACACATGTCTAGCCTAGACCTTCTAATTGTTATTGTTAATGTTACAATGCTTTATTAAGTTGATTGAGGTGAATTTTATGTTGATCTTTCTTAACAGTTTATCTTTCAGGTTCACCGCAAGATGTAATGGGAAATTCCTAAAATGAAAACTAAATGAGAAGCAATCTTTTCAATTTAGGTTTTCAATGAAAACGTTAGCTACTAAAGGGATAGAGAAATCAAATTTTTAAGCATAGATCAAAAAACACAAACTAAATGCAGATTTCCCTAATCTGTCCCTATGCAACACTCACAATCTCTAAATTCATTTGCATGTTTTTATTTTCAGTTTCCTTTAATGTGAATGATTAAAAAGAAACTAAATGCACAAATCAATCAAACAATGTTTTATTTTTTGAGAACTAAGGACTGAAACAACAATTTTCTCTTAGGAAATGAACTCTGAAACAACAATTTTCCTTTTGAAAACAGAGAATTGATCTAATCCAAAATTTACAACTTTGGATTTAATTTGAAAATGATAAAGAAAACAACTAATGAAACATTGAACAAACAAATATCCAAAGGAGGAAGAATTGGCAATGTTTACTAGTCTCTAAGGTCAAACAGGAATCTAAGAATACAACAAGAAATAGGATTGAATACAAAAGACAAATTTTGATAGTATTTGGCTGGCTGAGGGGAAACACACCCCTTAAGGGTAGAAAATGTGTTGCAGAGCACCTTTGGATGGGAGACAGTTCTATGCAGAGCACTGTACCTTGACCAAGAGTGCGTTGGGTGCAGTGAAGCTTGAAGATCAAGTAGGCTAAACACACTTCTAAAGAAAAAAGTACATTCAAATGACTGAATGGATGAAGTAAAGTATACTGATGATGGTTAAAAAGGACAGAAACACTAGGAATGATGGATTTCTCACCAGTAGAGTCACCAATTTTTTATGAGGAATTCTAATCTACGGATAAACTAGTCTTCCCTGAGTGTGCTGTTCCTTCACTTAGAACAACAGAGGAAAGGTATATGATTTTCTCTCTATAATAAACAAATAAACAAAAGATGAAGAGACTTACTTGTGGTCCTTCGTTCTTGTTCTTATTTTTTCGTCGCTTTTGTCGCTTTCGATCCAACTGACCTCGCCAGATCAATACATGCAATTAAAATTAGATGACAATACACGACGATGCAAATATACAATATCTATTTATCATAACCAGATTGAATTGACTAAATCTGAGAATATATGCACATATTGAGAATTCATTCACAAGATACAAATGCATACATGGGATGAAGAACAAATATATTTATTGCAGTATTAGGAGGGACATATTACAACCAGTCGATTAGTTCGCTATCAACCTACTCCAACTTCATCTCGTCCTCATCACACCAAGCATCAATGCAGCAGCATCACAGTACTTCAACTCTCCAAGAATTGAGAATCCAACAACATAACACTACAAAAATTTCTTCCTCCCTTGCACTTAGATGTGTGCTCAATTTATAGGGAAATTGTAGGTAGTTTCTCAATAAATGATATTGAATGGATTTCTAATAATAGATGATACATGTTTCCAGGTTCAATAGTGAAGGATGAACACATGTATTCAAAGTATGACACCTATTATCTCTTCTATAATGCACTGGACATGTGGATATTCTCAGAACAATGATGATTTCGCTCCCAGGAGACCAACACACCCTTAAGTGTCAGGAAGTTCTTTGCAGAGCACCCTTGCATGGGGGTAAGTGCTTTGCAACACACTTAGGCCCATTCATAGGAGCGTTGATGAGTCAATGGGTCATTTTAACTATTCTTCAAACATTGAAACTCTCATGAAGTAAAGCCACCAATGGAATGACTTCTATAGGGCATGTAGCAACTGAATTAGGGGACGATAGACCCTATTCATATTGGTATTAGGGATGATGCCCAAATCAACCTATAACAATGGGGTCGAGATTAATATAATTCCTTTTAACCACATCAGTCCAAATATTTTCCATTGATAACATGTGCCAACCTAATTTTGCTGCTAGAGAAGATGAAAAAATAGGGAGTTCATTGATTCCACATCCCCCCCAAGCCTTTGGGAGGGCTATTTTGTCCCATGTAACCCACGGAAGGACCACTTCCTCCTTTGATCCAACCCATATAAAATGACCACACAGTTTCCTGATCTGCGACAAAATTCCTTTAGGAACCCAAGTAAGTGCAATCTAGTAAACTAGTAGCAGAAATATTCTCTTATATTATATTTATAATTACTTGTGATATTATTATAGTATTATTATCTTCTCTTTATGTTCTTATTTTACCTTTTTTTCATCAAGCAATCATCAAATAAAACATGAATATCAATGACACCAAATGTAGGCACTAAACCAGGGATAAAACCCCTCTATAGGGGAAAACCAAGTCAAAATCTTCCACTAATAAAATTGAGATAGACCAAGACCTTAAACTTGAAAAAATACTCTTCTCACTCCACCAAATAATGCCTCAAATTGTCCTTCCAGAATCCAAAGATCACCTGCAATAATACTGCATCAAAGATAGAATTTCGACCCAACTATAGTACTGCAATTTCGACCCTTCCATCAACTGAGAAAATTATCACATGTGGTATTAGAGAGAGAAATTTGACTTTAATTGCTTGACATAGGCCTCCTTCTCATTTGCTAGGTTTTCTTCTTCCTTCCTTGAATTTCACACTCTTTTTCTGCTTCCAGCGATTGCATATCTAACTTGAGTGTGTGTGTTCCAAATGAGGTCAAATTTCTTCTATTTATACTCCTTCCATGAGGTTGAATTCCTTTGATGAGGACGAATTGTCCTTCTTTGAGGTCAGCTTGGTGGAGGAGGCCTAAAATACATATTTGACACTAAAATAAATTACTTTCTTGACTCAAGAAGCCCAAGAAGGGTCTATTACATTATGACAAGGACAAGGACACTTTACAAAAACTCTAGAATCCTGCAATGGAAGCTTTGGCCAATTAAACATTGACCGGAGAATAAAACCCATGATTTAATAAGTCAATTTGTTTTATAATAAAATTTATTTTTCTTTATTTTGACAAATAAATTACATCATGACTCAAATACAATTATGAAGACTAACACTAGTTACATTTTTCAACACTTCCTCTTAACTAGGGAGGTATTCATAATTACATATATATAGAGGTACATGGAAGATATCGAAATGATATGCCCTATGAAGAGTCACAACACACACAGTGCTACAGATTAGATACCTGAACAGGGTACTCTAATCAGGTGGAACGAAGGTGTACTCAAGCTTTAGCCACTTTAGGTACCATCTAGATTTTAATCTCTAACACCAACCCGAGGATTTAGGTGCGTATCCAAGGTCAAAGCTCCATGACCAATGCCACCCTCCCTACTTCGGGATCTAGACATCAAAACATAGGGTAGACAAATGTCCTCCCAAGCATCTTGTTTCCACAAGATGCTTCATCTATCCTTAACAACTAAACTAGATATATATGCACCACTCCAAGCATGCTTCAAATGTTCAACCTTTTTATGGAGATATCCTGCACAATCACAACCCCAATCAGTAATAAACCTTAAAATATATAAGTAAACACAAACCTTCGAGGTCCTCAATCATTTTGATGCTACTTATATCACGACCAATTTATCCAAATAGAACTTGTTGGAAGCTTTCTTCTTATTTAATTTCTTTATTAGCACCAAATACAACCTTAATACAACCTTAATACTTCTTAATTATTTTGTTTACAAATCTATTTATATTATTTTCTTTTATTCTTCGACTTTACTCATTCTTCAAGGCATTTACTATGACTATCATAATATGCCCTCCCTCTTAATTTAGGAGATATACCTTTTCTTCTAACCATGCTCCCTCTCAGCTTAATAGTTTCCTTCTTTTCTTTCAAGGTTTCATTTCTTTCTCATGACATCAAGGTCATCTTGATCATCATTATTCTTATAGCTTCCTTCATCATGCTCATTATTATTGTTATCTTCAATTGTGAACATATTTACATCTTGAAGATTATGCACCTGCAAAACTTTAACAACACGTAAAACCAAATAAAATATAAGCATGAAGTTAACTATATCAAGATCATGTGATTGCAATGGAAGCATAAAAAACATTCAGGCTTTAGACATAAAATAACTAAACCTAGTTAGGTTCATAATCAACAAGGGTCACATCTTTTTACATACTAGACTTCAAATTCTTGTTAGGGTTTTTTCATAAACCCTAGACTCCATCTTCGAGACAAAAAGCCTTATATATTAGCAATAACAATCCAATAATAGTACTATAAGGTTTCAATATTATTTCCTAGAATTCATAACAGATTCTACTAGGGTTTTGTTAGAAACCCTAGATTTCATTAATCAATAATCAACTTAACATACCCACATATACATATCTAGGGTTTCATTATCATGCACTAAAATTTCGTATCAACATCTACTAGGTAAACCCAAGATACAAACATCAATACATCAACATTAGATATAATACAATTTTAACCAAAGCTAGGGTTTATATCCTACGGATGAATATAAAACTAGGGTTTCATTCCTAAGATATTACTTTAGCTATTTACAAGGGTTTTATTCATAGACCCTAATTCACCAAACCCGAAAAATATTTGGTTTTACTATACATCTTAGAAAAACCCTAAAGAGCTAGGGTTTTTACCAGGACATTACCAAAACCCTAAACTTAAAAAGAATAGGATTTCATCATATGTTCTAGAATTTATGAACAACCCTAAAATTACTAGGGTTTAATAATCAACATTGAAATACTCTTAGCATCAAGAGGCTAGGGTTTTACAGTGAACCCTAAAGGTTAGGGTTTCACAAGAATGATAAAATGTCGAGAGATAATATAACGAGGGTAGATTCAATCTAATGATTAATCACCCTAACAAGAATAATTTATGATTAGAAAACATTAGATATAAATATGTTAGTAATATAAAACAAATTTTAAATTAGAATTGTCATACCTTTTTGTATGGAGAGAATCTTGCAACAAATATTGTACTCTAATACATAGCTCTAGTTGTTATTTAATAAAACTTGTAGGATATCGGTTCTTGAAGGGCTTCCTTTGTAACAAAATTTCTTTCATGATTCAAATTTTTCCTTTGAAGTTTCCTCCTTAACCTTCGTGTATTATGCAAGCTCTCCTACCAAGGAAAATATAAATAAAAGCTTACGAGTATGCAATAGAAACAAATCTTGATGTGAGGAGGAAACCAAACATAAAAGATGAAACAAAGAACAATATACTTATCTTTTGATAGAGTGGCAAAGGCTCCCTCTTAATCCAACATTTCTGAAGGATACCTACAACTTATCAAAACAACTTCAAGAATTTATAACAAGAAATATGAATCATAAAAATCAAAACATAGAAGAAAACATTGCAAAAACACAAAGTAGAAGAATACGTAAGGGATAGTGTCCCTAAGAGAATTTAGTAAGTAAGTATTTGGCTTCAGATTATTCAGTCTTGTTCTTCTTAGGTGGAGCTTCATCGACAACATTTGAATGTTATCTTTCTCTCTTCTTATTGCTTGGATTTTTAGGACATTGAATTGTAATGACCCATCTTATGACAATTGTAGCATTCAATCCTGGATAGGTAAAATTTCTTCCTAGGTCCTTTAAGCTTCTTGAATAAAACCTTCTTCTTATGTTTATTAGTGTAGGAATTTGAAATTTTTTCTTCTTCATCCTCCTCCTTTTTAATTACTAATAGATGCAAGCTTCTTATTGGCTACATGCATTCCAAATTTGTTCAAAGTTTGGAGTATCTTTGCAACAGCTAATTCCCGATGCAAAAGAGTTCCAAGATTTTGGTAGAGCTAGTAGTGCAGAAACTACGAGTTCTTTCTCTTGTACAACTTCATTAATCGCCTGGATTTCATATATTATTCTAGATATGCTTACAAAATATGATGATACAATGTCATCCTTTGTCATCTTCATTGTTATTAGTTAATTTTTGAGACTAGCTATATGACCAATGTTCTTGATGGTGAACAACTTAGAGAGGGATTCATACATTTCTTGAGTGGAATAAATATTGGATATGGATGGGATTATATTTTCCTTCACTCAATATACTATTAGGTTCATAGAAAATATTTCATTTTCGTTGAACTTATCCTTTCCTACATCATCTGTAGGTTTCTTAACTTTTCCTCGAACAAGATCAAAAACATTATGCTTAGTGAGAATAAGATATATCCTCTTCTTCCATTCCCTATAGTTGGAGGCTCCTTCTAGATTGTTTCCATAATTCATTTTAATGTATTATTTTCTTGATATAGTATACCTTCCTCTTCTTATACAATTCTTATCCTTTGGATATTTCTGTAGATCTTCAAGCTGCCTTTTTCTTTTCTCCTCCACCTTAGCTATAATACCATATTAGAAAATCATAGAGGTAGATTGATTCTCTTATATTCACAATTACTCATGATATTATTGTAGTATTATTATCTTCTCTTTATGTTCTTCTTTTATCTTTGTTTCATTAAGCATTAAACAATTCAAAACATGAAGATCAGCAACAACAAATGTAGGCACTCAACCAAGGCTAAAACCCTTGTATAGGAGAAAACCAAGTCAAAATATTCCACTAATAAAATTGAGATAGAACAAGAACCTTTACCTAACAAAAGAATCTTATCACTCCACCAAGTCAACCCTCAAACCGTCCTTCCAGACTCCAAATATCACATGCAATAATACTGCATCAATGACATAATTTCATCACAACTATTTTAGAATTTCGGCCCAAGTACTTTCATAATTTCAACCCAACTATAGTTGCAATTTCGACCCTTCCAGAAACCCAATAAATTTTCATATGTGGTAGTAGAGAGATAAATTTAGATTTATATTGATTGAAAAATAATTCCTTCTGGTTCACTAGGTTTTATTCCTCATTCCTTGAATTTCACACTCTTTTTCTGCTTCCAACTATTGCAGATCGAAGTTGGGTGTGTATGTTTCAAATGAGGTTGTGTTAATTCTATTTATATGGCTTCCATGAGGTCAATTTACTTTGATGAGGTAGAATTTTCCTTCTTTTAGGCTAACTTGGTGGAGGCGGCTTAGAAGACCTATTTGACACTAAAATAAATTACTTTATTGATTCAAGAAGCCCAAGAATGGTTTATTAAATTATGACAAGGACAAAGAATATTTACATAAACCCTATAAGCCTGCAATGAAGGATTTAAGTTATTAGACATTAACCCAAGCATGAAATCCATGCTTTAACAAGTCAATTTATTTTATAATAAAAATTATTTTTCTTTATTTTGACAAATAAATTACATCATGAATCAAATACAATTTTCAACACCTTGAAAGGTAAAAAAAATTGTGTAAGAAAAACCATGAATAGGTGGCCACTCATATCAAATTTCCAACCTCTAAAATGGGCACCATTAGTTTGTGGTGATCAAGGAATACACATATATTCTACATTTATTTACTTAATAGTTTATACAAACCCTATATAACATTAAGCACACAATGTCTAAATTTATTTAGTCGGTGAAATACTTACATGTGATATGAAGTGATTTTTAAACAACTACACTTCCCTTGCCTTCATTAAATATTATTGTATGCTTAATTCACACATTGTAAACAAAGTTTTGAAGTGGAATTGATTTAGTTAGTGAAATACACGCGTGTTATCTTAAGTGACTTTGACTTTTATGGTACTCCATTGTCTATTCCTCCATGAAATATTTAATCTATTGGTTAAAGTGTCCATTCATTGAACCTTATTACATAGAAGGTGTCTCTATGTGAGATTGGGATGGGTAGACACTATTCATCCCAAACAATAAGAGCCATCCATTGTTTTCTTCCTCCATCAAACCATTTTTTACCACGTGGCACTTTGAACAGTGTTGAGGTGCTAAATTATCATCGTTATTCTTCCTCCATTCATCGAAATCTTGTTGTATTATCTTTGGAAGGATGAGTGCATTGACACCATGGACAATGTCATCACTTTTAATAATGGTGTTGGGAGCCACCATCATGATAAATACGACTTTGAGCATGTTTCTTGATGTCCAGAGCTGCAAAAAATCTGTATAGAGAGCTCTAAATAAGCTCCTCATTTCTGACCACTTCTCGAATATGAACCATCGGGGAATGACTGTTAGGTGCCCATATTACTAGTTTAGTCCCTTATTATTATTAGTGTAGCCCCCTTATTGTTATTTTTGTACCCTTGTAACCCCCATATTGTTATTATTGTTCCATTATATTATTATTGTTAGGTCGTCTAGGATTATATTGTGACCCCATGGACCCCTATATATAGAAAGAGGTTCTGTTATTTGTATCATCCAAGAATTGTTCATTTATGTAATGAATTGGAGGTTTCCCCCTTGAAGTGTCTGATTTCTAAGGCGTTGATTTCTCTTTCTTCTACTTTTGGAGAAGGTTTCCTAACATTTGGTATAAGAGCTTTGGATTCTAGGGTTTTGCTGCTCCAAATAGGTCATCGTGGAATTTTCGCTATAAATTTTTTTCTACGAAGGTGCAGAAGCTGAAATTTTTTCAGAGCAAAGCCAAAATCCTAAGGAACATCGTGTAAAAATTTCAGATCTTGGTTCGCAATATTTTCAGGGATATGATCTGTGGAAGTTAGGCTTTTTTCAGGCTCCCGAATTTCACCTAAACAAGTCATCGTGGAATTTTCACTATAAAGATTTATCTACGAAGGTTTAGAAGCTGAAATTTGTAAAGAGCGAAGCCTAAATCTTGAGGAACAACTTGTAAATTTTTTTGATCTTGGTTCACAATAGTTTCAGAGATATGATCTGTGGAAGTTAGGGTTTGTTCAAGCTTCCGAATTTCATCTCAAAGCAGTGACCTTGGGAAAATCGTCATAACTCTCTCTCTGAGCATTGGATTGGAATTCTGTAAAAATCGGACACAAGTACACAGACTGCAGTTTCATGTATATCAATTTCAGAGCGAAGGAGGAATCAGTGAGATGTGGCACACCATACAAGTGTGCTCTACTGAACGAGACCATAATTAGGTAATTGTGGGAGATTCGACATAACGTTTCCTTGAAGTATCCAAATTAGATCAGACTTGTGGCATTAAAAATAAGTTTTAGAGGGCTACTATAGGACCAAATTTCAGATATTGAAGATTTTCAATTACAAAGATAATTCAGTTTCAATATCAAGCTCCTCAAAAACAAGAAAAAGGTGTGTATTTTTTTTCAAATTGCATGTCTTGTTTGAAAAATCAGTTTTAATTGATTCCAAGGGCCTATTAAGAATAGTATTGGGTTCTAAAATCCCCCCTAAAAATAATTCAACACCCATTAAGCCCTCATAATACTCTACTAGGACTCATGAAGATGAAGAATTGCAACATGATCTGTCAAAATTACAAGAGCAAGTGCACCAAATTTCACTCTTGCAAATAGAAACAAAAAATGAAATGGAAGTTTTGAAGAAAGACGTGGAAGTGAAGATGGATGGTTTGAAGAAAGGTGTGGAAGCTAATATGGATGGCATGGAAGATAAGATGGATGACATGGAAGAAAAAATGAAAGAAAACATGGAAAGCATGAAGAATGATCTAAAAGCAGACATGGAAGGCTTGAAAATTTTGATACAAGAAATTTTTCCTAATGCCAAAAATATAGTAGAGGAAACTCATGATGAGAAAAAAGTAAATGTTAATCATGATTTCATAAACTCTAATGTTGGATGGAAGAACCACCATATTCCAAAGATGGATATGAGGAAGTTTGATGGCAAGGATCCCGTAACATGGATACTACAGATGGAGCAATATTTTGATCTCAATAATGTGCAAAACACACAAAAGGTACGCATCACAACTTTACATTTAGAACAAAATACATTTGTATGGTATCGATGGCTTTGCTCTCGTAAAAAAATTGTCACTTGGTCAATTTTTACGGAGGAAATGATAGCACATCATGAGGATAAAAAGAGAAACACCTTCTTTAGCCAATTGATAAATCTCAAACAAAAGGTTTAGTGGGGGAACACATTGAGGACTTCCAAAAATTTAATATAAGGGTAACTGATATTCCAGAGGAACACATGATTGATGTATTCATAGGGACTTTAAAGGATAACATCCAACATGAAGTTCACGTTTGGGGACCTGATTCATTGGAGAAGGCATTCAGGTTGGAATTCGTGATTAATCTCTACAGGTGCTTCAAGTTCTGGGCCTCTAGAAGGAACATCCTAAAGCTCTCTTGCGTTGTACTTCAAAGAAAGGATTATGGGGTGTGTGAATGGCCACATTGTGGTGACCCACTTCCTCTTCTAGGTACTGAAACATTGAGGCCTTCTCTATTAGCTCCATTTAATCTATTTATGTCTATTCCAGGGGGGCCTCTAATACAAAGTCCTTGCTAGTTGAATCAATAGAAGAATCTCCTTTCGAGACCAACACAAATGATATCAAGAGTAACACAAATCCCACCGAGCATGAGATTTGATCCATGGTGGAATGAATCTCAGTTATTTGAATAGTCACACACACACACACACACACACACACATATACAACTAACCAAGAGGCCCTAGTGTTTTCTGAATATAATTGAGACATCCTAAAAACTTTTGGATATATTTGATGTCAGGAAGCTGATCTTGGAATTTCGATAAGGACTGTAAGACATGAGGTTGAAAATGGATCTTTCCTTGATATATATACAATCCAAGATATTAAATATTGGTTTTAGTAGAAAATTTATCTGGTGAGGAATATAATACCAAACCATGCTTAAAAACAACTTGGTAAAACACTTCTAAATGTCGTTTATGTCCTTGTATATCCCTACTGAAAACTAGTAGATCATCAATATATACAATAATAAAATCATAATCATGAAAAATGTCTTCCATACACTTCTAGAATTCAGAAGGTGCATTCTTCAAGCCTAAGGGCATAACAATCCATTGATATTGGCCACCTGTAACAACAAAGGTTGTTTTGTATCTATCTTCTATATTTATGCCTATTTTCTAGAATCCAGTTTTCAAATCAAACTTGCTGAAAACATTAGCACTAGGTATTTTGGAAAAAAACATATCTTTTCAAGGTATTGGATACTTGATAGGTTCTAATGCTTCATTCAACACTTTGTAGTTTATCGCCAACCTCTTTCACCATCTTTTTTGCTTCGAATGTTTATTAACATAAAAGGTTTGACAAGCCCATGAGCTTCTGCAAGGCTCAATAAATTTTCTATCTAGGAGGTGTTTAATCTCTTCTGTAGGATTCATATAAGTTTCAAATGCCTTTTGAGCTTTGTGATTATACCCTTCTTTAAAGGGAAGTGAAAAAAAATACTTTTCTCTGAACCAAAAGGCATCAGGGTGCTCAATTGTGCATTCTGTCTTGAGCTTTTGGGAAATATTTCTTAATATTTCTTGTCTATGAAGGTCAACATGCATGATAATATTTTTTATTTTTTTTTGATAAGTATTCAACCGCTTCTTAAAAAATGTCCACTTTATCAGGCTGGATCCTGATATTGTATGTATTTTTTGTAGGAAAAAATATTTTTGCATTCTGAACACTGAATGTTATATAGTATTTATCAATGATTATAGGCATGTATCTTCTAACAAAATCTTGGCTAAGAATTATGTCGGATCTAGTCTCATAGTTATATAAGGTCACATATACCAGTGTTGAATCAATAAGCAGAGGAAATTAGGAGCAACATAAGAAATTTTCATAATTTGTTTGTTAACAACTTTAATGTGTACCTTTGTTGGTTTCCAGTAATAGGTTGGAATAACCTTATACTTGCAGTAGCTACTCATGGCTCTTATATCTATTTGAGCATCCAACTAGTATCTCTTATAACCTGGTACTTTAATGGCTACTGGAATGACCATTCTATCTCCAATTCCACTAATCTCTTTGACTGGTTCTCCTTTTGTCTTTTCTGCACATAAAGAAAATGGTGTGTGTTTTATCAAACATTGATGAGACAATTATAGAATTGAGCTCATCTAAATTTTGTAATTATGCTAGATTTGTTATGCTATTTTAGCCATGTGTTTCTTTTCTTCTTGTAAACTTTATTCGATCTGTCTGATTTCTTCAAGAATTTCATTACGACAGAGGTTTTGTTAAGGCTTTATTAAGCTATATTCTGCACTAGGCTTAAACCATTATCTCGGATCAATTTCTTCTTCAGAGAGGGAATCTATAGTCATTGTTTTGTTGGAAATATGTTTCTTGTGTTCTATAATATTAAATTGATTGTCCTTGATGGCAACTCTCTGGCAAAGGACAAAGAAATTATCTGTATGAAGAATCTCAGCACTCTCTCAGAATTTTTGTGCATCAGATTGGTTATTTTTAATATGTCACAATGTATACGCAGGTTTGTAAAGGCCAAGTCACGTATGCACGCGGAGAAGTACGTCCCAAGTCGCGTATGCATGTTTATGCTCCAAAATTGTAATACCATGGGGCTTTAAGATGGTATTAGGCCACAGTATTGAGCGCTGTATTACCTATTTGATTCCGTCCAGGATTACCATTAGCTGTTGAGTGGTTTTGACTCATGGTATTGGTAAAAGCTAAATCTATATAAGGAGAAGAAGATCATAGTGCAAAGAGAGTATGAGTAAGGGTTGTTAATGAATAAATTTCTCTAAGGAATCTGCATGGATGAACTATGTTTTTAATTGATAGATCTGAATCTATGATGCGCCCATGGATATAATGATGGTTCAAGATCTCTAGATCTGAAGATGATGAAGATCTAGTATGATCTATTGAAGAAATGATGAAGAACTGGTGCAAGTCTGCTAAAGAAAATGAAGAAATCTGGGTAAGTTTTATAGATCTGGTATGTTCTGCAAAATTTACTTTTACAGATCTATACGCTAGTTGGTCTTAGTAAAAGTGAGTATATACACGGGTTTGCTTCATGAAATGCGCGTATGGTAGTTAGGGTTTTCATAAGCTTATTGCAGATGTTACTACTGTGATTCCTACTTTTTTTCTCTGTTGTCTGTCAATGAAGTCTTCTTGAAATTCTGGGTGTTTGAATACTGAGTATGTTGCTAAGTTGATCATGAAAAAATCTAATCAATGATTGAGAAAACAAGATTAAGGTTAATTGACTGTCTAAAGGTTCTGCACTGCTGAGAAAATATTTGACTGAAAGCCTCAGTTTTGAATCCGAGTCTGATCACATTCTGAAGAACAATATACACAAAAGTATACGCGGGTTGGTATAAAGTAAAGCGCGTATACACATAGCTTTAACAAAGCGAAGTAGCGTATTCAATCCAGGTTATGAAAATATTATGCACTGAGGCATATGCAGGTTGGTGTGCAAGAAAGCGCATATGTACGCGGCTTCAGTGAAGCAAAGTAGCGTATGCTATTTGAATTAATGATTGTTCAGGGTTGAGTTTGTATCTGCATATCTATTCTGAAGTCTGAGTTATTTCTAAAGTTCTGGTTACAGTGTTTTCACTATTCTAATTGAAGTATTGGGCAAAGTTTATGATTGTTGATAAGGGGTTGTGGTGATGCTGTTTGATCCAGTATGAAAATTGATGAAACGTGGTCTGCAGTGGGTTTGAGGTTTGAAGCCTTCAGTATGGAAGTAGAAGCTTCTTGATAGTAGAAGCTGGTGTTATGTTCAGGGGGTTGAAGCTCCCTTCCAGGAGTGGCTGGTAAACAAGAAGAAAGGGGGTTGGAGCTCCCTTCCAGTAGCAGCTTGAAAACGAGTGAAGGTTGCAGCCTTTTGCAGGTAGAAGACTGTGTACTGATATGAGTCTGCATCAGTACAATGTTGTAAACAATTTTCCATATAATAAATATTGAAGACAGAGACGACAACAACATTGGTTTTCTCCCGAATTGGGTTTCCACCTTAAATATTGGTGTTCATGTGTGTTCCACTTGTGTGATGTTTTATACTGTTGTTATTGCATGATTATTGCATAACTGGTAAATCTGAATTAAATATTGTTTCTGAGAAGTTTTCTAAACTAGAAATTTAATCAGTATACACTAGTTTCTTTCAGCATATCTACGTGTATACGTGAGTTCGGTTCATAAAAGCAGCGTATGGAATTCTGCAAAAGAAAATTTTAAATTTATAGATATGAGCTCTAAATACTGATTCACCCCCCCTCTCAGTATTTTTCCCAACATGTTTCTCTGATTTTTTCAAGTTATCCCAATCCTTCTCCTAGGAATAAATAGGCTAGGGTCAAGGGAATCCTTTTGCTTTTGGAGACTTGTGATTTGTTGCTTTAGATTATGGAAATAAAACATGAAAAAATCATAAATGTATGTACAATCATATTCACTTTCAATCTTGTCTGCAATTGTGATTTATTGGAAATCATTTTCAAATTCACTATCAGAATCAATATTTACAGAGAAATATTCACATTCAGAATATGATCCAGAAACTAGATCCCAATTAGTTGGATCATAAGTAGAGTTGAATAATTCCATAACTTTGTTATGAATTCATTTCTTATTTTTCTCTGGAAATTTATTTTCCCAATGGCATTTTTTTTCACAAATAAAACATTTGTATTCTCTTGCGGGTCTTGACCTTCTCCTGAAAACATATTTTCGGAGGGTGTTCACTATCTTTGTAATCATGTCTCCTAGAATTCTTAGAGAATCTACTTTTTTGTTTGGAACACTTACACTTATGACTTTGGGTTATATGAGAACCTTTCTTGGAAGAGTTCTTAAAACATCCAAAGTGGTAAGTCTCTCAAAAGTAATTACACATATTAGGACTCAAAACCAACTACTTCTTCACATTCTTATGGGTTTTATATGATGCACATTCATTCTAGAGAATTGTAAGAACATGTCGTTGTAAAGAAACTAAAGATAGAGTTTCAATTGACACTCCTTGGGAGGACAATGTTTGGTGAACCAAATCTAGCATTTTTCCTGGCATTGATGCTATATAATTTCATAAATAGATGAAATTTTGATGATATGGTATTTTGTAGTACAACTTCTACATGGTGCAGTAGTATTCATCTAACATATCTAGGCTGCATAATTTATGACTCATGAACATTTAAGCATAATAATCAGAATCAGTTGATAGAGTGCCTAGGATTTCATGAGATAATGCCATTAACATTTCTTGGAGGGGATCTCCATTATCTAATACTTCAACTTCTTTTTTTCTCTCCAAAGTTTCCCACCAAAACCTATCATTTCCTGTTAATGCCCATGTTATCTGAATAACTAAATATTTCCATGTAGTTTTAAGCTCTAAATTTTTTACTGGCCCATGCATTAAACTTTTATAATAATATCAATATTTGGTCTTTGTCCAAACAACAAAATTTGATAAAAAAGGTTGAACCATGACTGCTTAGATAAGGAAGAGACTCATCTTTGGTTTTAATTGTTGACATATGATGAGCCCATTTGGAGAATGGACTGGATTGAGATTGTGAACCTATATCAAAACCTGTAGTCCTTGGAGCTTATGAGAAATTAAACTACTTGTTTCTCTTGTGTTTAGAAGATTCGCCAATGTCTTGTTTTTCCAAATTCATGTCATAGATATTGAATTTTTCTATTTTGTTTTTAAGTAAATCTAGATTTTCTCTAGATAGATTAGCTCCATTGACTATTTGCAGCATATTTCCAGGACTAACAAATTCTTTAGAGATGAATTTCAAAGATAAACTCGAGGAATATTACTGAGACGTTTTGAAATAAGTAAAATTTGGGCCTTAATTATAATCTTCTTAACAATTAGGATGGGAGATGGGTCTATGAAGAGAACCTTGGAAACTAGACACAACTTTACTGATAACTCCTAATTGTATAATAATATCTTTTAGCTGATTCTCTTGGGTATTCTGCTGAGCATACATGGTGTCATATGTTTGGTGAATCATTTTTAAATGCTTCTTAACTTCTAGAACATATTTGGCCAAATCATCCAAATTTTGTGCCAGACATACATACTAGTAATTATTATAGTTGAGCAACTTGCCTGGTTCTTCTGGCATGAACTCTTTAGGATATCTATAATGTAAGAATTGTAGATCACTTTGGACTGAACCATTCCTGAATTTTGGAGTAGTATTTGTTGGCTCTAAATTTCTTTCAGGAAGTTGAATTATGTTCCCAGCCTTTTCTCTGGGGAAACTATACATTTTTATCTCAGAGACACGAATCATAACACAATCAGGACAATTTGGATGTTTTCCTTTATGGGATGTAGAGAATTGTATTGTTTCTATGGTCTGATATTTTTTCTTTGGATTTTGACAATATACACATGAATTGGAAGGAAAAATATGATTATTTTGCTTATGAAAGTACTTATTTGTTGAAATATGGCTTTTTGACATTATAGGAGGAATATTTACAAATGGACATGTGCAGAGTGACTGGCTTCTCGCTAGAGGATTTATGCCTTTAAACTGGAGTTTTGATGTTCCAACAGATCTAGTGACAACTTACAGTTGGTGTGATGTATTTTACAGTTGGGGATATTTTTGGGATAGAGGTTGGTAGTCACTATTCCATTATTCTAGTAAAGTGACTTGACTGAATCCAAGTTGAAGTGGAGGTGTATTACCAAGACGATCAATCACCCCTTCCTTGAGAGATCTTTTATACGTATTTGGGTTAATGGGTGACATAATACTAGTTACAAATCTTATACAAACATTAGTGTTAAAC
Source organism: Pinus albicaulis (assembly GCA_034641835.2). NCBI lineage: Eukaryota > Viridiplantae > Streptophyta > Pinopsida > Pinales > Pinaceae > Pinus > Pinus albicaulis. The sequence continues at coordinate 513,000,739 of CM076581.1, forward strand.
TAGGTGATATGAGGCTGTGGTGCAACATTAAACCCATTAAACTGGATGAAGGCTTGTAAGAACTCATTAATGTATGGATCTGTCAATGAAACTTGATATATTTTGAGGAATGAAGACCAAATTCGGCCATTATTTAAAGGACTTTGAAAACCACCTAATAGTGCATCTTGAAAATCATTATTTTGAGTATCCAAGACATAGGTAAGGCAAGAAGTATTAGGGCCTGGTCGGACTAGTGGATTTATACTTAATTGAATCAACCCAAGATGAATATACGGGCATGCATTTTCTATTCCACATTCAATATCGTCTTTCAGAATAAGAGGAACTTGATATACCGATTGCGACAAAGAGATTGGAACATTTACAGAAGTAAAGCGGAAAAGACTAGCATTACGAAACTTAAACATAGGAAGATTATATATCTTATCTACTTCTATATCTAACGGTGTCCAATTTGTCCAGGGATCAAATTATTGTGAGATAACACGGGTATTATAGATGGGGTATTTGTGGAATTTATTAAGAAACTTTGTAAGAAAGGACCAACGTTTCTCATGAGCCAATTTACGATTCTCAAAAAACTCATAAATTTTCTTAGATGCCATTCTATCAAAATAAAGGTATTATATGCACCTGAAAAATTGCAGAAATGCAATTCATGGTCAAGCACTAACGCCCAAACATGCCTACCCTCGGAAAAAAATGGGACTTATCGCGACTTCTACCTTCAACTTTTTCCTACAATAGATGATTTTCTCCTTTGATTCAACAACCAATGGCTATGATACCAATTTACCAAAGAGTGCAAAATAGGCATATGAGGACATATAAAAAAATAGAAACAACTTATAAATACAAAGGATTCCTTTCTATTATAGAAACACACGAAAATTTACAAGCGTCTTCTAATGAGTTCTAATGTTCCTTATATAGGGAAAAAATCCTAGGATTCCCCTAGTACTTAGATCTGAAAATCTCCCACAATCATTCTTTTGTTGTCCTTAAAATACAAAATGGTTAATACATAGTGGATATTTCATCATGAGAAACCCACGAAA